>CM076581.1:1209818369-1210168982 GCA_034641835.2 Pinus albicaulis
ATTCTTGGGTGTAGGCCACCTCTAGATCTTATTATAAACACTGCTACAAGGATGTGTGTCCCTAATGTTAGTTTGTTCCAATGTTTCTCTTGTTTCCTTAAAACATGGAAGTCAGGCAATCCCGTGTATGGTGCACTTGGGAGAAAATGTGACAATGATTGCTCAAGAATCTATCTTTATTCGAGTGAGTCGGTCAAGGGATGTTGAGTGATAAGAAAAATACCTTTATAAAAGTTTTGAATTCATGGCATTTATTGATGAGATGGATGAGTCTATTTCATAAGGCAGGAGAAGGTTTTTGTAAGTAGTTCGTGAGCCCCTTTTTCCAATTTTCTAAAGACTGGCTGAGGGTGGGAGATATAGTGGTAGTGAGGGAATGGATGAATTTTACATGAATTTTCTTCCTCTAACACACAAAAGATGTTGTTGGAATAATTTTCTACCACTAGCGCGATGGTGGGAGATGGAGTCAGAGTATTGGCTTGGGCGATTCCGCTCAACGTATCTCGATACTAAGGGATTTACGGGAAATAATGGGTGTAATGCACATTTTCTGCATATATAAGACATCGATGGTTTTTCCATAATGCTTTATTACGTGATGGCATGGCCTTATCTCCTATGGGTGGAGGTAGGATAATACACACTTTTGGAGCATGCAGAAGAGATTTCAACTCCTCTAGCTCTGGGCACAAGTTGGTATGGTTCCCAACTACTTCACACAAGGTGTAGGGTGGAGAAAACCTGGCTATTGATGAGTTTTAGTTTTTTCTTTCTTCCCTTTTTTTCTATCCCTCTTATTGGTACCTAATATTGTCAATGAAAGAGTAGCTATTTTTGGGGTGCTTTGCTGAGGGGCGGCTACATGAATAATTCCTTTCGTTGTATCTCTCGATTTTCTTGACATGGACTGAGGGGCCAAATACCATACATGTATCAGGAAATCCATATTTGGCAATGTGAGTGTTGCCATGACTTGGTACAAATGAAACTAGGTGGAGGGTATTAAAAATGTGTTTGGGTGATAACATAGGTCATGGATGTAGAGTCATCTATTCAAGCACTAGTGGTGTGTGGAGTTGGTTCATCTTTATGAGGGGTGCTTGATGAAACCATCATGCACACTTGGGTTGTTGGGTTTACAGGGGCATCCTCCACCAAGGGTGGGTCTCCTGGGTAGGTACCAAGGACTGGTGATCACATCTAGGGAAGATCCTATGACAGGTAACACACCATCAACGATGGTGAGTGTTTTTTTCTTGTATTACATGAGTTGGTCAACTGTAATGATTTCTCCTCATGAGGGAACATCATTATCCTAAATACTAATGATGCAATAACCTTGATTTAATATATGTGACTTTGGTAAAGAAGGATATTGTAATCCAATTGTATGTCTAAGACTTCAATGTTGAGTAGCAAAATTTTATTGGCGAGTTGAATTAGAACGTCCTGTAATAGGCCCATGGGAGAAGAGGGGCACCCGTCATATTCTCTGAGAGTGATGTTAGATTGTTTGAGTTTGGGAGATCCATTTTTTTTTCCGAACTATTTTGTACATGATACACATGGATGCTCCTTCATTAATTATGCAGCGGTGGATGTTAACATTCTGAACCATAATCAGAATTTGGAAGTCAATTATTAATGGTATACGTGAGAATGTGCTATCTAGATAAAAATCCAATTGAACAGGAATCTGTAGGGTTAATGGTTCTTAATACAAAAAATAAGGAGTTTTGTTGGGTTGGGAAATTTTACAAGACTTCCAATGCCGACATGGATTATGGAGATTGGGGTAAGTCATTGAATATGTTGTGGCTATGAGAAAACTTTGATTTATGTGCTATGAAACCAAAAATCCTTTTGATCATTCTTTGGATGGTTTCTATAGGGCATCGATGGATTGTCAATGGTGTTGCAAGTGAAACAATATTTACAGTGGATGGGTTGGTTTATCGTGGAGTTTCATAATATTGGTTCCATGTTTGTAGGAGAACTTCTTCTTTTTCCATGTAAATGTCGTGACTTGAGGTATTTTTGGAACTTACTTTAGGGGGATTCTGATAATGTTTCTTGGAGGGTTCATGCTAAGAATTTACCACTCCTTGATTGAGGAAAGGATTATACATTACCGCATTTTTTTTAATTTTTTCCTCATTTCCCCATTTTATATTTCATCCTCTTCAGGTGATGGATTTGAGGGAAATGAATTCTCTGCAAATGGTACAATCATGTTTATTTTGTAGACCTGTGTTCCTTTTTTCCTTGTGGGTTGTGACCATCATGAACCCAATTCTTGTTTCGGTTGGGGGAATTTCCCCTAATTGGTTCCCATGGATGGTGTTGTTGGTTATTTCCCCCTATATATGTTCACCTTTTGGCTTATTCTTCCCTTTCTTCTTATTGGAATTTGGTGAATTTTCCATATTTAGATATTCAAATGACTGCTATTGTTGACAAAAACAGGGTTGGAAAAAACTAACCCCTGCATTTGTTTGTGCTGGTGGGTTATTCTCTTGAGATCCTAGAAAATTGAAGTATGGATTCTCTTGTCCCTCGTTAGCATGTGAGCTTTTGGAAGTGGAAAACACTACCTTATTTCCAAAGGGTGCTGAATTCTATGTGCCAAATGGTACTCATCACTCTACATGGGAGGGTGTTGGTTTCCCTGCATGGTAGATATCTATGTGTGTGCGGGTTGACTGGAATAATATCTTGTGTTGGGTGATGGTTGTGTTGTAAGTGTGGTACCCAATGGCTGGTAATTAGGTTGGTTTTCGTATGTATTTCCAACATACTGGAAATTTTTCATGTGTTGATTTTGGGTTAGTGACCTGATTAAACCATCTGCAACACAAGACACACCTAGTATTTTTGGTATAAAATATTGCAGGCGAGGTGTATCTGGAAGAACATGGAAGATGTATCCAGATTGTGTGTATATGACCTCTAATTTTTTTATCTTTCTTGATGGCATCTTCCTCATTTATTAGGTAGAAATTTGTGGCATCTTTTAAGATTTCAGATGTGAGGGATCTCAAAAATATGTCGAGGACTATTTTCTTTTCAAGAGTAGCTTTGTACAAGCTACGTAATTTCCTCCATCCATGCAGATGGTCAGAGATGTGTCTGGCAGATGTTTTCTTGAAATTGGTGGGCAGTTCCAATCTCGAGTCCTACCATATCAAAAGCTTAAAAAATCTGAGAAATATATTAGTGAGAGAACCAAAGGGTCGATATGATGCAGAGGTTACGCCTATGTCAATTTTGTGGTGGACCCCATAATGTTACATTGAAACAATCATAGATGAACAATGTCTTTTGTGATACCGTTGGGTGAAAACTAGAGGTGAAAGGTCATAACATGATTCTTGGCATCCTCTTCTTATTTCCCTTTGAAATTTGGTGAAAATGAACTTGCTTGGCATGGGTGGGAAATTTTGGCCATGTGCAATTGGCTCATTGTTTAACTATCTTAAATCAATGAGATTTATGGAGGCTAAAAATAGGACTTGAAAATTGCTGGCCATTGCGAAGTGATTTTGGACAACAATATGTAACGGGGTTCTGTGCAGGGAAGTGTGAGGGGGGTTATCCTGGTGAGAACCCATTGAATTCCACGAGGGGTTTCATGTGGAATCCCCTGCCATGTTGCAGATCATCATGAGCCTCCATATTGGCCTTCTCCATGATGAAATATTTTAGGTGATTCCTTGAATTTTTCCATCCTCATCTCTTTGATCTCTCTAGCGATGTCTTGCATGGCTCTAAGAAGGATCTCAAGGAACTCCTTCTCTTCATATTCACCTACAGATAAAGGGGTTTTACCCTTGTATTATTTTTCATTTGTATAATCAAATATTCTATGGCTTCTTCTTTGATACCTCTTCTCTCTGTCAGTAAGAGGCTCTCCTTCTTCAGATGACATATTGGCTTTTAGAGTGCATAGGTTGTGCCAAGATTATGCTTTGATACCACTGTAATATTCCCAAATGGGAAAAGCAAGAATATAGTGAAAAATGTTGGAACAATGTTGTATATCATCATTTATAAAGAAAGAGGCCAATATGGAGACCTTTCATATGTTATTAAAGAAGAAAAATAAGTGTAATAAATGGCCCATAAGATGCATAATAGGTAATACAAGCCTCCAATGAATAAAATGCCTCAATAAGCGGTGCTGCAACTATATAGAAAATATGGAAAACCCTTACAACATTATTTTATTGGCTCTGCAATAGTAGTAGATTATACATCAGATCTAGAGTCGATATGTGCCTCAAAATTTAGATCTATATAAGATCCATGCACTATGCAAGCTCCTCTATAGAACCCCTCAAGGGTTTTCAACAAAACACCAAGTACAAGTTGTAGATCTATGATATAATACTACAGATCTACTAAAAAATATAAATATGGAAAGTGTGTATGGTATGATATGATCAATAAAATGGCCTCCTCCAATAGATCCTCAAAATGAAGGGCAGATCCCCATCACTAGAAAATCAACTCTCCAATTGGTGTGCCAAACCACCTTGCAACTCCTGCTACAGAAATAACGCAGACCTGGAAGTACATTGAACTGTAGGGATAAAAATAAGGTTGGCATGATGCCAAGATCTGAAAATGAGCTCAAATCCCTTCAATATTTTCCTCCCAATGAAGTAGAAACCTCCTCCACTGAAAATGAGCAATGAAATGGCCTAGATCTAGAGATCTAGTCTCCACTTGCTGCAGCTTCTGAAAAAAAAACTAAACCCTCAACAGGATCTACACTGTAGTTGAAATAAGAAGCTTGGCCTTAACCCAGATAGTGGAAAATGTAGTGTAAGACTGCTCCAAGATCTCTTCAATGGAAGAGGTGGGATTCCCAATCAGGAACACCCTGTGCTAAACAACACTCTATCTCATCTAAACAACCAGAGAAATGCATATGTCTAAACAGACCATATATTCAGAAATATCATATACATCAAAAGCCCTCATATGGCTTCCATCCTCTTCCTTAAATAGAATATGAGCTTGCAAACCCTAAGCCCCACCCAAAAAGATCACTACATTCACATAAAGCATCTCCATCTAAAACTGCGTTGTACCTCATTGATGGCCACTCCTCCATGACAACGTAGTATATTTGGTCAAGGTTGACCCAATCAAAGTGATCGAACCCATTTCACACCAAGTTTGCTTCAATTAAGCTGCCAAGATTTGTATCTTTCACAGTTGGCATTGATTTATTCATTATTAAGGAGAATTTTGGACCTCCTTTGCCATCTTATTCTTTAAAAAAAGCCATAAAACAAAATTGAATATTCCAATTAGCTCGTGACTAATTAGGGATATTACATTTTCCTCCTCACATGGAACCTATGACCTTTCATGTGCCTTTTCTTCTAATTTCCATTATTTTCATAAATAAATGTGTCAAATATGCCATTTTTTCTTTCCAAAGCCTTTGCCTTTTCCCTTTCCAATTTCCTTAGCCATATTAACTGAAATGAACACCCTCTAGGACGTTTTTCCCAAAATTAATCTTGGAACAAGTGTCCCATAATATGTGGTTATTATTTTTCCTTTATTAATTTTTATTACATCGAATTTTCATCATGGCTATTATAGTGAATTTCCCATCATCCTCGTTGGGAGCGGGAGCTGGTGATAATCGTTGGCATATGAAGGGTGGTGCTCTTATCTGCCATGCAATTTGGGTTTTGGTCATGGGGGAAGAACCTCACGGACTTAGAGGGGTGGAGCGATGTTATGAGGTGGCATGGGTAGACGGGGGAAGGTAAGAAGGCCTCGGCATCGGTAGATGATGGAGCGTCATTGTTGTTTGTAAAATTGATAGAATTTGATCAATTCAATACTCGACTGCATAGAAACCTCAGAGAGGGTGTGGCACAAAGAGAAGAAAGATCTCAATGGTAAGTTGAACAAGATGCATTACTTTGAGTGTCATGTTCAGGAGTGGTTCATGGTGGTTTGGCGAGGCCAAAATATGTTATCCGAGAAGCTCCAGAAGTTGAAGTGATGGATGGATCACTTCGATAAGCATGTATAGTGTTCCTCACACCCTCCTCCTAGTCTAGGTACTCCTCCAGAGAAACCTACTTCTATTAATTCCAATTACTTAGCATGGCTACAAGTGTTTTAATTGCTTTATGTGTTTTCTATTTCTTTTTTCCCACTAATTTGTAGACTTCTACTTGTTCTTTTGTTTCTTTGTCATATTTTGATCATGGTAGTCAACAAAATTGGTTGTGGGGTGAGAATAAGTGCATTTTGTTACTCATGTACTTAATTTTTGATGAATGAAATGAAATTTAGCTTTATATATATATATATATATATATATATATATATATATATATATATATATATATATATATATATATATATATATATATATATATATAAAAAATGAAAACCAAAAACTATACCACTTCTATTTCATTTTATATCCAATTTTTATCACCTTTACATATTTTTAACAAGTTACATAAGGAACACTTTATGTAGAGGAGTAATAAGAGTATGGGAAAACCACTAAAATGAATTTATGTTATGAATTTTTAAGTGGATTATCTATGAAATATCTAAAGACAAGACTTGTTTTAAAGCTTGATTATAATGATAGGCTAGGCACCACACATCATAATCCTTGCACCATTCCTTGGAATCCATACACTACTACAAAATATTAAAGTACTTGTATTTGTGAATATTCATACCTATCTACATTGGGATATGCTTTTACATTTAATGGTATCCATGTCACCTCATTAAAATTATGTTTATCTTTACTTTTATCCATGTCACCACAATATACTTGGAAAATGACATCGATACCATATCATCACACAAGTCTCGACATAAATTTTATGTACACTTGACATTACATAGATTACAGTTGGAAATTATATTAAGAGTTGTTTTTCATGCTATTTTTTGAAAATATTTCTTATTTATTTTTCCGATCAAATTTGTTTAAAATTATGTAGGAATTCATTGAAATCGCAAGTTTTATGGGTAAACTACCGGCAATTTAAGTGCCCTAGATGTTTTTGAGGGCATTGATATGTAGTCAAAATAACTAGTTTAAATAACACAAATCAAAACTTCACGATTCTCAAAAATCCAAAAATTAGCATTAAACACAACTCTATTATATTATAATTATTTCTTCATTTCCCTAATATATGTGGGGGAATCACTAAGACTTATTTTAATGTATTATTGAGTTAGTACACTACTCACACATGTGTGAATACTACTTTGCTCCATATTATCTCTCTTCGTTTCACACATGTTCCTCCCTAGCTACTTCTAGATGAGGATCTCTAGGTTATTCGGCTATTTGGCTCAGTGTGCATTCATGAAGCTTCTAAAGGCATTAATATTGGGTGCACTTTCTCTCTCCTTCTTTTGAAAAATGCCACACGGTTTTTTAAATAATTCAAAGTTAATTAGTGGGGTATTTATGTTTTGATCATTTTTGACCCTTGACGATTACATGTATATAGAAAAGTTTTTCTTAGCTTATAAAGGGTCATGAAGTTTGACCTTACTCTTAAGGAAATTAATTCAAAGTTAGTTATGAGTTATTATTACCACTTGTATTTAGCAAGTTATTTTATTTAACCCATGGTATTCTACCGATAACCATGAAAAAAATATTTAAAAGTTAGTTATGAATCATGATTACCACTTGTATTGAGCACATTGTTTTATTTAGCCCATTGTATTGTATTGATGGTTTAGAAGACATGTTTTCCTATAAAAAGAACTTCTATGTGAATTAAGTGCATTCATAGTTGAGCAAGTGTTAGTTGAATTGGTGCAGTGTTGTCGTTAAAACACCTTTTCTATTTGAGAGGTTAATAGGTTCAATTCTTTGGAGAGAGGTTCAATTACCTTCACACAGGTGGGGTGAGGGGTTAAATTCTCTTCATACCAGTGGCGTGAGTCTTGCTAGTGGTGCTGGAGGGAAAGAAGTGATTATTGGATCTACCTAGTACAAATATTCAATGGAAGTTTTCATAGAGGTTAGTGAACCAAGTAGAAAAAAAATTCATTCATTTTAATGATTTATTTAATGTACTGATCACACACTTTTTTATGTTATTAACCTTTAATTTTGGGAGGATCTCTTGTTGAAAACCCACTATGGTCGTATAATTCTATTGTTTTTAGGTTGCAAAACCACTCTGGACCTAGAATTATATAGTTTAAATTAGTCTAGATTCATGGGATAGACAGATCGAGAAAATATGTTTGAGATTAAAAAGTGATGTGATTTGTCTAGACATTGGTAAATATAGATCTATACTAGTTATAAATCTTACTATATAGATAGGTTAAGAAGATATGTTTGAGATGAAAAAGAGATTTGATCCCTCTAGATATTGGTAAATATAAGCCTATACTAGTTATAAATATTACTAGATAGATAGATGAAGAAAATATGTTTTAGATTGAAAAGAGATTTGATCCCTCTAGACATTCATAAATCTAGATCTATAATAGTTATAAATGTTATTGTTTACAATACAACTTTGTTAAATTATTTAATAAATACCTTTTATTATTATATTATTTTTTTATAAATCTATAAATAATAGACATGATTTCTAGTAAATATACATGACAACCAAAAACATTTAAAAAATTCTAATGTTTTAATAATGGATTTGTTTTAGCCATTGACAATGAGAAGGCTGGAAGTGGCCGAGAGAAAGGAGGGGATCAAACCAAAGCTAAAGGAATTTTAGGTTGTTACTGGATACGAATTTAGTCCTCTAATGGAGTTCAATATATTTTTAGGAAATAAGGAAATCAATTTCTGTGACCAAGTATATGTGGGTGAGCTTAAAGGCACGCTTGTGCGTATTTCTCACAAGCCTTATGAACCCTTGGAAGAGACTAAATTAGTAGCATTGGTAAGTTAGTCTATTTTAGTCAATATCTTTGCAATTATCCAATAATTATTTATATTTTATCGAATTGAAATTCATTATTTATATTTTATCAAATTGAATTTCATATATTATTACGCTGTTAATATTTCCGCATATTCAGGTTATCACAGATCCTGATGATATGTATCTGCACTAGTAAGATATAATAATAATCTCTTCTGGATTATTCCATATACATTAAATAATTTTATTTCATATCCATTAAATAATTTCAAATGGTATTTTTTTTTCCTGCAAAGTACGAATTAATGGTTTTTTTTAATGAATTAATGGTTACCTTGCACTTGCACTGCAGCTTAATTACATATTTCATTTCACCCACGTATTTCATTGCCATGGAAGGTATGTACCGTTTGTTATTTTATTTGATATTGACATTTAGAAGCCCAGTAATGTAGTTAACATGGATAAAGATTTTATGTTTGGTTGTGATGAAGTATTAGGAAAAGTAAAGGAGGAGTTTTTTCCTATGAAGCTCCTAAATAAAGATAGTTTTCACCTTGTTAGAGCTTGAAAACCCTATCCCTATCATTGTGCCCAAATAGTGAGGCAGATTTTGCACCAGAATTTTCGCTGAAATAAATCAAATTGCAAGGTCGCTTGCTACTTCATTTTTTGACGTCTATAGGAAGGCGGAATTGAAAAGGTGCTTCATTTGTGAATGATTATTATTATAATTTTTAACCCCCTGGTATGACAGGAGAATTTAGGTTTAATTCGTTGTTTCATACATTGTTTTTGGTTTGGGAAAAACCTCTAAAAATAACATTATTTAACTCCCTACTGATACAAACCCAATACACCTTCCTAATTTTAAAAAAATCCTGCTTTCACTAGATATTGTAAGTATCCATTTTTTCATTAACATTTTTTATACCCCTTTATAATTTTCATTAAATTTGAGATCCATTTTTATACCTACTAATATAAAATCCCTTTACCCCTAATATATGTTCAATATATTATGTCATTTTTTCCTCAATATATATCTCCCAATATGAATGCACGTGGTATCGTATTGCTCCCCCAATGAATCCCCCATGCCGAATACCAAGGGAATGAATTGATCATTAATGAACATAGAAACCAACAAATGACGGGACTTCCAAATTCCGCCTGACCATAGATTGGTTGACTCAAATATCTCTTTAGAAAATCACCCTCATGCCATATTCCAAGCATAAATGTGGCACTCAAACTGAAAGAAACAACTAGGGAATCTCGAGGCTAAACCACCTCACCCTCATTAATAGAAATTAGGATTCACTATGATATACACCCGATAATTAGGCCAACACAAACATGAATATCACTGGATTCTCTCCTCCGAACCCGTGACAAATTTTCATGTCTCTTAGTCTCTCAGGATTTACTGCAACCCATAGTCTAATTCAGGGATCACTAAACCTTAAACCGAGACATTCTCTCCAGGATAAAAGTAAATTGGTTGTTGTGAAAGATGTTGGTGGTGAAGATGGAGGTGAATATAATAGTGGATTCAAAGGTTTTTTATTACCATTCCCTCCATTCCCTTTTGGAGGCTTGTCGCCATATCCTCCATCTCCTCTTCAAGGCTTATCTCCCTTTTGAGGATTGGAGCTCTCACCTTGCAACCTTATATTTATCTCTTCATAGAGATCATTCACCATTTGAGTCATGTCAAAGAATGTGTTAGGTCCATATATTACTAGTATAGTCCCTTATTGTTGTTAGTGTAACCCCCTTATTGTTATTGTTGTACCCCTGTAACCCCCATATTGTTATTATTGTGCCCTTACATTATTATTGTTAGGTCGGCTAGGATTACATTGTGGCCCCACTAGGATTATATTGTGGCCCCATGGACTCCTATATATAGAAGGAGGGTTTGTTCATTTGTATCATCCAAGAATTGTTCATTTATGTAATGTATTGGAGGTTGCCCCCTCGAAGTGGCTTATTTCTAAGGCGTGGATATCTCTTTTCTTCTATTATTGGAGCTGGTTACACAACATTTGGTATCAGAGGCTTGGGATTCTAGGGTTTCGCTGCTCCAAACAGGTCATCGTGGAATTTTCGCTATAACTTTTTTTCTACGAAGTTTCAGAAGCTGAAATTTTTAGGGTGCGAAGCCGAAATCTTTAGGAAGCTTGTATACAAATTTCAGAGCTTGGTTCGCAACATTATCGGAGATATGATGCATGATTAGGTCATTTTTCGGGCTCCCTAAAACGGTCCTTCGTGGCATTTGCTTTAACAAATATTTTCTCGAGGTAGAGAATCTGAAATTCGTATGGTACGAAGCTGAAATCCTGAGAAAATTCGTCAAAAAATTTCAGAGCTTGGTTCGCAATATTTTTGGAGATATGATCTGTGGAAGGTAGTGCTTTTTCAGGCTCCTGAATTTCATCTCAAAGAGGTGATCGTGGGAAAAGTTCAATAACTCTATCTCTGGGCATTGGATTGGAGTTCCGTAAAAAGTGGTCACAATTACACAGAATTTAGTTTATTGGCTATCAATTTTGGAGACAAAGGACAAAACAGTTGTACGTGGCAAGTCGTACAATTTCGCTCTACTGAATCAGTACATAAGTAGATCATTGTGGGAGATTGGACACAACTTTGTCTTGGAGAATCCAAATCAGGTCAGACCTGTGGCATTCGAAAGATAATTCAGAGGGCCATTTTGGTACCAAAATTTAGATATTGAAGAGCCGAAATCATAGAGATAATTCAATTTTAATATCGATCTCCTCAAAAGAAAGAAAAAGGTGTGTATTTTTTTCCAAATTTCATAATTCTTGTTTGAAGAATCAATTTGAATTGGTTCCAAGGGCATATTGTAGAATATATATCAGTATTGGGTTCTAAATAATGGCCCCAAGAAATAATTCAACACCCATTAGGCCTTTAGAAGGTTCTACTATGACTCATGAAGACGAAGAATGGCGACATGACATATCAAAATTACAAGAGCAAGTGCAACAAATTTCGCTCTCGCAAGGAACAAAAAAAAATGAAATGGAAGTTTTGAAGAAAGGCATGGAAACTAAGATGAATGGTTTGGAATCTAAGATGGATGGCATGGAAGTGGGCATGGAAGCTAATATTGATGACATGGAAGCTAAGATCGATGAAAACATGAAAGACAACATGGAAAAAATGAAGAATGATCTAAAAGCATACATGGAAGGCTTGATGACAAGCTTAAAACCAGAAATGATTCCTAATGGCGGAAATATAGGAGAAGAACCTCATGATGAGAACAAAATAAATGTTAATCATGATTTCATAAACTCGAATGTTGGCGGGAAGAAACACCATATTCCAAAAATGGATATGAAGAAGTTTGATGGAAAGGATCCTGTAACATGGATACTACAGATGAAGCAATATTTTGATCTCCATAATGTGCAAAACACGCAAAAGGTACGCATTGCAACTTTACATTTATAACAAAATACATTTGTATAGTATCGATGGCTTTGCTCCCGTAAAAAAATTGTCACTTGGTCAATTTTTACGGAAGAAATGATAGCACATTATGAGGATACAAAGAGCAACACCTTCTTTAGCCATTTGGTAAATCTCAAACAAAAGGGTTTAGTGGTGCAGCACATTGAGGAGTTCCAAAAATTGAATATAAGGGTAACTAATATTCCAGAGGAACACAGGATCGATCTCTTCATAGGGACTTTAAAGGATAACATCCAACATGAAGTTCGCGTTTGGGAACCTAATTCATTAGAGAAGGCATTCATGTGGGCAAGAAAAATTGAATGTAAAACTATGGAAACAAGGACAGCTACCACTCACATCTATAAATATGAAAGTGTTGCTATTCCTAGACTTCCACAACCTACAAGGTTGACACCACAACAATTGGAAGAAAAAAAGAGCAAAAGGGCTTTGCTACAGTTGTGATAGAAAATACACTAAAGGTCATAAGTGCGTTGAGAAGAAATTCTTTTACATAGATTGTGAAGAGGAGGAAGAAAATGAACAAAGAAGAGGATATACCGAGGGAAACCAACCCTAGAAGAGGAAGAAATGGAATACGACATATCCTATAATGCATGGGCAGGAATTACCACTCGTCAAAATCTCAAGATAGAAGGACATATCAAGAAGAAAAAGGTAATAGTGTTGATTGATTAGGGTAGTACCCATAATTTTATTCATTGTAAGGAATTGAATTACTTCCTATACCCAGCACCAGAGTTTCAAGTAATGGTCGCAAAGGGAGGACCTATAAATTTCTCTCGAAAATTCCATAATATCAACCTAACCATGGGGGAATATGTATTGAATAGTCCAATTCTTTCCATTCCAATGGGTGGTGCTGATGTTGTACTAGGAGTACAATGGTTACAATATTTGGGGACGGTAGCTTTTTAATTTTCAAGAACTTTTCTTGAAATTTTTCTGAAAGGAAGTCGAATTACGGGGTATTGAAAGGCCAGGAAGGATAATAAGCTCTAATGTCACGTAGAAGCTTCTAAAGAAAGAAAAATGAGGTGTAATTGCACAATTATTCTCACTACAATTTCAAGCAATGAAATCATCTATTTCTCCAAATCTTGAAAAAGCCTTGGAAAATCATTCCAAGGTGTTTGAGAATCCCGAAGGCTTCCCACCTATCCATGATCATGATCATGCTATTCATTTGATTTGAGGAAGTGTTCCTCCAAACACTAGGCCTTACAGATATCCTTACTTCCAAAGCGAAATTGAATGTATGATTACGAAAATTTAGAGGCGGGTATAATTCAACCTAGTCAAAGTTCTTTCTCTGCTCTACGCGTATTGGTACACAAGAGAAAGATGGATCATGGCACATGTGTCTGGATTATAGGGAGCTCAATAAGCTCACTATTAAATATAAATTTCCTGTTCCAATTGATGAATTATTGGATGAATTACATGGAGCAATTTATTTTACCAAGATGAATCTTTGTTCAGGATATCGTCAAATTAGAATGAAGGCTGAAGATATTCCAAAAACAACATGTCGAACTCATGAGGGTCATTATGAATTTTTTGTCATGCCTTTTGGCCTTACCAATGCACCTTCTACATTTCAAGGGTTGATGAATTCCATTTTCAAGCCATTCCTTAGAAAATTTGTGCTTGTATTTTTTGATGATATACTAATCTACATCAGGTCTTGGAAGGATCATGTTCAACATGTTGACGAGTGCTCAAACTGGCTTGCGGGAGAAACAATTATATGCAAAAAAATCCAAATGTTTCTTTGGAGTACAAGAGGTGGAATGTCTGGGTCATATTGTATCTCACGAGGGTGTTAAAGTACACTTTAACACAAAATTAAATCCATTAAGGAATGGAAATTCCCCACAACCATAAAGAAGTTGCGAGATTTCTCGGGTTAACGAGGTATTATCGCAGTTTATTAAAAATTATGGGAGAATAGCGGCACCTCCTGCCATTATTGAAGAAGATGCATTTTCATGGACTCACGAAGCAACTAAGGCTTTTGAACATCTTAAACGAAGTTGCAATTTGCTTAGCACCGGTCTTAGCTACGCCGGACACAAAAACCTTTATTGTGGAATGTGATGCCTCGGGGAAATGGAATTGTGGAATTAGTGCGGTTTTAATGCGGGGAAGGAAGACCCATGCTTTTGAAAATCGTCCAATCAAAGGAAAGTATCTAGAGAAAGCTATTTATGAGAAGGAAATGTTTTCAATACTACACGTACTCAAGAAATGGTGACCTTACCTAATGAGAAGACCCTTGAGTAAAAACTGATCATGATAGTCTTAAACACTTTTTGGAATAAAGACTATCTTCAGAAGAGAAGAAAAAATGGGTCACAAAGATGTTGGGTTATGACTTTGAAATAATATACAAAAAAAGAGAAGCTAAATGTTGTTGCAGATGCACTCTCAAGAAAGAATGAAGAGGTGGAAGCATTGCTTTGTTCCATTTCTATTATCCAACCAGATTGGATAACCGAAGCAAGAGATGATTGGAAGAAGGATGAAGAAATGTGGACACTCATTCAAAAGTTGCAGCAAGATCCTACTACATCTGATATATTTAGTTGGAAAAATGATTCCTTATGGTACAAAGATCGCTTATATCTTTGTAAGAATTCCCAACTAAAAAAAAATATTCTTTTGGAATTGCACACTTCTCCTTTAGGAGGACACTCAAGATTTTTTAAAACTTACCACAGGGTGAAGAAAATTTTTTTTTGGGATGGCCTTAAATCTGATATTCAAATTTTTTTGGAAGAATGTTTGGTTTTCCAGCATAATAAAGTTGAGACAATTAAGACTCCGGTTCTTCTACAACCTTTATCCATTACAAGTCAACGTTGGGAGGAGATTTCAATGGATTTTATCATAGGTTTACCTAAGTCCAAAGGAAAGACTGTCATTATGGTGGTAGTTGATAGACTTACCAAGTATGCACACTTTTGTGCATTATCTCATCCATTTAAAGCAGGTACAATTGCTACTACATTTATGGACACAATTCAAAAGCTACATGGAAACCCAAGGGTTATTGTGAGTGACAGAGATCCCATTTTTACTAGAAATTTTTGGAAGGAGTTATTTTCTTCTTTGGGTACTCAATTAGCTCATAGCTCATCTTATCATCCTCAATCCGATGGTCAAACTGAGATAGTAAATAAATTTTTGGAAGGATATCTTCGTTTTTTTGTATCTGATAAAAAAACACAATGGGTCAAGTGGTTACCTCTAGCTGAATGGTGGTATAACACTTCCTTCCTCCTTACTTACAGCAAAAGTGACCCCATTTATGGCACTTTATGGATATCATTCACCATCCATCACATCATCTTTAAGGGAAAATTCGAACATTCAAGCGGTGGAAAGTCCACTTCAACATCCTTGAAGTTCTCCAACTCTTAAAGGATAACACGACTTTGGCACAAAATCGAATGAAATAACAAGAAGATCAACATTGCGAGCGAGAGAAGTTTTTATGTGAGATGTGGGTATTTTATCGGCTACAACCATACAAACAAATGTCCCTCAAGCAAGCTAAGAAGGATAATAAATTATCGCCAAAGTACTATGGTCCTTACAAGGTGTTGCAAAATATTGGTACTATGGCATACAAATTGGAGCTTCCTGCTTCTTTACGAGTGCATCCAGTTTTCCATGTTTCATGCTTAAAGAAGGTTATAGGTGAAAATCTTCCAGTTCAAACAATATTACTAGAACTTGATGAGGAAGGAAAAATCACATTGGAACGTGAAGCGGTCATGGAAACAAGAACTCGACAACTACGGAATCGATCAATTTCAGAGTATCTCATGAAGTGGAAGAACTTACCTACTGAAGATTCTACATGGAAGGATGATAATTTTATACAAAAGCACCCAGAGCTACTCAAGCATTGAGGACAACACTATTTTGAAGGAGAAGGGCATCTTGGGTCCCTATATTACTAGTATAGTCCCTTATTGTTGTTAGTGTAACCCCCTTATTGTTATTATTGTACCCCTGTAACCCCCATATTGTTATTATTGTGCCCTTACATTATTATTGTTAGGTTGGCTAGGATTACATTGTGGCCCCACTAGGATTATATTGTACAACCCCATGGACTCCTATATATAGAAGGAGGTTTTGTTCATTTGTATCATCCAAGAATTGTTCATTTATGTAATGTATTGGAGGTTGCCCCCTCGAAGTGGCTTATTTCTAAGGCGTTCATATCTCTTTTCTTCTATTATTTGAGCTGGTTACACAACAGAATGCTTTTCTAAAATCCTTCACATCCTCTGACATATTATCAGGCTCTCCATCATGTGCCATTACTAGTGAAGCTTCTGGTACAACTCGAGGTGAAATTTGTGGTGTATATTGTGGAAAATGTGTTTTCCTTGTCCTTTACCTAACTTGAGGACTTGAAACCACAAGTTCTACTTCTCCTATTTTGTACTTCAACTTTGTAAGAATCAGAAACACTTGCAACAAACTAACAACCAAAGCAAACTAGGAACCAAATCTCTGATACCAAATTGATATGTATATGAAAGATTGAGAGTTTATGGTACAAATTGCAAGTGAAATGATTCAGGTTTTTATTCAGTTATGTCGAATTCATTAACACATTAACATGCTTTAAAATTTGGTTTTGTATAAAATAAAGACGAAATAAATACCATAACAGTACACATAAGACAACAAATGATGAAGGAGTTCACCCCTCCTGGGATACATCTCCTAGTCCAACTTCCAATGTTGGGCCTCTTTCATTATGCTAAAAATATGTGTTTGCATCAAGTTAGAGTGCTTAGAATGTTAAAACAATGTCCCCAATGGCTCCAGGACAGTAAAAACCTCCTAGTTGAGCCCTTTCTACACTCAAAAAGGTAAAAAGGAGATTGCTTTATTCTCCCCAGAAGTTTTTCTGCTAATTGTCCTAAATTCACACTTCTCTCCAACATCTTCTACAATTTCTGCCTTTTGCGGCCACGTGGAGCAACAAATTTGCCATGAACCAATGATATTCCCGCTACAGCGGGTGAAAATTTCCATTAATTTTACCTGGTCAGTCTTTAAACCACTAATAACATGCCAAGTGGCTTAGTTGAGGCCGTCAAATTTGGGTGGTTGGAACCAATTCTCACCAATTCTCTCAGATTTGGGGTTAGCGGGAATAATGCCCAAGGCAGGTTCTGCTCCCATCCCGTTAACCTTCAGCATGGAATTAAACTATTGTGGAACCTATCACATTTGGTTGGTAAATCCTCTGATTGTCAGAGTTTTCCAACCAAACAACCATTGAAACTTTGGTTAACAGTAATATATGGTTTAGATGTAACATATATCCATCATCTTCTAGTTTTATGTATGGTCCCAAAATTTGGATATGGCACAATATAACATATGGTTGGGGTTTAATATTTTGCTTGGTGGTGTTGGGTTCGTGGTTAAATGAAAACCCTTGTCCACCTACCACTTGGTTGGGTAGATCGGGGTCTAAGGTTAACCCAGGTCCCCACCCCTGACATTGCTACCAATAAACCTTAAATATATCATTTATCTCATACATAATAAAAACCGTGATATTTGGACTGGTGGAAGGCTTGGTTGGTATGTGTGAGGTCTCAGTTTCGAACCCCATGGAGCCACATCATCCTCATAACAAAATTTGACACGGCCAAGAGGAGGACACGTGGAAGCCACCAATTGGCCCATGTGCCTCTCGCTCATTCGATTACCTCATAATTCCATCACCCAGTAAAACAAACCTAAATTCAAGCCAATCACATCATGAAAAGTGAAAGTCAATGACTGGTCCACAAAATACATATTCAAACTGAGTCAGATGCACAGTCATCATACGTACTCCTCAATGGGTGTGACTGCAACCATTTTCCCAAAAAAATTAGTGGTTTCCCAAATCGTTCAGAATACAATATTAGGAGCATGCAGTGTCAAATTTGAGTGAAACGAGTTGTGTTGGATTTAAGGCGGAAATATCTACACTTTGACGTTAGTTTCGAGCCAGATAAATTTAAATTGGAGCACTAAACTGATCCACTGGATCACGATCCTAACCTTCATATATCTGAGTCCTCATGCAACTGAAAGAACTTATTTATCCCCAACATCCAACCTTCCACCTCTTTTGATTTCTTCAAGTCCCCATTAAAAAATAGGTGGATTTGATTTATTAAATTCATCTTGCAAGTATCCCATGTCATTCCTCTTGTAAGGATGATACTCATGGCAATCATGATGCCTATCCGAACTAGAACTAGAATGGCACCTGTACTCATCACCCCTCCTATTCAGAGTGTCCAAAAACCTTCCATTCCTCACTATATCAACTTCTAACATGTGTATACTAGGAGACCTACTTTAATATGCCCCAGTAATTCTATCCTTATATCTCCAACAGATCCAAAGTGGCCCTTTTTTCTTCAATCTGACAAATTATGAAGAAGTATTGCATTCACAACTCCTTATTTCTCTTGTGCCTATATGAGTCTTTCCGTATCCGCCTTGCAACTCATTATTTCTTCCTTTAGGTTTCTCAATGTGTCTTCCAAATTAGAAGAGTGCCCACCATGCTACTCATATGACTCATAGGGAGATTCCTTGTAGTCTACCATCTTACTATTCATATTTGATCTATTTTCCTCCCAAGCATAATATGTCAGCTAAACCAAATCATAATAAACCATTGTACCTTACTGTAATTTTGGGAGGATAACTCCTTCAAGATCAACCAAAAAACGTAATACATGTGTATACATAATCATAACAACATACAAACTCATAACACATGGTAAAATCGCACATAAACATCATTCTAGTTGGAGTATAGTCATCAATGCATTACCATACCAAATACACAACATGACCCAATGCATAACCATAGTAATGTAAACTTGACCATGCACACTCACAAGCAGAGACCATACACAACCATAAGCAACATGTAATGAAGCATGAATGACCAATGCATGTTCAGCATATGACATCACCTAAGAAAGTATCCACGAAAAACACACATGCATGACCAATATGTGACCTAGCATAAACACGCAATTCAAATTCAAAACGTAACAATGTGTAAGAAAATTTGCAATCACAATACACAAGAATGACCAATATGTGACCTAACATAAACACACAATGCATATTCAACATGTAACAATGTGTAAGCAAGTGTGCACACACAATACAAAAGCATGAAAAACATATAATTATTCATACACCCATGAAAACACGTTGACAATAAAATCATAAGTCCTCCCATGGTGACACCACTACCATCTTGGTCAACACAACACAGATGCATAAAAACATACACCATAGGTATAAGAAACACATAATAAATAAATAAAAAGCATGACCAACACTATGCCCATCCATTCAAAGGGTTTAACCATGCTCTAATACCACTCTGTAACAACCTCTTCCCACATCTAGCCATGTAATCGGCCAATCGAGGTAAAAATGTGATGAGAGGCTACTATAATGAAATTAAACCTCCTAGGTGACCATATGGAGGTGTAATCGATGGAAATACAATATACAAAGCTTGTACATCGTCAATGACACCCCAAGAGCTAACCCAACCCTTGAGGCATATTACCCTTGGGTCACACTAACCTTTGAACCTCTTTGAGCCATAGACACAGGCATAGGCTTGCAAGCTAACATCAAGGAGGCTATAGCCTCAGGCATAACACTGCATGACAGTTACGAAGGCCCAAATTACTTAGTTTTGCGCTAGTGTTCCCAATATTTGAGCCATGTTTTTAAGCCTAGAACTTAGAGCTCTCCCGAGAACTTCTTGGAAATTTCTTAGATGGTAAATAACAACAAGAAAATGATGTAGAAGCAATCACAACAGTAGTAACTCATCTAGACCCCTCCTAGCCATGACAACAATTTTGTCAAACATGTCACAAAATATTAATTTATAGGTGTAAACAACGTAACAGAGAAAAGGGGTCTCATACTTATATGAGAATCGCTAGGAAGCATTTCTCCCCTACATCATAAGTTGTAATACAATATATTTAACCATAGATACATTGTGAATTCATTTACAAGTAAAAACATGAGAAAAGCCATACATCACCACTGTTAAAATACATGCTCATAAAAAGCATAATAACAACATAAATACAATGGATACAACAACAATATATTCCACACATAAATCAATACTTTTTCATATAAAATACCAAGGGAAATAATTTTTCATTAATGAAGGTAGAAATCAATTGGAGAAGGGACTTCCATGTTGCACCCGACCATATATTAGCTAAGCCAAATCTCTCTTCAACCAGTCACCCTCATTTCATATTCCAAGCATGGATGTGGTTTTGAAACCAAAAGAACCAACGAGGGCATCTTGAGGCTAAACCACCTCACCCTCATCAATATACATTAGGCTTTACTGTGATCTAGACCCAATCACTAGGTCAACACAAGCATGGATATCACTGGATTCTCTCTCCCTAAACTGTGAGGCATTTTCATGTCCCTAGTCTCTCATTCTTTACCAAAACTCACAGTCTAAATGAGGGTTCACTAGGACCTAAACTGAGACATACTCTCTATACTTTACCGTATATCCCAAACCTAGGATTTCTAGGCCTGAATGGAGAGAAAACCAACTCTGGGGATTTACCGCAATCCAAACGTAGATTAATATTCCCTAAACCGAGGAAATGCATGAACCAATTATGTATCATAACATTCATATATCCACCTCACTCAGCGTCGAATCCATCAAGAAATATAGATAAACCAAAACATGAGAAATTCACAATGCCATGGCTATCCAGAAATGGCAAGGCTAGGATAAAAACATTTTCACATGTGGAAAAAACCCATGCCAAGATATAAAAGAACCACATGAAATACCATGCATGCCATATCTAGCAAGGAAATGATATCTGGAAATCAATACCTCCAAAGAATCCTCTTGTAGCTACTCGATTGTTGCTCCTTATTTTTTTCCATTCTTGCTCCAATGCCAAAGTGCTCTAGAAACTGTAAGTGTCCAAGACTAAGAGAGAGAGAGAGAGAGAGAGAGAGAGAGAATAATGATAGAGCTCCAAAACTAAACTCACAAAAAGTACCAATTGATCCTCAAAAGATTTTTTATAGAAGAGGCCTCTATTTTCTCCATTTCCATTATTTTCCTTCATTTTCCTCCTCACATGGAACCTATGACCTTTCATGTGCCTTTTTTTCTAATTTCCATTATTTTCATAAATAAATGTGTCCAATATGCCATTTTTTCTTTCCAAATCCTTTTCCTTTTTCTTTTCCAATTTCCTTAGCCATATTAACCGAAATGAATACCCTCTAGGACGTTTTTCCCAACATTAATCTTGGAATAAGTGTCCCATAATCTGTGGTTATCATTTTTCCTTTATTAATTTTTATTACATGGAATTTTCATCACGACTATTATAGATAATTTCCCATCATCCTCGTGGGTGGAGCGACGTTATGAGGTGGCATGGGTAGACGAGTGAAGGTAAGAGGTCCTTGACGTCGGGAGATGATGGAGCATCATTGTTGTTTGGAAAATTGACACGATTTGATCAATTTGGTACTCGACTACATGGAAACCTCAGAGATGGTGTGGCACAAAGAGAATAAATAGCTTAGTGGTATGTTGAACAAGATGCATTAATTTGAGTGTCGTGTTCGGGAGTGGATCATGGTGGTTTGGTGAGGCCAAAATATGTTATCCGAGAAGCTCGAGAAGTTGAAGTCATGGATGGATCACTTTGAGAAGCATGTATAGTGTTCCTCCCACCCTCCTCCTAGTCTACGTACTCCTATGGAGAAACCTACTTCTATTACTTCTAATTATTTATCATGGTTACACATATTTTAATTGTTTTATGTGATTTCTAATGCTTTTGTCCCACTAAGTTGTGGACTTCTACTTGTTCTTTTGTTTCTTTGTAATATTTTTATCGTGGTAGTCAGCAAACTTGGTCGTGGGGTTAGAATAAGTGCATTTTGTTACTGATGTACTTCTTTTTTGATGAATGAATTCAAATTTAGCTTTATATATATATATAATGAAAACAAAAGGCTATACCACTTCTATTTCATTTTATATCCAATTTTTATCACCTTTACATATTTTTAACAAGTGACATAAGGAACACTTTATGTAGAGGAGTAATAAGGGTATGGGAAAATTACTAAAATAAATTTATGTTATGAATTTTTAAGAGGATTATCTATGAAATATCTAAAGACAAGAATTATTTTGAAGCTTGATTATAATGATAGGCTAGGCACCACAAATCATAATCCTTGCACCATTCCTTTGTATAAATTTCAATACAAATTATGTATTTCCTGGATTCTCCTAATCTAACAATTATATTCCACTGTTAAATACATAATCGCTTATACAAAAATTATTGCATAATTTAAAACATGGTCGCCAATTGCAATATCAAGAAGAAAGATCAAGCACACATAACACAGATGTTTTTACCGGGAAAGCATAAAGATAAAACGCCACTATCATATATTATGTACATATATCATGGATCATGAAAAAATCTCATACAAAACTCTAATCTAGGAGCTCTCAGTACAATATACAATCGTCTCACGCTTTCTCACAAAAATTGGCAAATACATGCACCAATTTACTGCCTCCTGACAATGTGTCTCCACTATGCAATCCCTGATGGTCAAGAACCTTTGAATGATTGATGCTAGCCTACCTTGACTGTGCAATAATCATAGGCACATCCAATGTCTGTGTGGTTTCATGAGTGCACCCACTAATTTCAAAACTAATAGTCACACTGTCCCTTTCACCTACATCTCAACTTGGTCTCCATTGGATTTGACATGCACGTAGTTAATGGTAGTAAATATTCAGTTGCATGTGAGACCACTAATTGTGAATTAATTAAATAATTAATTAACTGATCTCTCAGTAGTGTATCTTCAGTCACAACTAGCACAATTGATTTTAACTCACTTAACTAAGCTAAACTACTTTACAACTTTTATAACTACACTTCCAACTATGTTACAACTAGAATCACTTTGTTACAACTCAAGTCTGCTTGCATGTCCCACCAACCAACCTTTGAACTCAAGTTTCCTATAGATAACTAATTTTCCACTTCAGTTAACTATTTCCAAGTGCTCATTGAGAATAGATTAATGTTTATTGTCCAAATCTTATTAAGGGATAATAATAGTCGACCTGCATCTATAAATATACATGCAATCTATAAATTAAACTCGCACATACATATAAAAATATAACATCATCTATAAATATAATTTTCTCGCCATATATAAATATACATCATATATAAATAGAATTTTCTCCTGCATCTAAAAATAAAATTCCACCTAAAAATATCCTGTGTGGGCCCCACCTAGTGTAGGTGCTTAATTTTCACTAGGATCAAGGATGTTGTTTCCAGACACTAGTTTTATTATTTCTTGTTGCAACCTTAAACACTCCCTCTCAACAAGAAAGGAAAGTATTTTCATGCACCATGCAACTCCATGCATGCGCCATGCAACTCAATGCAACACTTCTCTAGTGTTTCTCGCACATGCGACACTTCCGAAACTGAATAGCCTCCAAAAAATTAAATCAATATAATGGTTATGTCATCAAAGTCTTCTGATTTCTACCGGTACCAACTACACATGTCTTCTAGATCCATTGCGTTTTTGACCTCTGCATCCATGCACTCTGCACTTGCTGTCAACTCTAATCCGTGCTCCAGTATCCGACACTGTCACTTTGATTTCATGTCCTCATGACATTTGACTGCATCAATCCAACTAATCTTGCTACTGCTGTACTGTGGGCTCCTTGTAGCTAGGTTTGATTCATGATATCCACAGCATCTCAATGAATCCTGCCCAGAAATTTCTTCTTGGGATTACTCATGCATGTCACCCCAACTCTCACCTGGAGGTATAGCTGCATGCAATCCCTCTTCCCATCTGGCATGAAATTTCTCTGCATGATTGGTTGCTCCCACTCCATGATCCTCATCTTGCGGTTGCTCCACATCCTGAGGTTCACTCTTACCTGCATGAAAATACAACTCCATCTCAAGGGTCAATTGCATGGCTTTCTCACACTTCCCAATAGTAGGAAGCTCTGTAGAAATCCCATCTACATCAAGTCTATAAATATTCTTAACTCAAATCCCAACCTTCTTGGATTTCCATGTTTCTTTGTGCCGCAGGAAAAATTTTCCTTCACTACCTCTATCCTCTAACATTGTGACTGAGACTAATTTTTTCTTCAAACCTGGTACATGGATTACATCTTTTAAATGAAAGCTTTTATGTTATGCCATTTGAAAGGTAATGGTACCAATTCCAGTCGCATTTTATCCTCCATCGTCGCCCAAATCAATATGCATCTAGATCTTTCTCTTGCAAGTTACTGAAAAGCTTCTTATCTCCCATCATGTGAAAGGAAGCACCACTATCCAAGTAGCACCCCGATCCCAATGCACTTGAAACCATGCATGTGATAAATGAGAATTCAAGCTCAAATTGCAATGCAAGAGCCTCACCGGTTGCAGCTCCAGAAGTCATCTTGTTCTTCTTCTTTTGTGGACAATTTTTTGCAATATGTCCATGCTCATGACAGTGAAAACACTTCACTTTGGACATGTTGTTCTCCTTGCCATCTTCACTGGCCTCAGATTTAGAATGGAATTTCTTCCCCTTCCCCTTCTTCACCTTAGCATCCAAAGCACAATCCTCTTCATCATCATGCTTTGATGAAGATCCATCTCTAGTGTTCTTCCTGAACTCCTCCTGGACTAGATCTGACCATAGTCATTCCCAATCTGGAAATTTTTCCCATCCGTTGACAGAGTCTTCATAACTATGCCAACTCTTAGGAAGTCCGAAGAGAGCGAAACTCACCAAATCATCATCAACAACACTTATTCCTACATTAGATAAAAAATTTTAAGTATATTGGAATAGTGTCGTTCTTTTCCATCTTGATCTTCTAGAGTTTATCTTTGAGTGCCAATGTTGGGCCAGAATTGTAATCTATAGATAAATTATGCTTCCCGAGATAGGTGTTAGTATATAACAATAGGTGAAAGACTATAATACTATTTCTCCTAACTCAGAATAGATACACAGAGAGGATTGGAGGCTTACTTGTTCAGTTGCTTCCAAATGGCTCCTTCTGTCGCTTCTGTTGCAGCTTCAAATTCAAGCTGTTTGTGAGCTGAATGCTTCCTGCAAGAAAGAACACTAAAATAGCAGAAGATGCAATAATATAGATATCTATTCAAGCTAGTTAGCTAAATCAGTAAAGCATAAACTACATTCATCAACCAAGATATTACAATATGGAAAATCAAAGTTAACACAGATCCATGTAGGGAAAAATAAGAAGTACTCTTTATTGATGATAGAAGGAGAGGTTACAACCTAGTGACTGATTTGAGGTGAAATTATAGCAAAGTTTTGAAGTCTCATCACAACATAAATCTCTCCAGTAGTAGCTTTACAAACCAAGCTCTCAATTGAAAATTCTCCAACATTTCTCTACTCAAATTCTTCCTCTTCAAACACTTAGATCTATGTTCAATTTATAGATGAGCTGTAGGTTGTTTTGCAATCAATAGATTTCAAAAAATAGGCAATACATGTTTCTAGTCATGTAGATGTCAAATGGACACTTGGATCCGAAGCTTGACACATGTGAACTCTTCTAAAATGCACTGGCCAAGTGGAGATTCTGGAACAATGAGAATTTCGCTCCCAATGTGACCAACGCACCTGTGAATGTCACGAAGTTCTTTGTAGAGCAGCCTTGCATGGGGCTACCTGCATATGCAATGCACTTAGGCCCCTTAGAGCTTGCGTTGGTGAGCTCTCATATGCTAAGTAATAAGCTTCAAACCATGGAAAACTTTTCTTTATGAAAGTCTTGCTTGATTTGTCTTGTTTCTTGTCTCAGGGCATGTAGAAACTGAAATGATAGGGAATGATAGACCCTTGATCATTGGTCCTGGAGATGATGCCCAGCTAACCAGGTCATTGGGAATGGTGCCCAAATTGACCTATAACAATTGCCCCCTAAAGCATGAGATCCAAATAATAAGAACATTTGATTGAGATGCTTTACACTGTGATGAGCCTGGAAACGAAGCAGAATGGCCACCTGCATCAATATTGCAATACATTTCATTATGATATATCCTCTATTGATCATAATTTCCGAGGGTAGGAATTCCCATGTTTAGCACATAAAATAATCTAATAACATGTACATAATTCAGAAAGTCGTCTACATTGGAATGTTTCCCAGATGCAGATACACCTATAGATATAGGCCCATGTTTGGATGACAATCTGTATGTAAGGTCACTGTACAGATGATGTGTACAACAATCCTAAAATCATAGCCGAGGTGGATGAAACTAGATCCAGGGTCTTCATATCTCGTTCACTCGATCATTCATGTACAAGTCTAGCCATGCAAATATATGATTTGTCGTCGAACATGGAAAGACATCGTTTGATTACCAACCAATGATGTGAGTTGTTAACAAATGCGAGAGAACCACCATTAATGTCAATGGCCCTCAAGGTACTGCAATACATTTCGTAAGGCGTGAACGCCAAACAAAATATTTCGGTCAAAGGTCCGGAAGCGAGGATCTTGTCGATGTTGTAACAAGCCTCATGGTACTAGAATATGATGTTTCTAAGTGAACTTCCTGGATATTGATTTATTGTTGACAGGAAGTCACCTTATTGCAAAACAGGAGTTATTGATTTCAGAGACAAGGGTATGACTTGATATAGCAATTTTCAGGGATGACAGTCATGAAAATGAAGGTTTACGAGTATTGCATATGGATGAGTTTTTAATCACTTGATGACTTCTCTTGAACATATTGGCGACACTGTGATGAGTTGGCAGCATTGACCCAAAACCGAAGTGAAGGTATGATGAACCATAGGTGTGAATGAACTTTCAAGATGATTACCCAACCCAAACAGTCACAGACATGGAGTGAAAGAAGTGTCATGTTCAAGAGTGACTTGCTACCAAAAAGAAACTTTACTTACATTTCCCAAATTTTCCCTGGTCATTTTTCAACCAGTACCTCTTTATTTTTTGAAAAGCTTGAGGAGGATAACATTTTATTAATCTATAATTCAACCCTTCGGGAAAATAAAGTATCTCTATTTAATAATTTAATGAGTCTAGCGATGAATGAAACTCGATTCTTGCCATGATCGACAAGCCTGTCGCTATTTTATGTTTTAACGAGCTTAACGACAGTGATAGCCTAGTCCTTTTTCATATTTAGGGAGTCTGAAAAAGAGGACAAAAGAGAACTCCATAAGTACTTTTTCGTAAATTTGTCTCTCAGATCCAAAAAAGTGTAAAATAATATCTGAAAGAACCTCTTTGCTCATGTTGAACCAAGATATTCCTTTTTCGTAAATAATCCATCTCAGTTCGGAAAAGGGTTAAACTTATACTGAGTAGATATCAATTCATTTACTTTAATGAGCTCGAAATGACAAGTGCTCGGCAATCTTTTCACATTATTGGAGTCTGAAAAGAGCTAAAAGAAGACTTCAGGGGTTCCTTTTTCACTGTTATCAAAGCTCGAAAAAAAGATAAAAGTGTGCTTCAAATCCTTTTTTGTTTTTAACAAAGCTCTAAAAATAAGGAGAAAAAGTATGCTTTGTAGTCAAGTCATTCTTAAAATAAATATTCAGGACTAATCTGTTCATCAGTTGTAAGACCTGTTCAGAACAACATAAAATGGATTAAAAATACCTGTTTCATGATTAAAAAAAATATAATAAAACCATAGTCATAGCAATAGATATCCAATACAAACAATTAAATGACTAAATAAAAAGAGTTTTACTATTCATTTTTACCATTCCATAGTTACCATTTTCATTTTGGAGCTCTGAATCTGATTTTTCCCCCAAACTTCAGCTGTCGATTGCGTGCAATTGGTAAGAATGTTTTGAATGCCCCCTACTAGAGCACATGTCGAATGCCCCCTGTAAGAGAAGATACCACACAAGCTTCATTTCCTTCACCTAAGTAGAATATTAGTTACTGATAGCTGGATGGAATGAAGGCTCATTATAGGGGAGGATTTGTTTCATTTTTTAACGAGCTTGACAGAGGAAAATAACTATGCTCAGGACCTGTTTCATTTTTTAATGAGGTTGAAACAGTAAAAGAACTATCCTCATGGTACTTGTTTCATTTTTTAAACAAGGTTGACACAAGAAAAAAGAACTATCCTCATTGTGCAGTTGGAGTAGTGAGTGTGCTCTAGAAAAGACGTAGTCTAACGGAGTCATCATTTAAGGAGTTTGATGAGCACCATAAATGATAAGTTATAACATGAATAGATGGATCTTCTCCAAGGTTTCCATTGAATTTAGGAATGTCAGAGGGTAATTTATGAGGTATCACTGGCCACCAAGGAGCATAATTGATAGGATCATTGGTTAACCAGTTTAAATTTGGTAATTCCAAGGTTGTAACAAAAGGCAACTGTCTATTAAGGTTAGGTTGAGCATAGCCAGGGTAAGATGGAATTTCTTGGGCAACAAGTCATTGAGCACCAGCATATAGATTTTGATGTTGGTAACCCAGATAGGGGTTGTTTTTCATAGTAAACGCTTGAGAATTCCGTTGACCAAAACCTAGATATGATACTTGTTAAAATGAAGTTTGAGGAATTTGTGCCTATGGCTGCCAAAGGGTCTTTCCACCAATATTATAACCAAAATTAGTGTAAGTTGGATTCGTTTGATATATATAACCAGGTTGCATTTGTGACATCCCATAAAATGGTACACCAACTTGTGAATAAATGATCTCGAATACATGTTGTTGTAAATTAACCAA
The DNA here is from genome assembly GCA_034641835.2 of Pinus albicaulis. Lineage (NCBI taxonomy): Eukaryota > Viridiplantae > Streptophyta > Pinopsida > Pinales > Pinaceae > Pinus > Pinus albicaulis. Next base: position 1,209,847,761 of record CM076581.1, read on the forward strand.
AGGATTTTGAGTCGAAGAACCTTCCTGATAAGGTTTATGTACAATATTTTGATTCTGTGACAGGGTTATAGATGTATTAACAAGTGGTACTGAAGTGGGTGTAACAGGTTGAACCGGTTGATATGAGTGTACAACCATTTGTGGTTGGATAGGCAGAGTGGGTTGCCATTGACAAACATTCATGTCAACATTAGTTTGACCAAAATGTGGCTGAGTACTGTCGTATTGGGTGACCAAAGGTTGCCCCCCAGCATAAGGAGGATAATAAGACGGAAAATAATTTTCTCCAAATGCTGGGAGTCCAGTTGATATGGTACTTAAAGGAATTGACCCATAAGGACCGACTTGATATTGCCCTGATGATGGATGTCATGAATCAAGTCGTTCAGTACTAACTATAGGACTACCAGTTAAATCACCAGATGATGACATTGGTAAAGACCATGGTCTTGAATATGTACCAGAGAAAGTTTCGGAAAATGATTTGTAGCCTGTTGGGACCGAAGGGCCACCATGCAAATATGAATCTGGTGAGGTTGTGAACATCGACAGAGTAGCGAGGGTAGGAGCTGACGTAATTGGAACAAAAGACCCAACCAAAGATGTTGGTTCAGACATGGTTGTATGACCAAATGTATACTCTCCAAAATCTATGGGAGATTGAATGGCAATAGGATCAACAAAAGAAGATGGAAACGATTGAGGAAAAGACTGGTACAGTTAAAGGTCTCCCCCAAAATGGGTTGGAATTAAAGGTGTATCAGGTTGTGGTATTTCTTCAATCATAATTAAACCAGGAGGAAGAATTTCACCGTCAGGCCCAAAATATATTTTAGATGGTTGATTGTGTGATATAGGAGTTTCAGTGGCTACAGAAATTTGTGGGGTGATCAAGGTAGGAAAAAATTCCGGTTGTTCAACTTCAGGATTCAAATGTGCTGGCAAAGAAGAGACAGGATCTGGATCAATTTTTGATTGAACAATGTCGGGTCCAAGAGGTATGGTCTCAGCGATTGAATGGATCGTGACCACATGTAGCTGTGAAGAATCCATTTTGACAATAGTAAACAAACCGAGATGTGTGGAAAAAATTTGAGCTAGCTCTGGTTTAAAAGATGATGTTTTGCTAGAGGTACAAATTGTATTTGATTCGGCAGATCGTGATTGCCTTCTCCTACCAGAAATAAATTCCGATGGTAAAGGTGGTTTTAAAGCTAATCTACATGAACGACAGGGGATATGATTTTGTTCTTCCATGATTACTGATTTATTTTAACCAAAAAAAAAAAAAAACAAAAAAAGGGCAATGCTAAAAAAAAGGGTTTACCAAGAAAATGTGAACTGCGGAATACCTCCTGGCGAACCAAGAAGTACAAGCAGGTAATCTCCCTGAATGTTGTGTTCGGTGTATCATAATTTCGAGGTGGCTGACTCGGTTCACTATGGATGGATAGCACCTAAATGTTGTCCTCCCAAATATACCTGAAGGTACGTGGAGGCCCAAGTTTGTATTAGCGCTATCTGATGCGAAACCGCATAGTGAGAGCATCGCTTTATACTTATCGTACTGTAACACCGCCCGATATACCCGAGAGCACGTGGATGAGATAAGATATACTTATCTATGTGGAGTGAGGTATCACACTTAGAATGTATTGCGGACAAGTTAACGACAGCTGCTATGTTTTACGATGTTGGAACACGTCTCTAGCCTAGACCCTCTAAATTTTATCGTTATAGTTCCAATGCGTTGTTAAGTAAATTGAGATTTATTTTATGTTGATCTTGCTTAACAATTTTCCTTTCAGGTTCACCACGATGATGTATATGAAATTCCTAAAATGAAAGCTAAGAATGATAAACAAACTTTCACTTTCAGTTTTTTCAATGAAGAACCTAGCTACTAAGGGAAGAGAGAAAATAATTTGAGAGCAAACAAATCAATGAAAAAAAACAAAATCAATGAATCTCAAACTAAATGCAGATTTCCTAATGTTCCTTTTGCAAAACACACACAATCCTACATGCAAATGCAAGTTTTTATTTTCAGTTTCCTTAATGTTATGAATGCAGAAAAGAAACTAGGTGCACTAGATCAATAATCAAAATTCTTTTTACTTTCGAGAAACAAATAATACAAAAAAAAATTCTCTTTTGAAGGAAAAACGAGGATTTCAACAACAATTTCTCCTATCAAGGAATTTAAGATTTTACGACAATTTCCTATTTCGAAAGCAAATGTTTCTTAATGCGACCATAAAAAATACTTTGAAATCGACTTTTCAATGATAAAGAAAAACTTTTTAAACAAACATTGAACAAATTTTTAGCCAAAGGAGGAAGAAGTATATAGAGTCACTAGTCAATTGAGCAAAAAAAATTTTAGAACACAGCAGCAAACAAAACTGAAGCAAGTTGCAAAGTCAAATTCAAAGGAATTTGGTCACTTTCAGGAGTCAACGCAATCTCCAAGGGGAGACAGTGCTCTGCAACGCAGGCTTGGAAGGGAGATAGTGCTATGCAAAGCACTGTGTCCAGACTAAGGGTGCATTGGGCACAGTAGAAAAGGAAAAATAATATTGTTTAACTCACTTTCTTTGAAAATTAAGCTCTGAAAAATTATAATGTTTATGTGTAATAGCTATTGGGTGGATTTATAAAGCAAATCAGAGACTAAAACACCTAGAACTAAGAGAAATTATCCCCAGAGGAGTCGCTAGTTTGTTGGGCCAGAATTGTAATATACGGATAAATTATGCTTCCCTAGACAGGTGTTAGTCTAGAACAACAAGTGAAAGACTATACTACTATTTCTCCTAACTCAGAATAGATACACAGAGAGGATTAGAGGCTTTCTTGTTCAGTCGTTTCCAAATGGCTCCTTCTGTCGCTTTTGTTGTAGCTTCAAATTGAAGCAGTTTGTGAACTGAATGCTTCCTGCAAGAAGGAACACTGAAACAATAGAAGATGCAATAATATAGATATCTATTCAAGCTAGTTAGCTAAATCAATAAAGCATAAACTACATTCATCAACCAAGATCTTACAATATGGAAAATCAAAGTTAACAGAGATGCATGTAGGGAAAAATAAGAAGTACTCTTTATTGATGATAGAAGGAGAGGTTAAAACCTACTAACTAATTTAAACTGACCTTCTAGCGAAATTCCCAAGTCTCATCACAGCATAAATCTCTCCAACAGTAGCTTTACAAACCAAGCTCTCAATTGAAAATTCTCCTGCATTTCTCTACTCAAATTCTTCCTCTTCAAACACTTAGATCAGTTTTCAATTTATAGATGAAATGTAGGTTGTTTTGCAATAAATAGCTTTCCAAAAATAGGCAATACATGTTTCTAGTCATGTAGATGTCAAATGGACACTTGGATCCAAAGCTTGACACATGTGAACTCTTCTAAAAGGCACTGGCCAAGTGGAGATTTTGGAACAATGAGAATTTTGCTCCCAATGTGACCAACGCACCTGTGAATATCGGGAAGTGATTTGTAGAGCAGCCTTGCATGGGGATACCTACATATGCAACACACTTAGGCCCCTTAGATCCTATGTTGGTGAGCTCTCATATGCTAAATAATAAGTGTTGTGTAACCAGCTTCAAAAGTAGAAGAAAAGAGATATAAACGCCTTAGAAATAAGCCACTTCGAGGGGGCAACCTCCAATACATTACATAAATGCACAATTCTTCGATGATACAATTCACAAAACCTCCTTTCTATATATAGGAGTCCATGGGGCCATAATGTAATCCTAGTGGGCCACAATGTAATCCTAGCCGACCTAACAATAATAATTTAAGGGCACAATAATAACAAAATGGGGGTTACAAGGGTGCAATAATAACAATAAGGGGTTTACACTAACAATAATAAGGGGCTATACTAGTGATATAGGGACCTAACATGCCCCTCTCCTTCAAAAAAGTGTTGTCCTCAACACTTGAGAAGCTCTGGGTGCTTCTGTATAAAATTCTCATCCTCCCATGTAGAATCTTCAGTGGGTAAGTTCTTCCACTTGATGAGATACTCTGAAATTGATCGATTCCGTAGTTGTCGAGTTCTTTTTTCCATGACTGCTTCAGGTTCCAATATGATTTTCCCTTCCCCATCAAGTTCCGGCAATACTGTTTGAACTGGAAGATTTTCACCTATAACCTTCTTTAAGCATGAAACATGGAAAACTGGATGTACTCGCGAAGAAGCAGGAAGCTCCAATTTGTATGCCATAGTACCAATCTTTTGCAACACCTTGTAAGGACCATAGTACTTGGGCGATAATTTATTATCCTTCTTTTCTTGCTTGAGGGACATTTGTTTGTATGGTTGTAGCCGTAAAAATACCCAATCTCCTACATCAAAACTTCTCTCGCTGCGATGTTGATCTGCCTGTTGTTTCATTTGATTTTGTGCCAAATTCAGGTTATCCTTTAAGAGTTGGAGAACTTCTTGCTGATGCTCGATGTGATCTTCCACTACTTGAACCTTCGAATTTTCCCCTAAAGATGATGTGATGGATGGTGGATGATATCCATAAAGAGCCATAAATGGGGTCATTTTTGCTGCAGTATGGAAGGAAGTGTTATACCACCATTCAAGAAGAGGTAACCACTTGACCCATTGTGTTTGTTTATCAGATACAAAACAACGAAGATATCCTTCCAAACATTTATTTACTATCGTTGAGTAGTAGACTTCCTTGTTGCCATAATTTTACATTCAACTTTTCTTGCCAACCTGAATGCCTTCTCTAATGAATCAGGTTCCAGAACACGAACTTCATGTTGAATGTTATCCTTTAAACTGCCTAAGAAGAGATCAATCCTGTGGTCCTCTGAAATATCAGTTACCCTTATACTCAATTTTTGGAAGTCCTCAATGTGCTGCCCCACTAAACCCTTTTGTCTGAGATTTATCAATTGGGTAAAGAAGGTGTTGCTCTTTGTATCCTCATAATGTGCTATCATTTCCTCCGTAAAAATTGACCAAGTGACAATTTTTTTACGGGAGCAAAGCCATCGATACCATACAAATGTATTTTGTTCTAAATGTTGCAGGTAAGTTTTTAAAATCCCGAGTGTCCTCCTAAAGGAGAAGTGTGCAATTCCAGAAGAATCTTTTGTTTTAGTTGGGAATTCTTACAAAGATATAAGTGATCTTTGTACCATAAGGAATCATTTTTCCAACTAAATTTATTAGATGTACTAGGATCTTGCCGCAACTTTTGAATGAGTGTCCATACATCTTTTTCCTTCTTCCATTCATCTCTTGCTTCAGTTATCCAATCTGGTTGGATAATAGAAATGGCACAAAGCAATGCTTCCACCTCTTCATTCTTTCTTGAGAGTGCATCTGCAACAACATTAAGATTTCCTTTTTTGTAGATTATTTCAAAGTCATAACCCAACATCTTTGTGACCCATTTTTGCTGCTCTTCTGAAGATAGTCTTTGTTCCAAAAAGTGTTTAAGACTATCATGACCAGTTTTTACCTTGAAGTGTCTTCCCATTAGGTAAGTTCGCCATTTCTTTAGTGCATGCAGTATTGCTAACATTTCCTTCTCATAAATTGGTTTTTGTAAATACTTTCCTTTGATTGGACGACTTTCAAAAGCAATGGGTCTTCCTTCCTGCATTAAAACTGCACCAATTCCATTTCCTGAGGCATCACATTCCACGATAAAGGTTTTTGTGAAGTCTGGCGTAGCTAAGACCGGTGCTAGGCACATTGTCTCTTTAAGATCTTCAAAGGCCTTAGTTGCTTCAGGAGTCCATGAAAATGCATCTTTCTTCAATAATGTTGTTAGAGGTGCTGCTATTCTCCCATAATTCTTAACAAACTTGCGATAATAGTCTGTTAACCCGAGAAATCCTCGCAACTGTTTTATTGTCTTGGGAACTTTCCATTCCTTAATGGCTTTAATTTTGTTAGGGTCTACTTTAACACCCTCGTGAGATATAATATGACCCAGATATTCCACCTCTTGTACTCCAAAGAAAAATTTGGATGTTTTTGCATATAATTGTTTCTCCTGCAATAGTTTGAGCACCCTGTCAACATGTTCAATATGATCCTTCCAAGACCTGCTGTAGATTAGTATATCATAAAAAAATACTAGCACAATTTTTCTAAGGAAGGGTTTGAAAATGGAATTCATCAACCCTTGAAATGTAGAAGGTGCATTGGTAAGGCCAAAAGGCATGACCAAAAATTCATAATGACCATCATGAGTTCGAAATGCTGTTTTTGGAATATCTTCAGTCTTCATTCTAATTTGATGATATCCTGAATGAAGATCCAACTTGGTAAAATAAATTGCTCCATGTAATTCATCCAATAATTCATCAATCACAGGAATGGGAAATTTATTTTTAATGGTGAGCTTATTGAGCTCCCTATAATCCGGACACATTCGCCATGATCCATCCTTCTTGTGTACCAATACTACAGGAGCAGAGAAAGAACTTTGATTAGGTTGAATTATACCCGCCTCTAACATTTCTGCAATCATACGTTCAATTTCGCTCTTTTGGATGTAAGGATATCTATAAGGCCTGATGTTTGGAGGAACATTTCCTGGAATCAAATGAATAGCATGATCATGATCACGAATAGGTGGGAGTCCTTTGGGAGTTTCAAACACCTTGGAATGATTGTCCAAGACTTGTTGGAGATCTGCAGAAATAGATGATTTTGATGTTGGAACTTCTAGTGAGCATAATTGTGTAATTACGCCTCGTTGTTATTTCTTTAGAAGCTTTGTCATGACATTAGAGCTTATTATCCTTCTCGGCTTCCCTTCAATACCTCGTAATTCGACTTCCTTTCCTTCTGAAAAAAATTTCAAGAAAAGTTCTTGAAAATTAAAAGCTACCGTCCCCAAAGATTGTAACCATTGTACTCCTAGTACAACATCAGCACCTCCCATAGGAATGGCAAGCATTGGACTAGTCAATACATATTCCCCCATGGTTAGCTTGATATTATGGCATTTTCCAGAGGAATTTATAGTTCCTCCATTTGCAACCATCACTTGACATTCTGGTGCTGGGTATAGGAAACAATTTAATTCCTTGGCTACCTTACAATGAATAAAATTATGGGTGCTAATTGAATCAATCAACACTATTACCTTTTTCTTCTTGATTTGTCCTTCTATCTTGAGAGTTTGAGGAGTGGTAATTCCTGCCAGTGCATTACACGATATGGTCGGATTCATTTCTTCCTTTTCTAGGGCTGGTTCCTGGTGTATATCCTCTTCTTGTTCATTTTCTTCTTCCTCTTCACAATCTATGTAAAATAATTTCTTCTCAGCACACTTATGACCTTTAGTGTATTTGCTATCACAACCGTAGCAAAGCCCTTTTGCTCTTTTTTCTTCCAATTGTTGTGGTGTCAACCTTGTAGGTTGTTGAAATCTAGGAGTAGCAACACTTCCCTCTTTATAGAAGTGAGTGGTAGGCTTCCTTGTCGCCATAATTTTACATTCAATTTTTCTTGCCAACCCGAATGCCTTCTCCAATGAATCAGGTTCCAAAACGCGAACTTCATGTTGGATGTTATCCTTTAAAGTGCCTATGAAGAGATCAATCCCGTGTTCCTCTGGAATATCAGTTACCCTTATATTCAATTTTTGGAAGTCCTCAATGTGCTGCCCCACTAAAACCTTTTGTTTGAGATTTATCAATTGGCTAAAGAAGGTGTTGCTCTTTGTATCCTCATAATGTGCTATCATTTCCTCCGTAAAAATTGACCAAGTGACAATTTTTTTACTAGAGCAAAGCCATCGATACCACACAAATGTATTTTGTTCTAAATGTAAAGTTTCAATGCGTACCTTTTGTGTGTTTTGCACATTATGGAGATCAAAATATTGCTCCATCTATAGTATCCATGTTACAGAATCCTTTCCATCAAACTTCCTCATATCCATTTTTGGAATATGGTGGTTCTTCCCGCCAACATTAGAGTTTATGAAATCACGATTAACATTTATTTTGTTCTCATCATGAGGTTATTCTACTATATTTTCACCATTAGGAAACATTTCTTGTATCAACTTTGTCAAATCTTCGATGTTTGATTTTAGATCATCCATCTTAGCTTCCATGCCAGCTTCCATGCCATCCATCTTAGCTTCCACGCCTTTCTTCAAACCATCCATCTTCACTTCCACACCATCCATCTTAGCTTCCATGCCTTTCTTCAAACCGTCCATCTTCACTTCCACGCCTTTCTTCAAAACTTCCATTTCATTTTTTGTTGCTTTTTGCGAGAGTGAAATTTGTTGCACTTGCTCTTGTAATTTTGATAGATCATGTTCCAATTCTTCATCTTCATGAGTCATGGTAGAGCCTTCTGAAGGCTTAATGGGTGTTGAATTCTTTTTAGGTGCCATTTTAGAATCCAATATTGATACCTATTCTACAATATTCCCTTGGAATCAATTCAACTTGATTCTTCAAACAAGACTTACGCAATTCGGAAAATAGCACCTTTTACTAGCTTTTAGGAGATCGATATTGAAATTGAATTATCTCTGTAATTGAAAATCTTTGATATCTGAAATTCAGCCCTGTAGTAGCCCTCTGAAGCTTCTTTCAAATGCCACAAGTCTGACCTGATTTTGATTCTCCAAGACAAAGGTGTGTCCAATCTCCCACAATGACCTAATTCTGGACTGGTTCAATAGAGCGAACTTGTACGACTTGCCACGTGTCACTGTTTTGTCCTTTGTCTCTGAAATTGATAGCAAAGAAACTAAAGGCCGTGTGCCTGCGACCAATTTTGACGGCACTCCAATCCAATTTTCAGAGAGAGAGTTATTGAACTTTTCCCACGATCACCTCTTTGAGATGAAATTCAGGAGCCTGAAAAAGCACTACCTTCCACGTATCATGTCTCCAAAATATGAGAACCAAGCTCAAAATCTCTTGAAGAATTTTATCAAGATTTCAGCTTCGCACCGTACAAATTTTAGATTCTAATTTTAGATTCGAACCTTCGTATAGAAAATTTATAGCGAAAATTCCACGATGCACTGCTTAGAGCTTGGAAAAAGACCTAACTTCCGCGTATGATATCTCCAGACAACCAAGCTCCTGGAATTTTTAGAAAATATTCCTCACGATTTCTGCTCATGACCTCAAAAATTTCAGCTTCTGAAACTTCGTAGAAAACAAGTTATAGCGAAAATTCCACGATGACCTGTTTGGAGCAGCGAAACCCTAGAATCCAAACCTCTGATACCAAATGTTATGTAACCAGCTCCAAAAATAGAAGAAAAGAGATATCAACGCTTTAGAAATAAGCCACTTCGAGGGGGAAACCTCCAATACATTACATAAATTAACAATTCTTGGATGATCCAATTTACAAAACCCCCTTTCTATATATAGGAGTCCATGGGGCCATAATGTAATCCTAGTGGGCCACAATGTAATCCTAGCTGACCTAACAATAATAATTTAAGGGCACAATAATAACAAAATGGGGGTTACAAGGGTACAATAATAACAATAAGGGGGTTACACTAACAATAATAAGGGACTATACTAGTAAAATTAGGACCTAATTAGCTCCTAAGAAGATTGTATCAGACAAAGATGCCAATTTCACTTCAAGTTTTTGGAAGGATTTGTTTTCAGGCTTGGGGACAGAGTTAGCTTTCAGTACAAATTATCTTCCAAATACAAATGGACAGACAGAGAGGGTTAACAAGATTTTGGAGGTTGAGGATGTATTTAATCCATTAGCAGGGGAAGTGGGAGGAGTATCCTCCACTGGTATAGTTTTCATATAATAATGGTATCAGGAATCCTTGAAGATGAGTCCAAAGTTAGGCTCCTTATGGGAAGATTTGTAATACTCCAATCAACTTGAGTGATCTAGTGAACATGCTACTGAATAGACTAGATATGTTGGCTAAGATGGAACATAAGATGCATGTTATTAAGAGTAATTTCAAGGTAGCACAAGATAGGCAGAAGCGTTATGAAAATTAGCATAGAGAATTTAATGAGTTTCAAGTGGGGAGCATGTGTACTTGCACATGAAGCCTAGGAGGATCTCCTTGAGCATTGGATGATGTGCCAAGTTGGAAACTGGGTATTGTGGCCATTTTGATATCCCTGAGAGGATTGGATGAGTTGCCTATAGACTTGTATTGCTGGCAACCGTGAAAGTAAATGATTTTTTCCATGTTTCATTGCTCAAGAAATATGTCTATGATGTTAATCATGTGATTGATTGGTATATACTACAGGTAGAACTAGAGGGAGAATTCCAACAAAAACCTTAGTCCATTTTGCAGCAGAAATGACTCATGCTGTAGAACTGAGCAATCGAGCAAGTTAAAGTGTAGTGGAAGCACTTTGGGCCCGATGAAGCTACATGGGAGATCGTTGATAAGATGTATGCTATGTATCCTTCCTTATTTGTTGGTTGAACAAATGTGTTTGATTTATGTGTTTTGGCTTATTGTTATGTATATATTTATAGTATATACTGTTGGAAATACTGAGAGGGGGTGAATCAATATTTCTTACAATTAGAGCATTAGTTAATCTTAAATTATTATCAGTGTTTGTACAATGATAGCAGCAAACAAGAGGAACACAAGTGCACACAGTTTTTAAGGTGGAAACCCACTCCGGGACAAAAACCACCTAATGCTTTTCTAATAATTCTTTAATATTCAACTCCAATTGAAAATAAAGCTCCAAATTCCTAGAATCTAGAAAAGAATTCTTCTCCAGCTCCCACTGGATGGATGCTCCAACGTCTGAGATTCTTCAGTAGTCAAATGAACGGATTCCCCAACACCCAATGAGCTACAACTTACCCTAGCACCGCCCTACCACCCTATAGAAGAATAAAAGAAGAATGGACTCCTGTACCAGGGAAAATGGTCCAATTTACAATGATATAGAATGATGTAGAAGAAGAAGATACACTAGACCATAACCCCAACTATGACACAACCACCTAATGATTATCCTATACCACCCGATACTGCCTCTTCAACTCTTAGCAGATAGACACTAGTACAATTTGTACAATAATGTATTTACAATGATAGTTTTACTATGATTGTATGCAGTGCTGCCCACTTGAAGACTTCATGTGATGAAATTATTACTGTTGTTATGTACTTTGGTTGCTCCTCTTGTCATGCTACCCTCTGCTGCACCTTGCTTTGCTTTGCTTCCCTAGAAAGTCTGGTCCTTTGCAACCCTTGATAACACATGATCTAGCTTTTTCTTTTCTTTCTAGGAGCTCGATATTAGATCTAGTGTATATCTGTTATTTCAGATACCCAATATCTGATTTTTGGTACTGTATTAGTCCTATATGTCTTATTTCCAATGCCATAGGTCTGACCCAGTTTTTATTCTTCAAGAGAGAGTTATACCCAATCTCTCACAATGCCCTAATTATGGACTGTTTTAGCAGAGTGAACTTGTATGGTGTTCCACGTGTCACTGTTTCTTCATTTGGCTCTACAATTGATAGAGTGAAAACTACAGACTGTGAACTATTTTCCATTTTCTATGGTATTTAAATCCGATACTCATAGAGAAATTTATGACGATTTTCCCTAGGTCACTTATTTGTGATGAATTTCAGGAGCCTGCAAAAACACTGACTTCCATAGATCATAGCTCTGAAGATGTTGCTCACCTTGATCTGAAATTTTCACAGAAGCTTCCTCAAGATTTTGTTTTCATGTCATAAAAATTTCAGCTTCTGAATCTTCGTAGAAAAAAATTTAGAGCGAAAATGGCACGATGAACTGTTTCAGATGGTAAAATCCCTTGCATGAGGAGGATATGAGGATCACAATTTATATAAATGCTTAGGTTGAGAGGAGCTTAAACAAGTGAACGTGGGAGGGATTTCGGGAGCTTAAAAAATATTAATTTTGACTTTTCAATGACCCAAGCCACAACCCCATGGGGTTTTAGCCCACTAACTGGGGGTACAAACTTCAAACATGAATATCTCTCAAACCGTGAAAAATTACATGGCGTGCCATATATCAACGGAAACATCTCGACAAGTAGAAACCATAAAAAGCATTATTGACCTAGAATATATTAATTTTCTAAATAAAATTCCCATGAAATATTGGGTTAGCCCCTGGTTCTCCTTGGGTTGACATCAATGACAATCGCTGATCAACATATACTGCAATGAATTGTGTTATAAAGCTCCAATAAGCAATGTGTTGTAAATACTGCATGAATTTGTGGTATATTAAATCCCCAATAAGTAGTATGGTGTTCATGGTTTTAGTATTTTGGTATGATGTAATTTTTTCATCAAGCAGAAAGAGAAACTTCATAAATATACTTTAATATCTGCAATATTAATATCAAGAGAAAACTCAAAAGAGGGTTTGTAACAAACTCTGCTGATTTATCAGATAAAGTTATACAAACCACATGAGAAAGACACTCTTAAAATAAAGTTGGTTTTGTTGACTATAAGCAACATTAAACACTGAGGATAGTGTTCCCCCAAGGTGGAGGGGATTGTAACAAGTCCTAGTTGATTTTTAATGTAGATAAAATAGGACAAATGTCACAGGAGACATATTTCAAGCTGAATGTTGGGAAAACACTATAGTGGGAATCACTTGTGATTAATTAATGGTTGTGGAAATTGGAAAAGTCATTTGCAAAGGAAAAGTGGAAATAATTGGCATTTATTTATGAAAATAGAGGAAAATAGGAGAAAGGAAGGTGAAGAGACACATATTTGCATGCAAGGGAAATTAGAGGAAAAATGAAGGAAAATAAAGAAAATAGAGAGATCAATGATAAAAATACACCAGAGAATTAGTTGCTAGCATTTTACCAGTTTTGAGTTGAGCTATCCTTTCATTCACTCTTGAACACTTAGAGTATTCTTGGAGCATGCTTGGAGCACTATAGCATTCAGTTGGATTTGGAGAAAGAAGGAAAAGGAAATAAGGGAGCACAAGGAATCAATAGGATCAACAACTACAACTGGATTGATTTATAGGTAACAGGTTGCATGTGTGATTTCCTTGTTGATTTTGGATTCATGGTATATATATGTGGTTCCTTGGTTATGTGTTGTCGTTGGCATGGAGATTTTCCTGGAATGATAGTGGTTTTAGCCTTGCTGTAAAAATCCTAGCAAAAAATCCATGTAATAAAGATAATAAAGGAAAAATAAGACCAAGGTCATGGGACATGTATTCCAAGCTAGATGTTGGGAAATCATCCTAGCGAGTGTTCATTTTGTTTATTATGTCTAAGTGAAATTTGAAAAGGAAATGGAAAAGGCTTTGGAAAGGTAAGAGGTGTTAATTGGCATTTTATTTATGAAAATAAAGGAAATTGGGAGAAAAGGAAGGTGAAGAGTCACAGGTTGCATGTGAGGAGGAAAAAAAGGAAAATAATGGAAAATGAAGAAATCAGAGGCATCATTGATAAAAAGGCTTCTAAATAACAGTTGGTGAGATTATGTCAGTGTAACATTTTGTCAATTCAGTTTTGGAGCTCTCTCTCTCTCTCACACACACACACACACTCTTCAACACTTAGGGAATTCTTGGAGCATTCTAGCATTAGATCAAGAAAAGAAAAGGAAGAGAAAAAAGGCAAAGGGAAGGAAAGATAAAACAAGGAAGAGTTGGATGAAGCGAACACAATGATATTACTTGCAGGTATCGAATTGCATGTGTGAGTTACTTGCTAGATTTGGTATGCATGTTACATGCATGTGTGTGTTTGGTTCTCTTGCTATCATTGGCATGGGTTTTTATAGGTGTGAAAATGATTTTCAACATTTCCTTGTCAATTCCAGATAGCCATGGTGTGATGGGGTTCTCCAATTTTGGTTGAGTTTGATTTTCGGATGGTTTCAAAAATAAGTAGGATGGTCTCTAGAGAAGAACACAAGACCTAGGAAACCCTGGATAGGTGAATATGGGATTGTGGTAAAACCAGATTGTGTGTACCTTAGTGGGCCTAGGAATTATCGACCGATGAATTGCGGGATATACGGTAAATCCTAGAGGTGTATGCTTTCAATTAGGCCTAGGAATCCTTGACCAATGAATGGCAGGATGTACGGTAAATACTAGAGGGCAGATTCTCGATTAGGCCTAGGAATCCTTGACCTGTGAATGATAGGATATATGGTAAATCCTAGAGACTAGGAGGCAAATAAATTCCTCACCGAGTAGGTGGAGATATATGGAGGCATCCATGCTTGTGTAGGCCTAGTGATCCCTAGAACGATATATGGCAGGATTGAGGTATAACCTGGTATTTCATGTTTATTGTTTGGGCCTAGGAATCCCTTGGTGGATTGTGGTTGTTATAGTTTTTTAGTCGCCAATGATAAAATGTACTTATTCAAGGTTAATTGATAGGTTCTTAGGTCAAATTTTATAGTTTCAAATAAGTTTTCAAATAAAATTTTATCATTGGTTGTTTTCTAGGTCATGATACTCCCTCCACTCACTCATGGTCATCATCAATTTCAAGGTCATGTCATCATTTAAGTATCTAGGGTCATACATCAATTAACATACCATCATCTATGTCATGGTCTAGAGCTACTTTTGTTTTGTCATCCTAATGCCAATCATGTAAGAAAGACAAATAAGAGTCATTTTCATTATTCATGTCACCTTAATTGGGTGTTAGCAAAGTTAGGAAATAAAAAAAAGGCAACTTGTCCTTTTTTCAAATAAGTATGCTACATTGTCCTTTCAAAATATATTTTTCTCAAAGTGCATATGATTTCACTAAAGTCAAAAGAAAAGTTTGTGAGTTTTTTAAAGGGAAATGAAGCTTATCTCGAGTTCATTTCATCCCTTGGTTTTCAAGAGCTCCTCTCTTATGCTCCACGACTCTCTACAACCATCTAGAGATCAAATTCCACCATCAAAACTGATCCATACTGCTGCACACAATGTTTCTGCTCCTCGCTACGTTTCAAGGGCAGCCACGCTATGTTTCTGGAAATCTGCTATGTTTTTGGTATTCAAGGTAAAAAATTCCATTAGAAAGGTCAAATCATAATTTCAAAAGTGTTGGCTTGAGGTGTCCTGACCCAAGTTCGATAAGCAAGGTTTGCCAACAAACCCCTATACTACTGGCCCTTTTGGCAGTGACCTGCTTTCGCAGGTCAAAGTCTCACTCGAAGTAGTATGGGTGGGTGCTGGAACCAGGTTTCCACACCTTGAGAAAGGATGGGTAAGGTAAGTAGAGTAGAACTAGATCCTGTAATCCCTAATTACCTTATTCTATGCAGAGTTAATTAAGGCTCTATTCGCAGCCACGCGCACTAGATCTATAGTTATATGCTTGTTATACCATCAACACAGTAGTACACAAACAAAACATAACAGATCTAGATCCAAGAACACAGTACACAGATATTTCGCATCTTAAGGATAGAAAATGCACAATAAAACGATTACCAATAATTCATATAAGAGTACTCACAGATTCAGTTCTCTAACAATCTTCCGCATTCATTCATTCATCAATTCTTCCTTACAATTCCAATTCCCTTCCCAACCTGCACACACAACAGCAGGATCCGCACACAGCTGGACTAGGATCTTCGCACACATAGCCAGCAGGAGTCCATTCCCCAAAACCCAAATAGATAGCTTAAACAATAGATTGTATCAATAGATCATCATTTCCTATCCTTTACAATACAAAATGCATCTCTATTTATAACAATCTAGCCTCAACTTTCCTATGGTCCACAACCCATGGTTTTCGAAACCCTAGTTTACCCTTTGACCCATTACAATGCGTTCGGGGCTTTGATCCGCCCCAAAACCCCTGTGCTATAATAAATATAATAAAAAATAATCAAAATGGACCAGTTTCGCAGCTTGTTAGGAGACCCCTTTCCAACAGTGCCCCAACACAATCTTGTGACTCATCTCGAGTCACTGCGGTGGTGTGGCTTTGATTTGCACATGCAAGGTATCAAGAGAATTGTTGAGCTGAGGGAGTATATCCTGACTCTGGGCAGCAACATTCTGTGCAAGAACGACCAGCTTCTGGGAGGGAGGATCTTCAACAGCCGTGGTAACGTTTTCAAGAAGCTGATTAAGTTTCTTGTTTGCACCCTCAATGTTTTGTGACAATTGGAGGTCTGAGGCAGTCCAGGGCTTTAGACGTTCAACCACGGCGTGTTGTTTCTGCCGGATTTTTGCAATCTTGTCCTGGAGGACGTTGCTGGTTTTGAATCGAGCCAAGCGCTGGGCAGGCACCAACGTAGGCAGCGTAGTGTTGATCTGTTTGAGAAATTCTTCTTTTTGTCGTAAGTCCTGATTGATTTATTGGAGGATTGGATCGCACTGGACCCGCGTCCAAAGCTGTATGGCTGATTCCAGCAGCTTGGCACCTTGAGTAATTTGCCCTGAAATTGTAGTTGTTGCGTCTGTGATTAGGACGGTACGCTAGGCATGGACTTTTGGGGGTGTGTCGGGCTGTAGGTGGGCATGTAAGTCTGAAATATGTTGTCCCATCTATGTCCCGACAATGTGGGTTTCCAACCGAGAAGCTTTGAGAGCTGCAACCAATTTTTCCACCTTATCCTGAGATGTATGCTTAGCCAATATTTCCTTTGTAACTTCTATGTAGAGTTGGTGAATCACAGTCTTGAGCACCACCTATTGTGACACGGCCTGGATCAATTCAGCAGCCTACTACGCCATGGTGTGTTTGTTGGTATTAAGCTGTTGGGTTGTGTACTGGGTGCGTTGACTAATCTCCCGGGAGACAGCGTGATGGAGGCTGTCTAAGGATGGGTGGGGCAGTTTAGCCAAGTCCAACTGAATTTTTGTGGCTACTGGGGGCTATGTTCCGACCAAAGCACTGTTAGGGATACCCTAGAGATGATTGACCTCTCTGAGTGGTGTCGGACTGCTGTCGATCGACAGGGGTTGTGCCTGGCCTCCGTTGGTCAGAGGGTGATCCATTTTTACCTGGAGAGCGAGGAGGTCGGCCTGAAGAGAGTTGACCCCTGCCTTCCACTGGGCTGCAATAAGTGCCCACTTGTCCTCCGTAGCCATGGTGACCACGTCCGTGATCTGCTCTAGGTCACCGTCCATTATTGTGACTGTTGCATCGTAGTGCGCTCGACGAGCGTGATGTTTCTTTCTTGGTCCTGATGCTAATTACCCCGTCCTCTTAGTGTCGAGAGGAGGGGTGGTGGTGGTATCTACCTGAGTCATAGCTGTATCGGGTTGCTGCAGTGGGTTACCTCTGGGTTTGGCTGTAACTGGTGCTGGAGTGTCGGTGAGACCGTTTTTCCAGGTGGGGGGCCATAGTGAGATTAGTAGATCAATTTATTCATCAGGTACCATATAAGGAAAGTCCATCCATGCCGGACTGGCAAGGCTACAAATCCGACCTGGTGCATGGTGATTTGAAATGCAACAATATGATTATATTTGTCATATATGGTGGGGGATAATCGAGGTCAGGAGTTTTATGGCAGTGGCGATACTTCTCTGGAAGAGGACCCAAAAAGCCTTGTTATCCTCGATGCACTTCTTATCCTTAGAGTCCCATAAGTGAGCATATCGAGTGCCTTCGCACATCCCAGTAGGGAGCTCTGGAACGACCGAATCCTCCGGTTTGTCCCAGGCGACCAGTGCTATGAGAAATAATAGCCACGAATAGAAGAAAGAGGTCCCATGCTCCTG
Organism: Pinus albicaulis; assembly: GCA_034641835.2. Classification (NCBI taxonomy): domain Eukaryota; kingdom Viridiplantae; phylum Streptophyta; class Pinopsida; order Pinales; family Pinaceae; genus Pinus; species Pinus albicaulis. The sequence goes on from CM076581.1 coordinate 1,209,865,495, forward strand.
CGATTCGTGGAAATTAGCGAGAAATTCATCGCACAAGTATTGAGCCCAATTAAAAAACACACCCTTCGCGCACTTTCTGGCAAGCTGGATGACATAGGTGGGGACAGTCACAACCTAACACCTCTGCATTAATTTTCAGGCTAATAGTCGAGTGCCCATCTGTGTAGCAGGGTTGTTGATGGTTTGGATCACAAACCTTCGCTAATTGCGTTGTATCGCATAGGTTTCCCGGACAAATAGAGTGGTAGCGGCTTCGTACTTCTTTCCGACTTTCTTGAGCGGGTGCGGCCCTTTCATCGAGAGGCCTGTAATCTTGTGGATCAACTCAGCATCGATAGGGACCTTTTTGTGAATCCATAAGCAACCATTGTGAATGAGGGCGAGTAACTGGCGTTCCAACCGATCTGTGATGTTGGAACAACCAAAATGGGGCATACAGAGTAGATTCAGGAGTCCGGATCCTGCTAAGCCGCATACCCTGCGTTGAGGTATACCGTGGTTCCATCATCCTCATGGATTGTATCAAAGTATAATGCAGGGGCCAATTTTGGGAAAGCGTCATGGTCTGCCAGATCATGATCATCGAACTTGACCTCATGGAGGTGTCTTCATGGGTCACCGAGGATGGGGACCTCTACCGGGGTTAACGGAGTCTACAGGTAGGTGATCAAGCCATCCAAGTTTTTTGGTATTTGCGTAGATGGTCTTCATGGTCAAACGAAGGGGGGTAACCAGTTGATCAGGTCAACCGGTAGAGCCCCCTCCTGGTCATCTTATTCTGAGGGCGGAGGCCTGGGACGTCTTGGGGAACTTCGGGGTCTTTTTTCTACCTGTGGAGTAGCCCTAGAACTTTGAGCTTTTTCCTTGCCTTTCCTTGTGGGCTGTGGGGGGGGGGGGGGACTTCTTCCAACTTAGGCTCATCTTCCAGAACTTCTTCCTCAAGTTCATTTGGGGTGGAGGGTTCGGCAGAGGCAGTAGTCAGCATCCTTGCGCAAAAAATGAATCCCGGCTCTGGGTGACTGCTATCCGATGGGGAGGTTTACCAGTCATGGGAGGGATGCTGCAACTATAACAAAGTTCATTGCCCGATTTCTTCTGTGAGACACTTAAAGTAGGCCGCTTGTTTACATGAGACAATACCGCTAACCCGATTAACCTGCTACCCTTTAAACACTTTCCATTGGATGAAAGAGAGAGATATTTTGTGCGGGGCAGGTTTCCCAAGGAAGGGTAAAAATCCCCCGTAATTCGTCCTGCCAAAGGTTTAAGGGCCGCTCCCTTCAACGGTAACTTCTGTTTTTTACCAGAGGGTACACTTCCAACGGCTAGTTGTCGCATCCCCAACGATTTAGGCATATTCGTCACGCTAAGGTTGCCGATTTGTGATAGCTGCCTGTCTTCCCCCAACACAGGCTTGCTTCCTAAGTAGCTCCTGGCCCCATACCAAGAAACTTTTATCATCTGTTCTACTAAGGCTTTAAGGGGGCTGACGTCGACATCAAATGCCTGACTCCTGGTCGCGTCACTGTCATAAAGGTGGCTTGAGGCATGGGGCCGCTACTTATGGAACCTATAGGTGTTACAGGGAACCTGTTATCCACTCAGGGGTCGACCTGTCCTTCTCTCGGGGTGGGTCCTAGCTCTACTCCCATCCTTTCCTCTAGGGCCATAAAGAGAGATTCCTTGGTGATACAAAGACAATGCAACATAGAGGCTTCTCCTAGCCGGGTCTGCCAAGCTTCTAGATCCTTACTGGGATCCTCAATATCTTCCTTGTAGCATGGTACATTGTCCTGGGTGAAGTTGCCCCTATATCGCACTATCAATTTATAGATATCAGCCCCTCCCTTAGGTATAGGTTCTACATAAAATTTACCTTCTATTGGGTCTAGTGGTACAACGACCCGTTTTCCCTTGTTTTCAAATATCATGCTGCGATTTTTGAGGTTGATGATGCCCCCCATGTCTATAGCGCAATCTAGCCCGAGGAGCGCAAGGTAGGGATCTACATCTTTCACAATTTCTATCACCTCAAAGTCAGCTAGGATCCTGACTCCTATGATATCAACCACGACACTAGGGAGTCTACCTAGAGAAATGATTTTTTGATGATTTTCCATTCAAAGTTGGATGGTGGATCGCTCCAGCTTGGGTTCTCCCATGCGTTTCCAAGTGTGCTTAGGTAGTATATTGGCGTCCGATCCGAGATCTAAGATAACCTGATCCATTTCGTAGCCGTTGATCTAGACTGTCAGCCACATTTCCCTGCCAGTGCGTTTTTGATATTCTTGCAACGTATGCACGTCCTTGATTCCATTTGACCTGGTATCATGTGTTGCGTAGCTTTCAAGTAAAGCCTGCAAATTTTGTACTGCCCGGGGGTTGCGTAGTAGCCTTGTGCATGCTTGTAAGAAGGGTTTAACCTCCTCAGTCACTTCCACATCTCTCAGGTATGTGGATGGCGAAACTTTAGTCTCAAGAAAGTCCTTTCGGGCGTCCATAAACGTTTCCCTTGCTTTGTGCAAGTCTAGTCCTTCTTGGTTGCTAACTGCCCTGTGGATCAGTGTATCAAATTCATCCTTCTCCTTAGCCCCTCCAGTCACTAATCCACTGCACGTTACTACATTTACCTTTACATCCTGACCCCTCAGTTTGGTCTGGACCGTTAGCACCTTCTGCGTAGATGGAAGTTTCTTTCACCGTACCTTTGCTTTTAGGGCTAGGAAGTCTTCCAGCGTATGGCCCAATTGTCTACAATACCTGCAGAACTATCGTAAGGGGTGCAGGCAATCCTTCGAAAAATGCCATGCGCCGCCATAGTTATAGCAGATCGATTGGCCTCAACCCCGACCTACACTTCCAATTTGGTTCCCATCCCTTCTCCTTGGGGGGGCAGTTATCCCTACCCGAAGGGGGTTCTTGGTGAGATAGGATCTTCTTTCCCGTTCATTACTTCACTATGGATTCGACAATCTTGCTCCTCATGGCCAATTGACAGGAAATATCGGCACCAACATCGCTCTGATGCGGAAATGGGGGTGCCCAGACAAGACCATTGGTTGACCTTACACAATCCAGCTGCACAACTTCCTCCATGCTAGAGCATAGGTCCCTTTGAGCCCCACTGTTTCGGGCTACACGCTCCTGGTCCTGAGTGGCCCGCTGCGTGACCTTGTTTCGTGTCAGTCCCTCTCCCTTTCTCCCGCTGTAGGTTCTGAATTTCCTGGTGCATAGCCTCAATCTGCACCTGGATCTGGTGTACTTCTAACATAGCATCCTTTAGAGGCATTGCTTCTAATTTGATAGCAGCTTCCAAGGCCTCGTCTTGCGAGTCAAAATTCTGGAGGCCCATAGGTACGTGTAGGTGAGGGAGTAACATGGTGATAAACCATTCCGTAAGCTATTTGTCATCATACTGAAACCATCCTTCTCTAATAGCTTTTTTTAGGTGTTGGTCTGCTTCCCATACAGACTCAGTTGCCCCTTGCTTGAAATATTTTAGTTCTGCTACGACTTGAGAGTAGGACTTAGGGTTATGGAACTACTATCTCAGGGCGTCCTTGATGTTCTGGATAGTTGCGTCCTGATTTTGTGATACCTACCCCATATACCAGTCCAAAGCTCTTCCCTCAAGGGCTACGAATAGCTGTGCTTTTCTCATAGTGTCGCCCACCACGCCTTGCGCAACCCATACCGACTCTGCCACAAACCAAAACCGCTCCATGTCTTCATCAGTGGTGCCCTAGAAGGTAGGTAACTTCAAGTGCACGACCATGGTGCCCTTCTTCAGTATCTACTTGTCAGTACCCGATCCCTTTCTCAAACTCCTTCGGGTCCCGGAAATGGAACCATTTGTTGGCTCGAGGGGTCCTGACCCAAGTTCAGTAAGCAAGGTTTGCCAACAAACCCCTATAATACTGGCCCTTTCGGTAGTGACCTGCTTTCGCAGGTCAAATTCTCACCCGAAGTAGTATGGGTGGGTGCTGGAACCAGGTTTCCACACCCTGAGAAAGGATGGGTAAAGCAAGCAGAGCAGAGCTAGATCCTGTAATCCCTGATTACCTTATCCTATGCAAAGTTAATTAAGGCTCTATTCGCATCCACGTGCACTAGATCTATAGTTATACGCTTGTTATACCATCAACATAGTAGTACATAAACAGAACATAACAGATCTAGATCCAAGAACACAGTACACAGATATTTCGCAGCTTAAGAATAGAAAATGTACAATACAACAATTACCAATAATTCATATAACAATACTCACAGATTCAGTTCTCTAACAATATTCCGCATTCATTCATTCATCAATTCTTCCTTACAATTCCAATTCCCTTCCCAACCTGCACACACAACAGTAGGGTCCGCACACAGCTAGACTAGGATCTCCGCGCACACAGCCAACAGGAGTCTGTTCCCCAAAACCCAAATAGATAGCTTAAACAACAGATCGTATCAATAGCTCATCATTTCCTATCCTTTACAATACAAAATGCATCTCTATTTATAACAATCTAGCCTTAAATTTCCTGTGGTCCGCAACCCATGGTTTTCGGGCCCCTAGTTTACCCTTTGACCCATTACAATGCGTTCGGGGCTTTGACCCGCCCCAAAACCCCTGCGCTATACTAAATATAATAAAAAATAATCAAAATGGACCAGTTTCCCAGCTTGTTAGGAGACCCCATTCGAACAACAAGTTTCAAATGCTTCCAAGCCAGTAAGTAAACTTTCCTCACCTCTCTTTAAATCAAGTTTCTTCAGTAAAAGGTGGATTCCCTCTTCAAAAATCTTCACTACGTTTTTGGATTTTGTTGATGTTTGGCTTGTTTCAGCAAAAAATCCCTCAGTTTCATCACCTAAACACCTTCACATATAACTAATACACCTGAACAAATCATTCCTTATCATTCATATCTCTCATTTATCCCATTCTCACTCAAATCCTAATCCTCACTACGTTTTTGCAGAGATACTAGGTCAACTTTGTGTTTAGGCCCTTTTGTCCTCTTTTGCTTACCCATTTCCAAAAATCCCACCTACAATATGTTGCTAACTTACCACCCTATCTCCCCAATTTTTTAGGGATTTTTACCTAACTCCAATCCCTCTCATCTCTGTCCCTAAACTCAATGCATCATTCTCCCCTATTTTCCTAAGTTTCATCCTTCCTTTCCTTCACATCAAGCTAGGGTTTCTTTTTGAAAAAAAACATCATGGAAGGTGAGAATAGAAAGTATAACAAGGGAAGAATCATTCAATATTTGAACCATCCAATATGCAGGAGATAAATGCTTCTTCCTATACAATTAAATCCTTTGAAGACACTAGTTTTTTAAGGTTTTGTGAAATAATCCAAGAGGTAGGTTGTCATGCTCAATTGAAAAGCCTATTTTCCACCAGTTTTAGGAGAGATAAGGCTAACATAAAAGGGGTTGAATTCACTATATCAACAGATTCCATAGCCTCAACAACAAGTATCCTGAACCATGGAGAAATCTGGCTCAAAGGGGTGGATTTGGACATTGAGAACTGTAATTTTTTCTTAAAGCCACAGGAGATTGGCTCTTCAGGTAGACCAAAAGAGGTTCCAAACACACCAAGGGATGAAGTCAATCAAACTTATGAGAAGGATAAAATGTTGGTATTTTATCCTAAGATCACTAAAGGTGTGCTTTCACCTGAACCTACTACTGAGCGAGTATTAGGAGAAACTATGGAGCAGCCACTTATGCATGAGATTGAGTCACCCTTGTAGAAACATGAGGAGAAAGCACCTTTGGAGGTTGACATGGTAGAGCTAGCAGAGCAGGGGGGAAACAAGTTAGATGAAGAGATTGTTAGCATAAAAAGTCACTCCTTGACTGCATAAGGAGTAAGCCTTACACATCATAGTTCATTTCAAATTTTAAAGGGGTTGTTTGAGTGGTAGTATGGCTTTCTCAAATATTTTGAAATGATTTTATCTTCTTTAAGACATTCATGCATTTGGAAAGCTATGGCAAGTATAAATTGTGTGGGTAAAATGTAGTATAGGGAGCAGAGTGTACAAATGGAAGAAAGATGAATATTTGTACCTATTTCAGGAAATATTCCTATCCTAAATCAGTCACTCAACTATGATGATGATCTTTAACACAAACTCCGTTTATGTTAAACAAAAAACACTTAGAAAATCTATTGCATGTATAAAGCATTCCACAAATCCTTTATGAAATATTCACTGACATGTTGTATTACACACATATAAATTGTAGAAGATTGAAAGTAGATGATTTACTATTAAATCCTTTAACAGTTTCTCACTCACACTTCACCAGTTTTTCATAGTTTTTCACATTTGGTTCCTCCATAGTATCTTTTATCTTCAACTTCCCTGGGTGGCGAGTAAACTTTATTTCATATAATAAGACCAAATCATCTTCCTTGTATACCCTTTTCCCAATGTGCCTATCATGCCATGATTTTTTGCACGCCTTCTGAACTTGATGGTGATAATTGGAAATAAAGAGATCTTATTCCAGTGTGACCAACTGCGAAAAACGTTCCTCCATAGTATCTTCTTCTTCCATATTTGTAAATGCTGCAATGCATAGATTGGGAACAATGAATTCCATCGGAAACACAACTTCTTTCCCATATACCATCCTGAAAGGTGTCATACCAATTAACTTATTACATGTGTTCTGATATGCCCAGAGAACTGCAGGTACGCATTCATCCCAATCATTCCGATTAGCATTGCACACCTTGGTAAGAGCAGTATCCAATATCTTATTGAATGTTTCCACAACACCATTCACATGGGGATGAGAAGGAGAGCTCTTTTAATGATTCATACGGAGCTCATTTGTCACTTATTCAATGGTTTCATTCAAAAAATGCATACACTGATCGCTTATTAGAATCTTAGGGCATCCAAAGCGAGTCACAATATTCTCATTGTAGTGATTATGTAACATGCACCACTCTTCTTAACTAGAGGATTGATAGGTCCAACAAAGTCTATAGCCCATTTCTCAAATTCTTGCAGGGCCATTTGTGGATGCAAGGGCATCTCGTCTCTGCACGATGGCTTTCTAGTCCTCTGAATCACATGCGCTGTAATGCGCAAAGGCAACATTGTGAAATGTGGGCCAACATAACCCAGATCGCAAAATATTTTGCGCAATTTCCTTACCTGTATAGTGACCACAAACAACACCTCCATGAGCTTCATCTAGGATTTCATGCCTTTCCTACTCCAAAACATAATGTCACAAAAATTCGTCTGCACCCATTTTATACAACTGTCAAGCAATAATAGTCAATTTTGTTGCGTGCGCCACGAGTTCTTTCTTCTGCTGAACTGTATATTCTTCAGGGGCACATCCAGTAGTCAAAAACTGAATAATATCAGGGAAATTCTCTTCAACTACCTTGATAGAAAAAAACTGCGCATCTGGTAATCCGTCTTCCAATTTTGTGGGTTCTTCACCATTCTCAATGTGCAATAGCTAGTCTGGCCCAACATTCAGTCTTCCTGGTTTCACCATAATCTCAAAGTCATACTCTTGGAATAAAAACAACCACCTGTAGATATTCGCCCCCAACATAGGCTTATTGGCCAGGTATTTTAAAGAAGAATGACCAGTAAACATATTAAAATGGCATCCTAATAGGTAGTGGCGTAATTTCTGCAGTGCATACACCATCTCTAATCCTTCCCTTTCGGTGGTTGAATAATTCCATTCTGCGCTTGAGAGTTTCTACTGGCATAAGAAATAGGGTGATCAATCTCTCCAGCTCTTTTTTGTGCTAAAAAAACTTCGAGCGCGATACAAGAGGCATCAACATGCACATGAAATACCTTTGACCAATCTAGAAAGACTAGTATGGGCACAATGACCATCTTTTCCTTCAAAACTTTAAAACTCTTCTGGCAGTCCTCATCCTGGCAGAATGTGGCATCCTTCTTGAGAAACTTATCCATGGGCGCAGTTATCAACGCATAACCCTGAATGAACTTTTGAAAATACCCAATGTGCCCTAATATTGAGCACAATTGCTTGACATTCTAAGGTATCTCCAGATTAACTATTACTATGATCTTCGCAGGATCTACCATCAACCCTTGCTAGCAGACAATGTGTTTGAGTAGTATCTAAAATGGCACAGAGAATATACATTTCTTCAAGTTCAAGGAGATATGGAATTTTCCACAGGTATCCAACATTAAGTGCAGATTTGAAACATGCTTATTCAACAACCCAAGCACAGTCCAATCATCAAAGTATACTTCCAAGAACTTATGGGTAAACTATTTGAAAGAAGCTACTACTACGTGCAAGGAGATGGCAGGCACATTCTTCAAGCCAAAGGGCATGACTGTGTATTGGAAAGATACCCATTCAGTTGCAAAGGTGGTCTTAATACGATCTTCTGGCGCAATCCTAATCTGATGATACCTTGAAAACCCATCTGTGAATGAATAAGCTTCTTGGCCTCCAAAATTATCCAGGATTTCATCAGAGGATGGAGTTGGGAATGGATCATGCACACAAGAATCATTCAATTTGTGTGGATCTACACAAATTATGATTTCTCCTTTGGTCTTCTTGTCTTGCGCTACCATTGGAATTACCCAATTAGACTCTTCTACTGGTTCTATGATGCTTGCAATAACCATTTTATCCAACTCTTCTTTCAACTTCTGCTTATATCTTGGATTCAACCTGTATGGGCGATGCTTTACCGGGCGCACATCAGGTTTCAAAGTGATCTTCATAACTCCAATTTACCCAATTATGAGAACTTTGTAGGGAAATATTTCTGATATTCTGTCATCAAATCAACAAGTTTTCCTATAGTATCATCATCCCAATAGTCTCCAATCTTTTCCAACTTTGGTTTCTCTTCAGATCCAATATTCACCTGCCGAATCTTTAAGGGTTTTGTCACATCTAGTGAAGTGATCGAGGGCCTAGCCACTGCGTGTTGTCCCTCAGATTTCAGAATCATGATATTCCTTGATTTTTCTTCTCTCTTCAACCGTTATATTTATGCAACTCACAATATCTTTCATCTGCGCATCCCATGTTGGTGGAGCGACTCGATTTCAAGATTTTTTGTATCGAATATAACTTCTTGAATATTATGCAATGCTTTTCCAATATGATCAAATCCACTCTCAAATATGAATGTCAGAATGAAACTCTCCATTTGCGCAGACCATTCACGAGTACCTCAGCGCAACTCTGTCTCCAAATACCAATCAATAGGTACCTTCCCCAATGTGTGAATAAACCGGTGGACCCATTCAGGTTTTGGTTCTATGCCCCATACATGATTCCATATAGACAAATGTCTACGCAGATTATCCTTTCCAAATTAGAATTCTTCCATTTTTATGGTTGGACATTCGAATCATAACCTCATCATGTATGCACATTCATCCCAGTTGCCCATATTTTTGTTATGAGTTTCCAACCATCTTGTTGAAGTAGGGCGCAGTTCGAGATCCAAATCATGGGATCTCTATCATTCTGGTATATTTCTTTCAGTTTCTCCTAAAAAAAAATTTACATCGGTTAAACCATCATAATGTGGTAATTCACATGCCTCAGATGTTATACATCGAAGTGATCTGGTCACACAATTACAGTGCAGCACAGATAATTTATGCAACCGATTATGCCATTTTTCCAATTCTTCATCAGAATCTGAGAAACAAGAGTTGTCCTTCTCCCACTTAATATTTCCATCCGCTGTTAGGTTAATCCAATCTTCCCTGCACAAAGTCAGCTTATAGATTTGATCAATATCATCATCAGCTCACACAGGCTCTGTGTATATTTGTCCTTTTGCAGGGTCTAAGGAAATGATGACTCTAATTCCATTTCTTTTAAACACCATTATTATTTTCTTCAGGTTTATGAAACCATCCATATCAATAGCCCAGTCCAACCCTAGCAGCGCAGGATAATGATTAGTATTATCTACAATTTTTATAACTTCAATGTCTAGCATTACCTTAACACCCTCAATATTGATTACGACCCACGACAACCTTCCTAACAGAATGATATTCTGTTGATTTTCCATGTACAGTTGAATGGTAGACCACTCCAACTTGGGTTCTCCCATAGGCTGCCAGGTTTGCTTAGGTAGGACATTTGCATCAGACCCCGGATCTAGAACTCATAAGCATCAATCTGCATGGTCATACACATCTCTCTACCCGTTCTCTTCTTATTATTATATATTTTGTTGAAAACTCTCTGTTCTACCTTTGGTTGTTCCTTCTTTGCACAATTATCTATCAGAGCCTAAAGGTTATCTACTGCCTTTTTGTTGCGCAATAACTTAATGCAATCTTGTAGGAATGGTTTCATTTCTTCATCTCCTCACGCTTCCTTTATTGGTCTATGTGATGTTGATGTGCTTCCCTCTGCAAATTATTTTTGCGCTTCAACAAAATTCTCCTTGGTGTGCTGTAAATAAAATACATCTTGATTCTCAGGGGCATTACAGATCCACAGATCAATATCCAACTACTTTTCCTTATCTTCATTAGTGGCTACATCTCTCCTAGTGAACACATTTACGCTAGGATATTCTTCGCAGGTTTTCGCTCTAACCATTTGAATATTATGCAATTGAGTTTGTGTCTTTCTCTCCTGAATTTTAGAAATCAAAACAGGGCAATCTTCTATCACATGGTCAAACTGTCTACAATACCTACATGATTGTTGCGTTGGATTTGGGCAGTCATGCGCATAATGACTAGCATATCCACAACTGTAGCAAATAACTTGTCCTCTTCCTCGACCAGTTGATCCACCTCCTCATCATCTACCTCTACCCTAAAATCCACCACATCTAGAGGGGGATGCTGGTGAGGTAGGTTCAGCCTGCATTCGATATTTTTCAGCTTTTCCCAACATCATATCATAGGTGCAATAATTTTGTTCATCATGTCCCAGTGACAAACATAATATGAAAAACAATTGCTTCAGATCATGTTGATACTTCCCAACCCTTGGATAGAAATTTGTTTCATACAATTTGACAACTTGACAGATTGTGAACCATATTGTGCTTTTCAATGGACTAGGACCTCTAGTGTTCAGATAATTATTGAATACAAGACATTGATCCTTATGGTGGCGATAAAATTTACATTTTATGCACCAGACCTCTGCGCAAACCTCCTTAGCCTTGTCTTTGCGCAAGATTTGAATCTCTAAATGCATAGATTCCAACTGATTCTATGTATGTTGAGTTCTAAGTGCAACAGGTGTTTGGGTAGCTTCTAGTTTCATTGCTTTCTCCATAGCCTCAGCTTGTGTGGCGATATTCTGTTGACACAAGGGATGGCACAAATGTGGGAGCAGAATAGCAATAAACCATTCCTTATGTTGAGTATCATCGATGGTAAATCCACCATCTCTGATAGTGAGCTTCGGTATCTGATCTGCCTCCCATAGATATTCATTAACCTCCTGATGAATCTCTTTCATTTCTGTAACCAACTGCATGTATGACTTAGGCTTCTTGAAATGCTCTTTTAGGGCATCTTTTATTTGGTCCAAGGTGGCATTGGGGTTTGCTTGAACATATATGATATACAAATCTGATGCGCGATCTTGGAAAGTAGTGGCTAGCTGCAGTTTCTTAATATCATCATTATTAACCTACTGAACCTACCATACATCATGAGTCAAAAACCAAAAATGCTCAGTATCTTCATTTCCAATACCTATGAAGTTAGGTAGCTTCATCGATGTAGCCATATCTATGCCCGGGGGAGGTGGAGGTGGGGGTGGTGATGGTCTGCGTGGTGGAGTCGGTGCTCTGTGAGATGATTTTGGAAGCGGAGTGGATGGGGTTCGAAAAAGGATCAAGGCTCTCTGATCATTCTAGTTTAATGAAAATTTTTATCCTCAAGAGTGTGTAACTTCACTACAACTACTAGTCTCTGGTTCACCCTCAATATAAGATCTATGCTTCATATGGCTATAAATAAATCCTTTCTCTGGATCTTCGTGGTAAAGTTTTCCACTGCGCATAGTTGGGCCTCTTCACAAAATTCAAGAAATATATTGACATAGAGAGGCTTGTTCACACAATAGCATATTCAACAAAATCTTTAGCTTACGCAAGAACTTACCTCTAGGATCCTTAGAAAATATTATTTCTACTTCATAGTATGACACAAATTGATCAATGGAAAATTCAGTCACAAATCCTCCCAAGAGATGATCGATCCAATGATCTATTGCACGGTTGATATTATTATCTAGATTTTCTATTTGTTAAATCAATTAAGGAGTCCACTCAGTGACTGCATTGTCCTTCGTGCAGGTATTGAATTCATTCAATCGTGACAACCACTCCTACAACTCAATTGCAAAAGAGAAAAAGAATAGCTAGTGAAATTTTGCATAGATGTACTTCTATGCCCTCTTTTCAGCAGATATCTTAGAGCTTTGATTCTCTTGGATCACAAAGTCAAGGATATTTCTATCTAGCCAATCTTGCAACTAGTTCTCCGAAGGTCGCCACAACATCAAATATGACTCAAAATGGTCCTGGTCCCAACAAAGGAACCATTTTTTGGCTTGAAGGGTCCTGACCCAGGTTCATAGTTTATCATGCAACCAACAAACCCTCCAACCACTGGCCCTTTCGGCAATGACCTGTTAATGTAGATCAAAGTCTCACTCAAGGAAATATGGGGGGAGCTAGAACCAGGGTTCTGCATCCCGAGGAAGAAAATAATATAGTGGCCTAAAAAAATTTATTGCAGATTTTATAGAGATCTTAACATATATGCACAATTATAGAATAATACTTATCAGATTACAAACATAATCGCAGATCACTTCTTCATAGATATAACATAACAGAGCCAGATCCAGATCTATATAATGCGTATTCACTTAAGCAGATTCATCCACATATTCAATCATCAATATAAATTCATGCATAAATAATAGATGTATTTGCGCAAATATAAGTAAGCAAAACATAAGTAAAGCGAACTTAAGACAGAATAATAAATAAATAACATAATTCTTTCACCAAAATCATTCCTTGTTTTAATTCAGAGAAATTCAGCACATCATAATTTCCCTTACACTTTACCCTTCCGCACACATAACCAACAGGAGACTTTCTGCCCAACCCAAACTGAAACCCTTAAAAAATTATCATAGACACATAAGGTAATTAGATCTAAAACATGAATAGTTATTGACTACTTCCTTAGACTCGACCTATCTATCTATATTTAATTTATCACGCAAATACTATGGTCACAAACCATGGTTTGAGGCTCACAGTTTATCCGTAAAACCATTTTACATAAAATAGGGACTTTGGCCCACCCCAAAGCCCCTTGATATTTTCACGCAATGTGCATATATAAAACTTATACAAAAATATGTCCAAAAAGTGTACCCTAGGGGACGCTCCAACAATCAGGTTTCGACCCGTTGAGGTGGCATATTATCTAGTTTTATATATGTACTCAAACTCAAGTCATTTTAGAGATTGGATAGGTTATATTGCACTGTGGAGCTTATGTACATCTTTTTATAGTGAAATAAAAGACATGTTGCAGCTATAAGATTGGGACGCTAGTGGTATGATTTTTGGCATTGTTTTTTCTTACTGTTACCATCAAATTGAATGTCTATGCTTTCTTGAAATCACATGTATGCTTTCATATGATGATCTTATGAGTCTTTAAGAAAAATCCTTACTTTTGTGCTCTGTTTAAAGATATTTTCATAATTTTTTTCTACTTCCTTTGATGAATGAACTCATATGTTATATGCTCATTCTGATTCTCGCCTTTTCAAACCCTATACCACAATGACAATCTAAATTTGTTTCTAAGTATACCTACCTAGCCTCATTTGCATCTCTGCAGCTGTTTATTTGAAATCTGACCTTGAAACCTAGACCTAGTTCCTAGACTAACACTTCCTATCCAACAAAACTAAAAAAAAACTCTAATTAAATCATTGAGTTTATATCTAGCCTAAGATATTTTCCTTTCCAATCACCTCATTGACTGTGAAATTTACATCGAGAGATCCCTCTCTGGTTTGGTAGGGCTAGCTACCAGATCTAAATATTGGTTTGAGGTTATCTCCTCCAGTATCCTTTCTCAGCCTTTGTAAATGGAGGGAGTGATAACATTGGAAAATTAGATTGGTTTTGTTGTGAGTCCCACATTCATTCTTGGAATTTGACACGGGGGAAATTGGATGAAAGAAATATTTGGTTCAACCAAATCTATGGTTAGGTGGTACGTGGAAGTCCCATACCTGGTTGCATTTTTCATATGTTATTAATAGCTCTTTTCCTCTTGTATTTGATGGGTATTTGTACTCGTTCTTGTGTGATATTGATGGTTGTTTTATTATTTTTATTTTGTTGTTTATATGCTGGTTATAAGCATGGTTTTATGATAGATCTTAGTCATGGATCTCATCATTTTTTTTTATTAATTGAATGGAAAATGAATATATGACCTAATAAATTATAATCTATCTATTGTGATAATGCATCAATGCTTCTTTCTGAATTTTAGATAAGTATGAGATCCCTATGCTCAGATTTGTTGTTATGACTTTTAGACTACATATTTTTGACATGTTTAATGAAATGCCCGTCATGGATAGTAGGGGTCCAGTAAATTAATTCATTAAATGTTTGTATTAGTAGCTTTATTTCATGGTTATGTATCATTTATCAAAGTTTCATGCAGTTCTAGGCAGAGGCCTAAGACCTAGCCCTGGAAAAGTGGCTCAGAATCTGGGATTGCTAGCTCATACTCCCTAAAAAAAGACCACAGTCGTTGGAATTCCTTTTTGTGGGAGAAACTAGAAGGCCTCAGTTGCATGGATGGCTTGTCATGGGAGAAACTAAGGGTCTAAATCAATAAAATGAAAAGTTGTCTCAATATTTAGTCACCTAGAAGGGTTGGTTGCCTCCTGAAGGGTCTGCAGCTCCCGAGGAAGGCTAGATTGATTATTTTTTGTCAGTTTCACTTGCTTAAATGTACATGGGGATTTTAATCACATAATAGTAGCCTCTCCTCACTAAATTATCCTAGTGGACCAGTTAGCTAGGGTAAATGTGGGAGGAGGGTGTTACAGGATGCAATGGGAGCGGGTTTCATTCTCTTTGGGTGGTGTCTGGTTATGTTCTCTTTGTGTGATAACTGATACCATATGGTGGTATCAAAGCATGGTTCAAATCTTGGACTAGATGATTGGAATGTGTTTTTCTTGCATGCATGGTGTATATGTTCTTAATGTGTATGAAAGGTGATGGTCTGTTACAGTTGTGTTGTCATGTAGAAGTTGATGATGTTGTTGTATATTTTTCATGAATGCATGTCAGTTGTATATGCATTTTTTATGCATGTCAGTGTCTAAATGTTGTTGTGTATGCATTTTTATGGCTATGGTTAGGCATGCACCGTAGGTTATATATGCATCGTGAGGTCATTGTATGTATTTTATGTCATCATGATGTTGTGGTATGTTATGATGCTAATGTGTTGGCTAATATAGAGTAAGAGAAGCATATTATTAAGGTGAGGTTGCAGAATAGGAACTCATCGTAAGAGTAGATCATCATAAAGGTTTGTATTTTAGGCATGCAGGTATGTTGGTTAATGGATTGTTATAAGTGTTATGGTTATGTACATGCATGCCATTCTATTTTTGTTGTGGTTACATGTATGTTAAATGCTAGTTTATTATTGTAGTCATATGCACATGTGTCAGATAGTCATGAATTATAGTAACCTGTTGATGTATGCATTGTTTTCATATGCCTAATGATTATGGTTATTGTAGCCAAGGCCTTGATGTTATTATGTTTTGTGCTAATTTGGATTGACCTATGCAGATGATTATGGTTATGAAATTCATGTATGAGTTAATATACTTGTGATATTATGTTATACTAATCTGGACTGATTTGTACAAATGAGGTAGCCTCCCCTGAGATACATTAAGGTGTGAGTTTTATTATGTCGTATATTTGGTGTTTGAGTGTTGATTATGCCATATATTTGGTATTTGAGTGTTTGATTATGTCATTTATTTGGTGTTTGAGTGTTGATTATGTAGTCTATTTGGTGTTTGAGTGTTTGATTATGTCATTTATTTGGTGTTTGATATTTTGGTGTATATTATGTCATCTATATGTTGTTTAAATGTTTTATTAATTGCATGATATGAGTATGTGTCTATAACATTTCCTGAAGGAATGATCTTGTTTCAAGATGATTGTACTAACACGTTATGTGTTGAGACAATTGATATGCAGTTGTGTGAAAGTGGGTGCTAGTTGTAGTATTATGACTTATGACTATGAGTTGATTGCACATTATTGCATGATTTTTCATCTTCGTAAAGGTTGATTTCAAATTAATATACATGATTTCTTGTTCTTTGGAACATGCGACTTTAAAATATGAACATTTGCAGGGAAACATGATTAGGATTAGCATGACAAGGTAATAGTTGATTTTTTTATATAATTAATATGCTGGGAGATGTGATAGTAGATAATAAGACTCAATTGCAACAAGGTAAAAGGTAAAAGAAAGGAATTGGGTGAGAATTACTTTGCCTATGTTTGGAGACAACAATTCCAAATGAATGAATTCTTGCATACAAGAAGTATTCTTAACCTTGATTTCATCTGACGTTATGTGGATATGTGGTATATTCATGAACATGCATTTGACAGGCATAACAGTTGGTTTTTAGTTATGATTGGATTCGTCAAGGAATTAGAGTCACTTGAGAGATGGCATGGATGTGTTAATTTACAAGGAAACGTGCTTGCCACAACAAGGTAAGGTAACCAATATGTTACATTATGTTTATTTATGCACTGATAGTTATGTGTTTATGGCAGTATATACATAGGATTTCATGGCCAAAGATACTGCCATGAAATCTTGAAGAAGGATTGGGTTGAGCTTCCTCGGGAACCATGGGGATTGATTCATGATTTATATTTCTAGTTTTGTGCTTTAAGTATTTCTTGTTTTGTTGCAGTTGATTTGCAGTCTTGATTGCGTCTAGTGCATGATGATTCCACTTTGTTTGTGGTGTCATGTTTCTATTGGTTTTCATGGTTTTTTTCTTGTTTGTTTCTTATTCTTTCATTTTATGTTTTGAGGGTCTTGGGAATTGGTTAGGGAAATATTATGACAGCCAATGCATGAGTAAAGGGAAATTTATGGAAATATTATGACAACCAATTCGATTGGTTGGGTCTATTGGTGTAAATGGATGGTGGCGGGTAGTCATGAGAAAGGTAACATGAAAGGTATAGTTACGGATTTGGGGCATCAAATGCCTTAACTATGTTGAGAACTATTGTTCTCGATGTTTGCATGTGATGCATGGATAAAGGGAGTTCTCTTACCTTAACCTTATGATATTTGGTAATTGTGTTGTGATTATGCTTATGTTGATGTTTATATATGCATATATGTATGTATGTATGTACATATGCATGTATGTCATTGACTGACAGGGTCATTAGGATAGTTTTGTGCTAGTGTTAAAATTTATATATTGTATGTATGCAGTTATTTGACAGGGTCGTCAGGCATCATGATTGTTTTATGTTGATGTTTATATGTATATATGTATGTATGTATGTCATTGTTTTACAAGGTCATCAAGAATCTGTGGAGGAATGATTTATTATGTAGGTGAATGGCATGAAGAGGTTCCTGGTTTATGATGAATCAAGTGGGAAGAGTAACCTTGAAAAATATACAAGGTTAGTATCACGTGGATATGAATTGATCATTATATTATTTTACTATGCCTATGTTTATTCTATGGATAGGCAATGTTGAGGGATACATTAGCGGAATGGAAGCAGTGTGATCGACGACATGCTAGAAGATGCATGGATGGTGGAATGGCATTGGAAGCAAGGTTTCTTGGTAGAGTAAGTGTGTGGTCTATGGTTTTGTAGTACTATTGTTGTATATATGTTGTACATGTTGCACCTGTGATGTTCTGTGCATGCGGTGTTGTGTATATATGGTGTTGTGTACATGTTGTTTATGTAGTGCTCGTACCATATGATGCTTTGTATATGTTGCTCATGCAGTGCTATGTAAACATGGTGTTGTGTGCATGTTGGATATGCGGTGATATGTACATATGGTGTTGTGTGCATGTTGGATATGTTGTGTTGTGTACATATGGTCTTGTGCGCATGTTGGATATGCGGTGTTGTCTACATATGGTGCTTTGTGCACGTTGCATATGTGGTGTTGTGTACATATGGTGTGGTGTGAATGATGTACATATGGTGCTATGTACATGTGGTGTTGTGTATATGATTGTACATGTGGTTTTGTGTGCATATGGTTCTATGTACATGTTGTAAATGGGGTGTTGTGTGTAGGTGGTGCTGTGTACATGTCGTGCATGTGGTGTTGTGTACGCATTATGCAAGTGGTGTTTTGTACATGTGGTGTTGTGTACACGTTGTACAGGTGGTGTTTCGTACATGTGGTGTTGTGTACATGTTGTGCAGGTGGTGCTATGTATAGGTGGTACTGTGTACATGTTGTACATGTGGTATTGTGTGCATGTTGTACATGTTGTTAGTGTACGTGTGGTACTGTGTATGTGCATTATGTAGTCATAGTATCATGACATGTGTATTCCTTGTGTTGTACTAATTTTATGTATATGCATTGTGTTATAAACTGGGTGTAGGTGTATGTATATGTATTATGTTGTACACCGGATGTAGGTGTATGTATTTTGTTGTGTTGTATACTGGGTGTAGGTATATGTGTTATGTCGTACACCAGATGCAAGTGTATGTGTTTCATTGTACACCGAGTGTAGGTGTATGTGGTGTATGTCAGGTGTAGGTGCATGTATTGTATGGTGTCGTATGCCATGTGTGGTTATATGTATGTGATGCACACTATGTGTATGTGTATGTGGTTGAAGAGAAGGCACTTGGTGTTTGTTAGGAGTGGCAACCAATTTTGTGTGTGTACAGAAAGGAAAAAGGTTAAAGGTAGAAGCTAATGATCAATTAAAGGATAAGTATTAATATTTTATTTTCAGTTTTAATTATGCATGTTATCTATGATTCTAGTTTATGATGTTTACATGTGATCTATGATTCTAGTGTATGATGGTTACATGTGATATATGATTTCGATTATGATGGTTGCATTTCGAGCTAACTAAATGTGAGATGTTTATACAAGATGATTTGATCAAACAACTAGTTTGTCTTGAGTGATAGGAAGTAAACAAAGTTGCAGGTGTACCTTATTGATGGGTCACCGATGAGGCATGATGTGAATTTATTTCAATTTATTTTGAATCTAATGGAAATCATGTGCTTGGCGCAAGAAATCATGAAAATGTCCATTTGGGTGGTTGGAAATGACTCTAAGAATGTTAGCAGTAGTGTGAAATAAATTGGAATAGGTAGCAGTATGTTGGTAAAGCACCTCAGGATTAGGGCCATTGTGGGACACTGGTACCCAATAGTGTCCATTAATTTCCATGAGAATTATATGGCTGGTATGATGGTCTTGAGGTATGGATATTCCTTGGTTGTTTTACCTTTCGATGTGAGGAAGCTTTGCCAAGGGATGGATTGCCTGGGAAAGGGGACATTGAAGAACTTGGAAGGTGAGTGACTGCACAAAAGGGTGTGTCCAGATTTCCCAAGGGATTATGTAGCAAAGAAGGGAATATTGAGGATGGATTTATTTTGGTCATTAGAATTACTAGATGGAATCAGATGCACGTTGGAAGTGTGCCTAGGAACAGTGATTCAATAACTATTCACTAAGAGAAAAAGTGGTGCAGGATCATAGCACTAGACATTGGATGCAGGTTTGACTTTGCCAGTGGATTTTGGACTTCCTCGGAAGGAGGTGAATCCAAATATTACTTTGAAGGTGGAGGTGCGAGCCTATGGATTCCCTTGTTGTAGATGTAGGCATTGTATCCTTTTATTTGTTGGTTAAAGAAAATGTGCATATCCGTGCACCCATCTTTATTATCCCACCTAGGCACATAAACATTATTCATTTTGGGGAAATAGAAGATAGTAGGTCAAACACCAGCTAGCCCTCACATGACCCTCCTTCATTCTCAATTATGTTGGGGTGGGCCTCTACAAGGAAGGGAGGGAGAAGCATGGAAGGGGACCTACCCTTGCCTGTGCATTAGATTCTAAAGCAATAATTAATACTTTTCACTCCTTATACGTGTACATTATTATAAATATTGTATCGAGCTAGATTTATAAATCACCATAAATAGTATGGTTATTTGTTGGTTGAATAAAATGTGTATGAATGTATATGTGGTTATTATTGTAAATTTCATAATGAGTTGTGTTATAAAGCTCCAGTACATGGTATTATTGTCATGTTTCAACAGTGATCATTGTAAATACTGTAATGAGTTGTGTTATAAATCTCCAAAAGAAGTATGTTTTGGTTTTTCAATGATTTTTCTAGTTATAGGTGTCATTGAACACCGAGGCCGGTGGTAAAAAATCCATGTAATAAAGTAAATAAAGGAAAAATAAGACCAAGGTCATGGGACACGTATTCCAAAGGCGAATTTTGGGAAAAAAATCCTAGCATATATTTATTTGGCTTATTATGGCTAAGGGAAATTGGAAAAGGAAATGGTAAAGGCTTTGGAAAGGAAAGAGGCATTAATTGGAATTTTATTTATGAAAATAAAGGAAATTAGGAGAAAAGGAAGGAGAAGAGTCACATGTTGCATGTGAGTAGGAAAATGAAGGAAAATAATGGAAAGTGAAGAAATTAGAGGCCTCATTGATAAAAAGGCTTATGAGGAACAATTGGTGGGATTTTGTCAGTGTAACCTTTCATCACTTCAATTTTGGAGCTCTACTCTCTCTCTATCTCACTCTTGGACACTTAGAGAATTATTGGAGCATTCTAGCATTGGACCAAGAAAATCAAAGGAACAAAAAAGAAGGAAAAGGGAAGCAAAGATCAATCAAGGAAGAGCTATATCAAGCGACTAAAATGAGATTACTTGCAGGTATCAAATTTTGTGTGTGTTTTCCTTGCTATATTTGGCATGAATGGTACATGCATGTGTGTATTTCATTCTCTTTTTGTCATTGTCATGGGGGTTTCTAGGTGTAACAATGAATTTAAACCTTTCCTTTCCATTTTTGGATAGTTATGGTGTCATGGGGTTCTCTCAATTTGGTTGAAATGGACTGTCGGATGGTTTCGAAACTGAGCGAGGTGGTCTCTCGAGAGAAAATAAGGCCTAGGAATCCATGGATCGATGAAGGTTGCGGTAAATTTGGATTGTGCATACCTCAGTGGGCCTAGGAATCCTTGACCGGTGAATGGAGGGATATACAATAAACCCTAGAGATGTATGCCATCGATTAGGCCTAGGAATCCTCGACTGATGAATCGTGGGATATATAGTAAATTCTATAGGGTAAAGTGTTTATCAGGCATATGAATCCTCAATCGGTGAATGGTGGGATATATGGTAAAACCTATAGACTAGGAGACATACAAATTCCTCATGGTGTAGGTGGAGAGATTCAGAGGCATCCATGCTTGTGTAGGCCTAGTGATCCCTAGACCCGTATATGGTGGGATTGGGGTAAAGCCTGGTATTACATGTTTATTGTTTGAGCCTATGAATCCCTTGGTGGATTGTGGTAAGGCTTGAGGAAACCTGGATCGGTTTTGTTGTGAGTCCCACATTCATGCTTGGAATATGGCATAGGGGTGATTAGCTGAAATAAATATTTTTTTAACCCTAATCTATGGTCCGATGGTACGTGGAAGTCCCAGACCTAGTTGCATTTTTCATATGTTAATAAGAGGTCTTTTCCTCTTGTATTTTATGGGTATATGTACTTTTTATTATGTGATCTTGATGGTTGTTTTATCATTGTTATTCTGCTGGTTATATGTTGGTTATAAGCATGGTTTTATGACATATCTTGGTCATGGCTCTCATCATGTTTTGTTTAGTAATTGAATAAATAATGAATATATGATGTAATAGATGATAATGCAGTTATTGTGATAAGGCATCAATGCTTCTTTACGAATATAAGATAAGTATGAGATCCATATGCTCAGATATGTTGTTATGACTTGTAGATTACATATTTGTGACATGTTTGAAGAAATGCATGTCATGGCTAGTAGCGTTTTGGTCAATTCCTTGATCAAATGGTTTTATTAGTAGATTGATTTCATGGTTATGTATATTTTTTGAAAGTTTCATGAAGTTTTGGGCAAAAGCTTGAGACCTAGCCCTAAAAAAGTGGCTCAAAATCAAAGGTTTCTAACTCAGAATTGCATCAAAAATTCCACAGTCATTGGCATGCGTTGATGTGGGAGCAACTGGAAGGCCTAAATCACATGCATGTCTTGTCATGGGAGCATATGAGGGTAAATATAAAAAAAATGACAAGTTTTCTCAGGAGTTAGGAAATAGGAAGGGTTGGTTACCTCTTAAATGGACTATAGCTCCTAAAGAAGGTCAAATTGGTTATGTTTTTTTGATTCCAGTTCCTTAGCTATACATGGGGAGTTGAATCACATCTTAATATCCTCTCATCACATGTTTACCCCAATGGATTGATTATCTAGGTAAATGTGGGTGGAGGGTGTTACACTTTCCTTTCCATTTTTTGGATAGCCATGGTGTTGTGGGTTTTCCACTTGTTTTCATGATTGGTGTTCAGGTTCTCAATGGATGTGGGTTAGAACAAATGATCTGGAAGCCCTGGACCAACTTGGGTTGAGTTACAAGTTCCTTGAGTCATAGGTTTGGATTCTCTAGAGCCCTTAGTGGGTTGAGTTACTAGACCTTAGAGTTTTAGTTGGAAAAAACACTTTGGTACCCTTGATATTTTGGGTTAAGTTACTAGTTCCTAGAGCCCTCGACATCTTGGGTAGAGCTGGATCTAGTTGATGTTAGTAATTTCCAAACTGTTGAGGTGGAATAATTGTGGGTGAGGGTTGAGGTGGTTTGGTCTCTAAAAGCCCTAGTTTGGTTTTGTTTTGGTTTATTCCATGATATCCCACGATATCCCACATTCATGCTTGGAATATGACATGGGGATGATTGGAAAAAAGATATATTTGGTTCAACCCAAAACATTCTGGAAGGTATGAAAGAAGACGTGCAAAATTTTATGGATAAATTTGTGGTATGCCAATGGAATAAAGTAAATACAATCAAGACCCCATGGCTCCTACAATCATTAGCCATATCAAGTCAGCATTGACAAGATGTTTCAATTAATATTCTTACTAGTTACCCAAACAAAAATTAAATGATATCACTATGTTAGTGGTAGATCAACTAGAAAAGTATGCCAATATTCACTATATTTCACATCCTTTTAAAGCAAGTACCATTGCAAAATCATTCATGGAATGAAAATAATTATTTGAAGTGATAAAGATTAATTTTTCATTAGAAATTTATGGAATGAATTATTGTGTTGTTTGGGTACTAAATTGGCTCACATCTCATATTACCATCCTCAATTTTATGGGAAAACTAGCATTGTGAATAAATGTTTAGAAGGATATTTTGTTTCTTTCCATGTGATAAAGAGACCAAATGGGTCAAGTGGTTTCCCTTGGTAGAATGGTGGTATAACACATCCTTCCATACTTCATAAAAAATATCTACATTTATGGGAATTTATGGGTATCATACTCCATCTATCACATTTCCCTTGAAAGTGACTGTAAAATATAAAGTAGTGGAGGGACACATAGGGAACCAAAAATGGGTTCTCAAACTAATGGAGGAAAACTTCATTATAACATAAAATATGATGAAACGGTAGGCATATGAACATCACAGTGAAAGGGAACTTGAAGTGGGGGAATGGGTATTTGTGAGAATGCAACCATATAAAAATATTTCCCTTAAGCAACAAAAGAATGAAAAAAATAGTGTTGAGGTATTATGGCCCCTCTAAGGTGTTCTATAGGATTTTAAGTATGGATTACAAATTGGAACTGCCTCCATATTAACATGTACATATATTCTTCGATGTTGCTTTCTTGAAGAAGGTAATAAATGACAAGATCCCAGTCCAAACTATTTTACCAAAGATTAATGAAGAAGGGAAAATCATATTATTAGAACAATCTTGGAAACTAGAATTAAGAAGCTAATAAATGAAGAAATTACTAAGGAAATCCTAATTATTTGCAAACAAAAGGTAAATCCTAACTATTATTTGATTGTCATATTTCTTGTAATATTACAATTTATTTACAAGGAAAAAAATCTTAAAGGATTTTGTAAGCCCAAGTATCATTCTTAAATTTCGAAACTTTTCTCTTACAAGTTCTTTGGTGAAGATGTATGCAATTTCTTCATTTGTGGAACAATGTCTCAAATGAATAGTATTGGCCTATACATGATAGTTGGGAGTACTATAGGGAATATTAATGTACCAACATTTAATTGTCAGTACGGGAGTTTGTGAACTTCGAAGTGCAGCACTGGAAATGCTAGAGAGAGCCCCTGGCATCTTGCAAATAAAATTCTAGTCTAATTTGCGCGCCAATATCAAAAAATTAAATTAAATCTTATGCTTGAAAGGAAACTTGAGAAATAATAAACACCAATACTTACAATTGAAAACAATCTTCGATCAAACATTTGGAAAATGAAAGGCAATCCTGCACTATTAGCAATTGCCAAAGGGAATCTTAATTATCTACAAACAAAAGGTAAATCCTAACTATTATTTGATTGGAAACCAAAAAATGCTTGAACAACATCGAAAAATAAGACTGTAAATGCTGAAAGAAATTCAAGATCAATTCAAAACCATTATTTGTGCAAAGAAAATTAAGAAAGAGAAGTACAAAAACCTCATAACAATTCTGCACTAATTCTGCCTCATCTATATTTGTGTAACAAAATCATTTTCAAGAAATTAAAACCTGAAAGCGTCATCAAATGTTGACAGATAAATCTATTGTGTGAAAAAAACTATGAAAGAAATTGATCTAATATAAATGCTCCTGCCTTCTTTGTTCCTTTGTAACAAAAATAAATCTTGCTTTGGAAAATGACCAAAATTTTGATGGAAAATACAACATGGGAGAAACATTATTGATCTCAAACATGATGTAGTTTACTTTCATCAACACCGACTCATCCATACACCTCCACTTTAAATCATAATAATTCGAATCGGTAAGGTGAAATTGATCTCGTATTCTGGAGCACGAACTTGTCAGATCTAAACGAACTTAAAAGATTTGAATCGTGTAATCAAATCTTGTAGAGGCAAGGTCTCAAAGAATAAGTCGATGTTGTGAATATGGAACAACTGGAGAGGCATACCATGACACACAATATGATCTAGTATTCGATGTAAATAAATCCTTTTAAATTACAAGAACAATTTTCCAATATCACATTCAACGCAGGAAGTCAAATGACATCGATTTTAAAGAAGGAAAGATAATGAAAATAAATAAATATTATGATATTATCTTACTCACACTTCTCACATAGAAAATGAAAATTAAATTCAATCCAACCTAATCCCGAAGAATTCAAAGTGGTGTCAAGCTGGTCTGGCGACCAACATAGCCAACTCGCATCCTCTATTAATGATTTAGTTCACACAGAGATTATAAATGTGAAATGTTCAATCAAATTAAAAATAATATAACATGAAGTGATCCAATAAATCTTGAGAGCACAATATTTACATGGTGCAGGTAGAGATCAGACTCCAACAAACATATGGAGCAGTCCATGGATTAACTGTGCTCATGTAATGTTACATTGGGATCGTATCCTCCCCCCTCTTGGATCCAGGACATATTTAAGTTAAAATATATATTTACATTACAAATCGGGCTATTAACAAGCCAATCGAACACATAAGGAATAAATTACAAATCGTAACAGTTTTCCTTGGATAAAAGTTAGATTTGGTTTTGATGCAACTGAATGTCAAATAGAGGAGCTAAATATGGTACACGAGGGTCTGTTTTGGTAAATGGATCCTCGTTTCTCAGTCTACAGTTGATAGTGAACTAAGTGCGATTTTTACCAAATTTTACTTCCCAAAATATCCTCGAAATACTATTCAAACTATTGGCTAATTAATGTCCTCCAGATTTTAATAATTAAAGTATTCTATGCATTCCTTGACACCAATGGAAGAACATGAGTGCAGGAATTTGATGCGTTGTGTAGGAACTCTTCAGGGTGTGGGTAGTCTATAGTAAATTGGTGTAGGAATCCTCATGAGTGCATGAATCCCCATTGGTGCAGGAGTTTGATACATAGTATAGGGATATGAGTACAGGATTAAGTCCTGTTGGCATATGCATAAAAATATAGTCAACTAAGTTTAAAACTACAAACACAAAAATATTATTAATGATGCTTTTATTGTTTAAATCTGGTTAAAACAAGGGAATCATGGAAAATAGTAAATACTTACTCTATTGTCTTTGAGAATGCACAAAACCACAACAATAACCATTCAAAATAAGCAAAAGCATGAGAGATTTTGGGTAAAAGATGATATAAAACAAGAAAAAATAGAGGCCTAACATCCCCCATGTTCATCTTCTTGCATGTCCTCATAAAATAAAATCAATTGTTGTATTTTCGCTCCATTGCAAAAGAAAAATATTAAAACATATAATAATGTTCCTGCAATTCTATGTACTCAACATTTCCTTTGCTCGATAGAGCTTGTTCTAAGAACATAACGTCTATTGGATTCTTTGTTTATTAAGACCGATTTCAAGAAAGTCTAACACAAAGGCTTCATTATTCCAAAAATATAGAGCTCCAAGGCATAACACTAGAAGGATCTTAAGGTCATTCTCAAAGATATATGATAATAAATTTAGGGAAAGACAAAAACAACCAAGTAAATCATAGTGTAAAATTAGCTTTAATACCACAATCATGGCCCTGCTGCTAGCATGTGTCAATAACCTCGACGAGGATGCCTTTTAACCCTAGAAAATGCCCGTGTCCCATCTATTAGATACAGATTCATAGTCTATTAAAATAATTTATATTTGTTTAGAAGTTAATTGAAGGCCAATGTCCTGGCTTGGTAACCAGCTAACGATAGGGCCATTGACAATAACTAACAAGAGAGAACTATATGGCTCGTGATGAGATATTTTTTCTTCTAGATGTTCAATTAAAAGTCATTAACCTCGCTTGGTGACTAGTAGCAGTAATGTCATTCTCATTAGGACACATGATCATTGTAGATCGGCTTGTAGTGAGACCTCTTATCCATCAATTAATTTGTCTTATGGAAAAATCTCTGATTATCATTAACCTCCGATAGGTTACTTAATAGGTGGGGAGGTAAATCCGCTCCTTAAGTGATCCGGATTTATGCATGAATGCAACATAATACACATATAATCATAAATACAAAGATGCAGCGGAAATAACACTTCATTTCATTAATATCAAGGAATTGCAATTTGCTTACAGACAGAATGGAAATAAACTAGCTAGGGCGTTGGTAGGTAATCTCTGAGAAGAGATGTGGTAGCTACAGGCCTCTGAATTGAGTTAAAATGAGGCTCGAGGGCCTATTTATTATTTAGAAATAATGGAAAACCCTAAACATCCAAAACCCTAACCCTAGAAGATGAAGCACCAAAACTATGGGCCCCGTTTGGGTAAATTGGTGTTTCAACTTCCCACAGACATAGCTTTAGCATACGATCTCCGTATGATGCAAACCATACCTTGTTAGAAATATCTATCCGAGGAATACAAATTTTGAGTGAGAAACATCAGTCAATGGACCCATGCTGCTCCCTGTTTTCCAAAAAAACGTTGTTTAGGGCCTCAAAACGGCTCCGGAAGTTCAGGACCCGAAAAAATGCTAAAAATAGTAAGTTGTGCCGAAACTGAAAAACTAAAAGAGACAATGGTGGGCCTCAAGTGGAATAGGCGGGTGGCCAACAATGTCCACCTGGATCATTAAGAGCACATGATGGGGTGAATTTTTTTTAATTACTAATATTTATTGGTTGCTCCTTCTACCCTAAGGACCCATTTTAAATAAAACATCATAGATAATGACTAAAAAATTCCTAAAATTGATCATGCCAGTGTTCTTATGAAAGCTCGTTAGGGTTCTATAGGTGTGGTCCACCATAGGAGACTTCTTATCAATACCTTCAAAGAGGAACTTGAAAAGCTTTTTTGGATGATAGTTTGTTAGAATGAATAGGCAAGACGTATGTTAGACAGTATTGAACATGAATATAACAATAGCCCTCACTGACGTATCGGTAAATAATCAAAGTCACTTTATAAAATATGAGGCATTAAGAGTGAATTACTTCTGACCAGTCTTACCACGAGAGTGCATACTAATAGAAATTTCAATTGTTTTTCTTTAAGGAATCATAGTTTCAAGAGTTCTTCTATAAAATTTTATTTTCAGATGCCATCTTTATTCATTGTTCTTATATTACCCTAACTTATTTTAAAGGGATGAATATCAATTTCAATTGTAGGTGTACTTCCAATGTAGCCATGTGTGTAACATACTGCTAAACATACTCACACTTAGTTTTAAATAATAAAATTCAAGACATACCAAAGTATGAGGAGCTAGATGTGTTAACTGATATGGTACCAAGGTTTGTTGAATGATGAGGGAATGATTTTTTTTTTTTTTTTATGACTACTTGAAACCAGGATTAAATGGGATCCACATATTTAAAATTTTCCAACTTGTACAAATCTTCCACTACTTGAAGAACATTCTCTTGGAGGAATACAAAATCAGGTGAACGACAAAATAAAATTCCCTCAAATTTGAGCTCAAATATTTTCTTTTTAGATTGATAAGAATGGTTGAGAGAGATTCTATGGTTTTTAGTTTCAACAACAATTTTAGAATAGGTTTTAATCAAATATTTCTCCTCTAAATGTCTTTGAATCAAGGCTTCTTCTCGGGGTAAGGGTTATGTGGTAATGGGGGAAGTTTCCAAATTCACTCCCTTCTCCAATTTGGAATATGTAACAGTTTGTTAAATAGGGGAATCAACGAGAAGAATAGTTGTTTAAAATTGTTGTGCAACCTGTTGGTTGGGATTATGGGCCTATGATTTTGGCCAAGGCGCAGAATAGGCTTACGATTTGGGTTAGGGTTTGGACTAGGATTAGGTCTAGGGATTGAATTAAGGTTAGGTCTAACGTTTGAATAAGGGCTAGGTCTAGGGTTTGAATGAGGGCTAGGTGTTACGTAAAATTAACTTCTTAATAAAAATTAAATAATCACCTAATCGTTAATTATCAATCCAAGAAACATATTTTTGTTTCAAGGAAATCGACAAAATATATGCAAGAAAATACCAACAGCTAACACTCATTCTACATGATTATGTTATACACTATCAAGTTCATTCGAAAAGAAATAAAATGTAAGACTCAAAAACTAAAAATAATTATGCTAATCACATGACTTGAATCAATAATGAATTAAATCACGCATTGCTAAATTATAAATTTAACCTATTGAACCCAACAAAATTCAAACACTAATCTAAAACAATAAATTAAATGAAATCTAGAAATTGTAGGAAATAAAAAATTAGGGAAAATGCAGCGAACAACAAATTAATTTTAAAGAAAGGAAATTTAATTTAAAGAACAACAATTGAAATTCAACTAAACAAACACACAACTAAAATAATTTAGATGTTCAAGTCATCACCTCATCCAAGGTAGTGGGCCCAATTGCCCAAGACTCAGTTCTGCCTTGAGAAATAATTTAGGTCAGATTACAAGTAACATATGTAGAACTCAATGGATAGATTCCTTCATTAAAATATATGAGAGAAATAATTACATCAGAATGAATCTCTTAGCTTTGTTTCAAGTTCAATAATTATTCATCTCTATTTCAACAATTGTTCATCTCCCCGTCTTTGATCTGTGTTTTCATTTAAATACATAGAGAGAAAAGGGAAATTACAACTAAATTGTTTACAAAATGAATTTCCAATACAATTATAGACTGTCTACAAAATTTTTATTAGAAATATCATATCTGAATTATATTTCCATCATGATTCAGTTGGAACAAGTTGAATATGGTATTGCAATTGGAAGAATTTGGAAAATGGCCACAACAACAAATCTAATAAAATCATCTTCGGAGAACCTTCCGTTTCTCTCAATCCAGAAGAAATTTTGGAAAAATTCTCATTGGAAAACGAAATTGGTCCGTTCTGCAAAAAACCTGTGTCTCAAATTTTAAGGATTCATATTCATTTGTCCGAAATTGCCAACGCAAAACCGTCACTTTTTATCCCAACAAATTTCTGAGTTAGAATAGTTGGAGATCGAATTTACAATCTGGAAGAGATCTTGGAGGCTACAAGCGTGAGTGATGTTATAACATATTAATAAAAAATATTTGATAAAATCATGCATAATAATTATAAATTTATTAAAAACAAAGGAGAATAATTATTACTGATCCATAAGAGAATAAATAATTATAAAATGGAATTAAATGATAAATTATGATAAATAATGTGATAAATAATGGTAGAAATGGATCAAATATACTTAAAAAGTGGTAATAATAATGACAATTTAGTGGCCCAACATCACCCCCAAATTGGATATGTTGCATGTCCTCACGCAACCCAATGCCTCTGTATTAACCATGTTGTAATACAATAATCAAAATTCTCACCCCAACTCATGATATTGATGGAAAAAAATAAAAGCTTCTTCCCCAAAGGCTTCTTTAAAACAACAGTTGTTCAATTCTAGCAATGTTGGTAAAGCTGTAACAATTGGCACATTGAATTTCAACAATATGTATATGAAATTGCAGCAAAATAGGATACAAGTAATAAAAAAATTCATTAACCATTTTCTCAGAAACTAAAAACCAGATTTTGCTTAAATTTTGCAGTAATATTTATATTATATTAGTGCTTCTCCAATCCGAAAATCAGAGAAATCCAATGAAAATATTTCAAGATATCAACAAAATGGTTGTATGCGATAGTGCATGATTTTTTGCAATTTTACAAATTGGTTTAGCTTGAAATTTTCTGGGTTTCTGTATTTTAATGATACCAATTTGTTGTTAAAAAATAACAAGAATCCACTTCATAGTTTTAAAGATACACACAAATCAATTTATGCACTGTATAAAAATGAAATTGTATGCCTTAAATGAGGAAGAAAGGAGAAAACATCCATCATGCATAGCAACTCCTCCTAGAAGAAAGGACAATTAACATGCCCTCATGCTATACTAGAAAGAAAATTGAGGTGGTTGCTACAATCGTTGTTGAAATATATGCTTGGTGTAAAACAATATGGAATAAGGGAGGTTTTGAGAATGAATAAGGAGATGGGTGATAAAGAATATTAATGGCATGGTCATAATAAATAAATAAATGAAAGTAACACTCCCCCAAACTGAAATCTTTTGTGTCATTGAAAAATGGGAAGTGGTAAAGAAGTGGAACTAATGATTACAAAATATGAGTGAATAATGATCAATGAATTTTCATGACATTCTTCTAAACTTTTAATAAATAAAAAATGTATGCTATTTTACCTCAAGTTTTACCTCCGTAAAAATGTGGAATGGCATGTATGGACTAACATTTGTTGAAGCTGATGTAGGTTGAGTTGATGCTAAAAGTGATGTTGAAGGCTGAAGCCATGGAAGCTAAAGAAAAGTAATCATAAAGTGTAGGACAAGTTTCCTTCCCCCAAACTGATTAGGTGCTCTATCATCAAGATTTCTATAACCCATCTTATAAGTAGACGTAATCAGTAGTTCATAACCTCTATTACCACTTTATATATAAAAGTGACATAATCATGTTGTGAATATCATGGGATAATAATGGATAAGAGGGGAATAAATGAGGGTAAAAATGATGAGAAAATATGCATTTACTATAGCCATAAGATTTTGTTGTTGAGCACAAAAAATTGTGAGAATTAGTTATCTTAGTCTTTGCTTCTCAAGGTTTGACCAATTACTTGGCATTCAAAATTAGAATTAGGCCTCTTTATTCTACCCCAAAATAATAGTAGTGTTGTTAAGCTATGAATAAAAGGAGACTGATTGGGAAAAGAAAATATCTTTGGTTAAAGATGTGAAACTTGTATAATAAAGGAATGATAGATTAGATGATACAAAATGTAAAATGTCAAATATCCTAAAAGTTTCATCCATGACATGTAAAGTGAATATGGATAACTCAATAATAAATATAAATCATAACCATCATCATCTAAGAACTGATTAAATACTACGCCATGAACCATGAGTTCCAACAAACCTTATATATGCAATAGTAAGATTTATCAACAATTAGCTTTGAGAAAACAATGTAACCAGTTAAATCATAGTATTGAATTAACTTCTATACCATAGGCATGGCCACCGCTATCAGTAGGTGTCCATAGCCTCGACAGGGATGCCTTTCGAACCCATTGAGATGCTAGTGTCCCATCTATTAGAAGTAAATACATCGTTACAAGAGAATTTAAATTTACTTAGATGTCTACTGAAGATCATTGTTTAGGCTTGGTAACCAGTTAATAACAATGCCATTCACAGGAGCTAATAAAAATGAACAAGTCAGCTTGTGATGAGACCTCTTGTCCTTCAGTTTTACAATGGAAGCTGATTACCCTAGCTTGGTGACTAGTAGTGGTAATGTCACTTTATTAGGACCTATGATCATGGTTGTTCGACTCATTATGAGGCCTCTTATCCTTCAATTGACTGTTTTTATTTAAAATTCAACTATGGTTATTTTTAATCAAAAAAATATTACTTAATAGATGGGGTGGCAGATCAACTCCTTAAGAGTTAGGGATGGCGTCAAACGTTTTGTAGTAACTATTTTCAACTTGGCTAGTCTTACTTCTTGAAAACTAATAACCTTCAAATGAATGCTGATAAATATAATTTTCTTATTAATATTTGGGTTGAGGAACAATCCATTAGATAGTGACAAAAATATTTGAGTATAATTTTGTGGTAATCATCATATATTTTACAAGATCAGGGACTTGAAAAATTTATGAAAGTTGAAAATTGACATGGTGAAATCATATTTCCATAATTATTACTTAACAATAAGATTATGTTTATAGATAAACAAAGATAAATTGACTACCCAATCATTATGTCAAAGAGGACCTAGAACATTAAAAGTATTTACTATTCACCAAGTGTTAAATGAAAATGGGCAACCGTTACTTAGATAACAACTACTGTAATAGAGGGGACAATAGTGTTGACTAAGGGAACAAAAATCATTCCATTGAAGGGGACAACAACTGTGACAAAGGGAACAACAATAGTTCCTTTGAATGGAACAACAACTGTGACAAAGGGAACAACAATCGTTCCTTTGAAGGGAACATCAATCGTTCGTTTGAAGGGAACATCATTCATTCCTTTGAATGAACGAAAACTATTCATTTTATAGAGCAGAGATAGTTTGTGCAAAAGTCAGTAAAAAGGAACAACAACTGTCCTTTCGTAAAAGAACAACGACTGTTCGAAAAATGGAACAAAATTTTTTTCATGCAAAAGGAACAACAACTATGAAATACTCAAAGAATAAAAGAAACATGGACTGTTCTATCTAGGAAGGAACATCAGTTTTTCACCTCAAAAAGAAAAAAATCTATAAAACGTAAAAACCATGAAAGGAACCACGACTGTTCATTTTAGGAAAGGAACAACAACTGTCCGATTAACGAAAAAATAGTTGTTCACACCAAAAGGGACAACAACGACGAAATACTCAAACCATAAAAGAAACAACAACTGTTCTAATTGGGAAGGGAACAACAACTATACCTGAAAACGAATGATTGATTTGTAAGGAACAACAATTTTGCCCAAAGGAATGACAATCGTGATTCGAGGATTATTTATCCAATAGTACCATTGTTTTATGTTACAACCTCGAAACTAGCCATACAATTTTAAGCTTGTAAGCGTAAAATATCAAGTATGATGGTGGCAATCCTTCCCAAAAATGAACTCAATGGGTGATCCTAACAAGGCGACATGGAGAAGGATTAATCATCCAAAAATCATAGTCACTTTACAAAATAATGAGGAATTAAGAGTGAATCATTCTCGACAATACTTACCATAAGATTTTTTTATATGAGATATGAGGAAACCATATAGTTGATATGATTGGGCAATAAAAGGATAGATGTGGAGCATCAACATGAAACTTAAGAACTTCCTTTTATTTTGATGAAGGAAAAAAAGTTGAGACTTTGAACACTTGAAACATAAAAACATAAGAGCAATCAGAAAAGAAACAACACTTTATTGAAAAGTTTGATAAACAAATAAATAACTTAAGTTACAACAACTTTGATTTCATTTGCAGCAATGTTGTTTCCTAAGGGAACATCAATCTGTTTCCAGGAACAAAAGTCTATCAATGGTGAATGAATGGAAAAAATGACCTTTAAAAAAAAATGCTTTGGTGGCAAAGACTTCAAATTTCCAATTCTTCATTTTTCCTGTTATGAATCCGTTAAGTAATGAAATCGTTTTCACATTGTTTTCTTGTTGGTAGGTATTAGCGGGGAATTTGTAGCAAGATCTTATAAAAAATTTTAAATCGTGACACCTAAAAAAACTTAACATAATATGATATTAAATTTCTTAATATATTCTTGGATGAAATTCCCTTATTTCATTAACAATGTCTTCAATAATCACTTTTTCATAAATGGACCTCATTTATTCTCCTTGGACTTGCGAAAAATGAGCATCTACCTGCAATAAAACATAAAATATTGGAAGAAGAGAGGTGTGCGGGCTCTCTTAATCCAAGGTATATGCAAAAAATATCAAGTATTTACTCTATAAAACAAATCCATGAAAAAAATTAACAACGTAAAATTAATTTATTACTTGCGGGAGAGCAGTGGTCGACCATACTAACTAGGAGTGTTTTTAATCCCAAATTCTTTGTTTTTCATCTAATTTGAGTGATTCCAAAGCCAAATGAAAGCTAATTAAAATAAATATCACCAATAGAAACAGGTTTTTAAAAATTCCATGATATGATATGTCAAATGTTCTCAGAACATCCTGCATAACAAAGCCATTTTCGATTTCCCAACTTAAACCAACAATTAATATTTTAAGCATAAATTTTTCGTTTGATGAAGGATTGAAATTATTCAAATTGGAGATTAAATTATTTTCATATCTATATCTCTAATAGAAATAGGTTCTGGAGGAAATGATAATTGACGGGTAAAATATGCTAGTGAACCACCAGAAAAACAGAGTTTTGAGAATGTTGATTTACGATAGGCAGTCAATATTGTGGCCATAACTTTCTCATACGATATCGAAATAGAGTGATTCAAATTTACTTGAAAAATATATTCATAGGGGAATATTCCATAGAAACATGTTTGGAATATCTATTCATTTGGGACTCCAAATATTGACTGTCCCAACTTTGTTCCTGAGCTTTCTACTAGACACCTTGTCAATGTTTTGGTTATAACATTTTCGTTTCAAATCCAAATTGAATGATTCAAATTGGGTTGTAAAGTAGAAATTAAGTGCCACGTAGTATAGAAATAGGTTTTTAAAATATGCCCATTTGTTCCCTCAAAAAATGATTGTCCCAACTATTTTTCCAGAAATTTCATGAAGTCCGCAAGCCATAAAATATGATATACAAACATTTTTTTTCAAAATGGTGATGGGTGTTTGCAGAAATTTGATTTTCAATATAATTGTCTACACACACATATAAATTCAAATATCTATCACCGATATCGATTTACACGACATATTGCAGCAAACACAACTCTTTTTACATATAAAGAAATTGATTTATTTATGTACTTATTTATTTTATTTTCTACACTAGTCTATTCTGCTTTGAAAAATAAATATAATTATGTATAAGAGTACTTCTAGTGGAGAAATTTTAGAAATAAGGCCTCAAGTATGTACATATCCAAATTTTAAAAATGCATGTTAATAAATACCAGGGTAAG
The DNA here is from genome assembly GCA_034641835.2 of Pinus albicaulis. NCBI lineage: Eukaryota > Viridiplantae > Streptophyta > Pinopsida > Pinales > Pinaceae > Pinus > Pinus albicaulis. Next base: position 1,209,901,656 of record CM076581.1, read on the forward strand.
AGAGGTCAACTTCCCTGTTAAGGGTGGTGCCAAGAATTGTTGAAGTATGGAATGATGCTGAAAGATGTCGACACCTAATCCTAAGGGATTGGGTGAGATTGTATATTATTGTAAAATAGTAAACAATAAAGGCCAAGATACATTAGGAAATGAATCCAAACAGTCTCACCTCCATGTATAAGTACATACACAACCTCCATCTAGTTCATATTAAGTTTTGCGGAGTTACCTCTGGCCTGGCATGGTATCAGAGCCAACTTTATTTCTGGCATCCCTGCCCTTGTAAATCCCTCTTGGTAGACCCACCTCTCTAAATATGTTTAAATATGGTTAAAAAAATGGAATCATGGAAAATAGTAAATACTTACTCTATTGTCTCCGATAATTCACAAAACCACGAAAATAACCATTCAAACTAAACAAAATCATGAGGGATTTCAGGTAAAAGGTGATATAAAACAATACAAAATAGAGGAATAACAATGATATCAAATTAAATCATACTTTTTTTTTTATATGTTTGGTTCAATTATGGATTCTAGTATTCTTGGACAATTTGATTCCAGAAGTATTTTCAAACAAAAGAGAAGTAGAATTCACTTGTTTATCCTATAAATCTTCAAGTATTTTGCCAAGCCACTCAATTTTTTTTTGGTGATTTTGTAGCTACCATGTATTCTACCTTTATTCTAGAATAAGCTAGAACTACTATTTGCATGACCTCCAAGTGACAATTTTTGATCTAAGACTCATTAGATAGCTTGAAGTTGATACTCCATTCCTTTTATCCCCATCAAATATCCAATTAAGATGAAGCTATCCACTTGGGAATAGTTGAGTCCAAAGTCTTGAGTTCCCTTTAAGTATTTTAGAATACTTTTTGCAGAAGAAAAATATCTTTCATAAGGTTTTTATATAAGCCTAGAAATAATCCCTGACAAGAAATGAAATATATAGTTTAGTAATCGTAAGGTAGACAAGATTCCTAAAAGATACTTGTACTTGGTTGCATCCTCAAATTCATTCTCTTATTTTGATATGCACTTCAAATTGTGTTTCATTGGAGTAGAAAGAGGGTTACACTCAACCATACTAAACCCATTCAACAACTCACCAATGTACTTCATTTGGGAGATGAATATGTGATTTCGATGTTGAGTGACTTTAATGCCCAACTATTATGGAGGATGTCTCAAATCTATATTATGAAATCCTACCTTAAATTCTTTCCTTATAGATCCAATATAGCTGTCATTTTTCCCTATCATCAGTAGATCATGTACATACACTACAAGTTATACAATTATTTTGTCAAATTTATTGCCAAACTAAGTTGCATCATTAAGATAAAAGTGTTTGAAATTCAAATTCGGAATATGCTTAATTAACACTCATAGTAGGCTCACGACGCTCGTTTTATGCCATATAAGGATTTGATGAGTTTACATATTTTCTGTTCTTTTCCCTTCACAACAAAACCTTATGGCTAATACATGAATTCATTCTCTTTCAAGTAGTCTTCACATCCATTTAATGAATTTGTTATCCAATATATGTTGCAAAGCTAAGTAGAGTCTAAATGGTGGCCCATTTTGGTATGGGGGGAAATGTCTCCCCATAATCAACACGTTTTTTCTATGCAAATCCTTTTTCCACAAAGCCATGATTTATTTTTGTTGACTAAGCCATTTGATTTATACTTGTCCTTGAAGGCTCACTTTTAGCCCATTATTTTGGTTCCAAATGGAGGGTGAAAAAAATTCCATGCCCCATTCTTGATGAGTGCACCATATTCCTTCTACATAGTTCTATTTCACTCATCATGAGTAGTAGCTTCTTCAAAGGAAAATGGTTCAAAATTAGTATATAAATTCAGTCCACAAATATATGAAACATTCATATCATCTACATCACATGAATTATAATTATATACATCATCTCCATCTTGTCTGGTGTAACCTCTGGTTCCTATTTTTTTACCTCATCAAGATGAAAGTTTTCATGATGTGCTTTGATAATCCATTGCGATGGAACTTTCTAACGTGGTTTAGGTTTATTTTTTGATTGAGATGGTGTTACATCAATATTCAACTAGCTTCCAATCCTCTCAATCACATCATTCAAAGGATATTCATGATTTGATTAAGTGGCCATAACTTCCTAAGGAGAAGTTGGTGCTTCAAAATGAGTTTTTGGAGATTGATCCATGATATGGATTTCCCATTCAAGATGTGGAATCTCATTATTAAATTCATGATATGTATTTACATGGGTGAATATATCCAAACGATCAAGCTCTCACTTAAAAATTTTGTCAATCTTGGAAGGATAAAGAAAAATTGATCTTTAGAAAGAATCAAATCTTGTTTAACTCATCATAAAGAGGATTTATCTTGGTGGCATTTGAATATGCCAAGAATATCATTTTTTAATCCTTGCGTCAAGTTTTATTATTTCTCATTTGGAATCAAAGCATAGTAGGTGGAACCAAAAGCCCAAGATGTCATACTAAAGGAATGCACCCATACCACATTTCATAAGAATTCTTATTTTTCAGAGCATGAGATGGAAACCCATATTTCACATATACTGCACATAGAATTGCATCATCCCAAAACATCAACTTTACATTTATGAAGAACATCATCGAGTAAACCATATTCAAGGTAATCACGTTCATTCTTTTAAGTACACCATTTTGTTGAGGATTGTATGGTATGGTGGTTTGGTGTTGAATCCCGTTTTGATGAAAATAATTTTCAAATTCATTATATGTATATTCTCTTCCAGTATCATTATGAAGAGATCCAATATATTATTGTGCTTCATTTTGAATTCATACATGAAAAATTCTTAAAGTTTCAAAAGCTTGAGATTTATATTTTAATAAGTACACCAAACACATGCTATTGTAATCGTTAATAAAAGTCATCATATATTTATTCCATTTACAGATACAAAATGCCTGGGGTCTATTGTAGTTACTACAACCACCCACCAAAGTTTTTGACTTCATAAAATTTTGGAGCCCCTATTAACCTCTTGAAAGATCACATTTTTACATTTTCCTAAGTGATTGAGGTCACCATAAGCTTGCTTGAATTTTCTAAGTGTTTAAAGTCATTATGGGATTGGTTGAAAATTCCCTAGGTGAAAGCACATCCACTGTTAACAAGTCCAATACATTCTTTCTTGCTAGCACGGGCACAATTTCTAATGACAACCAGACTATGAGACTTGTCCCACTATCGTGTGCTTGGTCGCATCTTCAGGCGTGAGCAGGTCATACGTCTAGAGAAATCTATATAAATAAGTGACCCAAATTGACATTTATCATTTAATTTCTTCCCTTTGGATCTCCATGTGTATTTTATTCACAGAGCTCTCTTCCAAAGTGAGATAAGGTTATGCGATTGATCCTGGTAAGCCTCACTCTCACACTTAATTTTTGTGATTGGATGCTTGTTGTTTGAATTTCCTTAGTTTGTCTGTATGTATCTATATGAATCCTGTAACTCTTTAAATTCCTTGAATGGTCAAAGACACACACACATATTATGTGTGTGTGTGTGTGTGTGTGTGTGTTTTTGTGAAGATGTTTCATTTTAATTATATTATTTTCACTCTCTCTATCCAAATATTTCTATACTTCGTCATTTTTTTAGTTTTCGTCCACCTTTAGATCTTGAATACCATTTCTGTAATATTCCTAAATTAGCCATGAGCTAGTTGGAATATTAAATTTTGTTTTGCTTCTTTGTTTAATGAATAAGAGGACAAAGGAGGTCCAAAATATACTTAATAATGAATAAATCAATGCCAAATGTGAAAGAGACAAATCTTGGCAGCTTAATTAAGCACCCTTTGGTGTGAAAAGGGGCTGGATCACTTTGAATGGGTCAACCTTGACCAAATCAAAGATGTTGTCATGGAGGAGTGGTCATCAATGAGGGACAACACAGTTTTAGATGGAGATGCTTTGTGTGAATGTAGTGATATTTTTGGATGGGGCTTAGGGTTTGCAAGCTCATATATTATTTAAGGAAGAGGATGGAAACCATTGTTCATTATGTATGGGTTTATTATATTTCTGAATATATGGTCTATTTAGACATATATCTTTCTCTTGCTGTTTAGTTGAGATAGAGTGCTATTTAGCACAGGGTGTTCCTGATCGGGAATCCCATCTCTTTCCTTGAGAGGCCTCTTGGAAGAGATTGTACTACATTTTCCATTATCAGGCTTAAGGCCAAGCTTCTTATTTCAACTACAGCGCATATCCTTTTGAGGGTTTGGTTGTTTTTGCAGGTTGCAGCAAGTGGTGATTAGATCTCTAGATCTAGTCCATTTCATTGCTTATTTTCAGTGGAGGAAGCTTCCTTTCCATTGGGAGGATAATATTGAAGGCCATTGAGCTTATTTTTAGATCTTGGCATCAGGCCAACTGGTTATTCACCCCTATAGCACAGTTTATTTACAAATCTGCGTTATTTATGTACGAGGAGTTGCAGGGTGGTTTGGCACACCATTTGGAGAGTTGATTTTATAGTGAAGGGGATCTGCCTTTCAATTTGAGGATCTATTGGAGGAGGATATTCTATTGATCATATCAGATCAGACACACTTTCCAGATCTATATTTTTTAGTAGATCTACAGTCTTAGATCTCAGATCTACAACTTGTACTTGGTGTTTTGCTGAAAACCCTTAAGGGGTTCTTTAGAGGATCTTGTGCTCAGATATGAATCTATCTTTTGAGGCACATATCAGCACTAGATCTGATGTAAAATCATTTTCTGTAGCAAATCTAATAAAATAATGTTGTAAGGATCGTCCAACTTTTCTACATAGTTGTAGCACCTCATATTGAGGGATTTTGTCCATTGGAGGCTTGTATTTCTTGTTATGCATATTATGGCACATTTCTTATGTAAATTTTGTTGCTGTAATAACATATGAAAGGTATCCATATTGGCCTATTTCTTTTTAAATTATGATCTGCGACATTGTTCCAACATTTTGCAATATATTCCTGCTTTTCCCATTTGGGAATATTACAATGGTTTCAGAGCATAATCTTGGCACAACTTGGGCATCTTGAAAAGCCAATATGTCATCTGAAGAAGGAGAGCCTATTATTGATAGAGAGAAGAGGTATCAAAGAAGAAGACACATAAAATGTGATTATACAAAAGAAAAAGAAGACAAGGGTAAAAACCCATTATCGGGAGGAATGGAAGGCAAGGAGTTCTCAAGACTTATTTTCCAAAATATTCAGGACATTAACAAAGACATCATAGAAATGAGGATAGAGAGATGTATAAATTCTCCAAAGGAGCTTGTACATGAAGAAAGCTCCAGATTTTCATATTATGGGTGTAAGCATTCAGCTACATTATCAGATCTACAATGTTGTACCATGCCTACATTCTTGGCAAGAGAAGAAATAGAAGGAGAAACACCAAAGGAGGAGACTCTTGGTGACTATTTCCAAGAATATGAATCTCAGTCTAGAAGATTCAAGGAGCATCTAAACTTCCAAGAGTTTTGTTAACTTAAAGAAGAGAGAAGACCCAACGACTACAACAGAAGAAGAGGGTGCATGAAACACACTTTGGGTAGATTCTTTCTACCTACTTTTGATGGGTCACCCAAGAGCACAACCAAATGCTTGGGTAAATAAGCTAGACACATATTTATAGCTGCATCAAGTTTCAAAAGAGGAAGCCATTAGAGTAGCAACATTGCATCTAGAAGGTAATGCTTATGCCGGGTGGTTATTTGAATCTTCTTCATTGAAAAATGTAAACATATCCACTTATGCAAAGTTCATGTTAGGTCCCTATATTACTAGTATGGTCCATTATTTTTGTTAGTGTAACCCCCTTATTGTTATTTTTGTACCCCTGTAACCCCTATGTTGTTATTATTGTGCCCTTACATTATTATTGTTGGGTCGGCTAGGATTACATTGTGGCCCCATGGACTCCTATATATAGAAAGGAGGTTTGGTCATTTGTATCATTCAAGAATTGTTCACTTATGTAATGTATTGGAGGTTCCCCCACGAAGTGGTTGATTTCTAAGGTGTTGATCTCTCTTTTCTTCTATTTTTGGAGCTAGTTTCATAACATTTGGTATTAGAGCTTTTGATTCTATGGTTTCGCTGCTCCAAACAGGTCATCGTGGAATTTTTCCTATAATTTTTTTTTTTTTTAACGAAGGTTCAGAAGGTTAAATTTTCACAGAGCAAAGCTGAAATCCCAAGGAAATTCTTGTAAAATTTTTTGATCTTGGTTCGCAATATTTTCGGAGATATGATCTGTGGAAGTTAGGGATTTTTCAGGCTCCCGAATTTCACCTGAAACAAGTCATCATGGAATTTTCGCTATAATTGTCTATCTACAAAGGTTAAGAAGCTTAAATTTTTATAGAGTGAAGAAAAAATCTTGTGGAACCTCCTCTAAAAATTTTAGATCTTGGTTCGCAATATATTTGGAGATATGATCTATGGAAGTTAGGGTTGTTTCAGGCTCCTGCATTTCATCGCAAAGAGGTGACTGTCGAAAAATCATCATAACTCTCTCTCTGAGCGTCAGATTGGAATTATGTAAAAATTGGCTATAAGTACACTGAATTTAGTTTCATTTGTATGAAATAAAGAGCTGAAGGAGAAAACAGTGACACGTGGCATGCCGTACAATTTCACTCTACTGAACTAGTCCATAATTAGGTCATTGTGGGAGATTGGGCATAACTTTGCCTTGAATAATCCAAATCAGGTCAGACCTGTGGCATTTGAAATAATCTTCAAGGGGCTACTACAGGGCTGAATTTCAGTTATTGAGGATCCACAATTATAGAGATAATTTAATTTCAATATCGAGCTCCTCAAAAGTAAGAAAAAGGTGTGTATTTTTTTCCGAGTTGCATAAGTCTTGTTTGAAAAATCAAGTTGAATTGATTCCAAGGGCATATTGTAGAATAGATTATTAGTATTGGGTTCTAAAATGCCCCCTAAAAATAATTCAACACTCATTAAGCCTTTAGAAGGCTCTACTATGACTCATGAAGATGAAGATTGGCAACATGACATATCAAAATTACAAGAGCAAGTGCAACAAATTTCACTCTCGCAAATAGCAACAAAAAATGACATGGAAGTTTTGAAGAAAGGCATGGAAACTAAGATGGATGGTTTGAAGAAAGGCGTGGAATCTAAGATGGATGGTTTGAATAATGGCATGGAAGATAAGGTGGATGGCATTGAAGCTAGCATGGAATCTAAGATGGATGACATGGAAGCTAAGATCGATGAAATAATGGAAAAAATGAAGAATGATCTAAAAGAGGACATGGAAGGTTTGAAAAAGTTGATACAAGAAATGTTTCCTAATGGTGAAAAGATAGTAGAGTAAACTCATGATGAGAAAAAAATAAATGTTAATTGTGATTTCATAAACTCTAATGTTGGAGGGAAGAACCACCATATTCCAAAAATGGATATGAGGAAGTTTGATGGCAAAGATCCCGTAACGTGGATACTACATATGGAGCAATATTTTGATCTCAATAATGTGAAAAACACACAAAAGGTATGCATTACAACTTTACATTTAGAAAAAAATAAATTTGTATGGTATCGATGGCTTTGCTCTCATAAAAAAATTGTCACTTGGTCAATTTTTACAGAGGAAATGATAGCACATTATGAGGATACAAAGAGCAACACCTTCTTTAGCTAATTGATAAATCTCAAACAAAAGGGTTCATTGGGTGAGTACATTGAGTACTTAAAAAAATTGAATATAAGGGTAACTGATATTCCAGAGGAACACAGGATTGATGTCTTCATAGGGAATTTAAAGAATAACATCCAACATGAATTTCATGTTTTGGAACCTGATTCATTGGAGAAGGCATTAAGGTTGGCAAGAAAAATTGAATGTAAAATTATGGCGAGAAGGAAGCCTACCACTCACATCTATAAATATGGAAGTGTCGCTACTCCTAGATTTCCACAACCTACAAGGTTGACACCACAACAATTGGAAGAAAAAAGAGAAAAAGGGCTTTTCTACATTTGTGATAGCAAATACACTAAAGGTCATAAGTGTGCTAAGAAGAAATTATTTTACATAGATTGTGAAGAGGAGGAAGAAAATGAACAAGAAACTTCAAAAGAAGAGGATATACACAAGGACCAACCCTAGAAGAAGAAGAAATGAGTCCGACCAGATTGTGTAATGCATTCGCAGGAATTACCGCTCCTCAAAATCTCAAGATAGAAGGACATATCAAGAAGAAAAAGGTAATAGTGTTGATTGATTTGGGTAGTAACCATAATTTTATTCATTGTAAGGTAGCCAAGGAATTGAATTGTTTCCTATACCCAACACCAGAATGTCAAGTGATGGCTGCAAATGGAGGAAATATAAATTGCTCTAGAAAATGTCTTTATAACAAGCTAGCCATGGAAGAATATGTATTGAATAGTCCAATGCTTTCCATTCCAATGGGAGGTGGTGATGTTGTACTAGGAGTACAATGGTTACAATATTTGGGGACAATAGATTTTAATTTTCAAGAACTTTTCTTGAATTTTTTTTCGGAAGGAAACGAAATAGAATTACGGGGTATCTCAGGGAAGCCATGAAAGATAATAAGCTCTAATGCCATGACAAAGCTTCTGAAGAAAGAAAAACGAGGTGTAATTGCACAATTATTCTCACTAGAAGTTCCAACATAAAAATAATCTATTTCTCCAGATCTCCAAAAAGTCTTGGACAATCATGCCAAGGTGTTTGAAACTCCCAAAGGAATTCCACCTATTCGTGATCATGATCATTCTATTCATTTGATTCCAGTAAGTGCTCCTCCAAACATTAGGCCTTACAGATATCCTTATGTCCAAAAGAGCGAAATTGAACGTATGATTGCAGAAATGTTAAAGGCTGGTATAATTCAACCTAGTCAAAGTTCTTTCTCTGCTCTAGTACTATTAGTGCACAAGGAGGATGGATCATGGCGCATGTGTCTGCATTATAGGGAGCTCAATAAGCTCACTATTAAAGATATATTTCCCATTCCTATGATTGACGAATTATTGGATGAATTACATGGAGCAATTTATTTTACTAAGTTGGATCTTCATTCAGGATATCATCAAATTAGAATGAAGACTGAAGATATTCCGAAAACAATATTTCAAACTCATGAGGGTAATTATTAATTTTTGGTCATGCCTTTTGGCCTTACCAATGCACCTTCTACATTTCAGGGGTTGATGAATTCCATTTTCAAACCCTTCCTTAGAAAATTTGTGCTAGTATTTTTTGATGATATACTAATCTACAGCAGGTCTTGGAAGGATCATGTTGAACATGTTGACGGGGTGCTCAAACTATTGCAGGAGAAACAATTATATGCAAAAAAATCCAAATGTTTCTTTGGAGTACAAGAGGTGGAATATCTGGGTCATATTGTATCTCATGAGGGTGTTAAAGTAGACTCTAACAAAATTAAAGCCATTAAGGAATGGAAAGTCCCCACAACCATAAAGCAGTTGCGAGGATTTCTCGGGTTAACAGGGTATTATCGCAAGTTTGTTAAGAATTATGGGAGAATAGCAGCACCTCTAACAACATTATTTAAGAAAGATGCATTTTCATGGACTCCTAAAGCTACTAAGGCCTTTGAACATCTTAAAGAGGCAATGTGCCTAGCACCGGTCTTAGCTACGCCAGACTTCACAAAAACCTTTATTGTGGAATGTGATGCCTCAGGAAATGGAATTGGTGCAGTTTTAATGCAGGAAGGAAGACTCATTGCTTTTGAAAGTCGTCCAATCAAAGGAAAGTATTTACAGAAACCTATTTAAGAGAAGGAAATGTTAGCAATACTGCATGCACTAAAGAAATGGAGAACTTACCTAATGGGAAGACACTTCAAGGTAAAAACTGATCATGATAGTCTGAAACACTTTTTGGAACAAATACTATCTTCAGAAGAGCAGCAAAAATGGGTCACAAAGATGTTGGGTTATGACTTTGAAATAATCTACAAAAAAGGAAAGCTTAATGTTGTTGCAGATGCACTCTCAAGAAAGAATGAAGAGGTGGAAGCATTGCTTTTTGCCATTTCTATTATCCAACCAGATTGGATAACCGAAGCAAGAGATGAATGGAAGAAGGACAAAGATGTATGGACACTCATTCAAAAGTTGCAGCAAGATCCTAGTACATCCGATACATTTAGTTGGAAAAATGATTCCTTATGGTACAAAGATCGCTTATATCTTTGTAAGAATTCCCAACTAAAACAAAAGATTCTTTTGGAATTGTACACTTCTCCTTTAGGAGGACACTCAGGATTTTTAAAAACTTACCACAGGGTGAAGAAAGAATTTTTTTGGGATGGCCTTTAATCTGATATTCAAAAGTTTGTGACGGAATTTTTGGTTTGCCAGCAGAATAAATTTGAGACAATTAAGACCCAAGGACTTCTACAACCTTTATCCATTCCAAGTCAATGTTGGGAGGAGATTTAAATGGATTTTATCATAGGTTTACCTAAGTCTGAAGGAAAGAGTGTCATCATGGTGGTAGTTGATAGACTTACCAAGTATGCACACTTTTGTGCGTTATCTCATCCATTTAAAGCAAGTAAAATTTCTAGTGCATTTACAGAAACAATTCAAAAGATACATGGAAACCCAAAGATTACTGTAAGTGAAAGAGATCCCATTTTTACAGGAAATTTTTGAACGAAATTATTTTCTTGTTTGGGTACTCAACTAGCTCATATCTCATCTTATCATCCTCAACCTGATAGTCAAAATGAGATAGTGAATAAATTTTTGGAAGGATATCTTCGTTGTTTTGTATCTGATAAGAAAGCACAATGGGTCAGGTGGTTACCTCTCGCTGAATGGTGGTATAACACTTCCTTCCATACTGCAGCAAAAATGAACCCATTTATGGCACTTTATGGATATCTTCCATCGTCCATCACATCTTCTTTAAGGGAAAATTCTAGGGTTCAAGCAGTGGAAGATCACATTGAGCATCAACAAGAAGTTCTCCAACTCTTAAAGGATAACCTAAATTTGACACAAAATCGAATGAAACAACATGCAGCTCAACATCGTAGCGAGAGAAGTTTTAATGTAGGAAACTGGGTATTTTTACGGCTACAACCATACAAAAAAATGTCTCTCAAGCAAGCTAAGAAGGATAATAAATTATCTTCAAAGTACTATGGTCCCTACAAGGTATTGCAAAAAACTGGTACTATGGCATACAAATTGGAGCTTCCTGCTTCTTCGTGAGTGCATCCAGTTTTCCATGTTTCATGCTTAAAGAAGGTTATAAGGGACAAACTTCCAGTTCAAACAATATTGCCAGAACTTGATGAGGAAGGAAAAACCATATTGGAACTTGAAGCAGTCACGGAAACAAGAACTTGACAGCTACGAACTCAATCAATGTATTAGAGGTTTCCCCCTTGAAGTGGCTGATTTCTAAGGCGTTGATCTCTCTTTTCTTCTATTTTTGGAGTTGGTTTCATAAGAATTCACTAGGATGTTAGTGAAAAGATTTGATTTGAAACAATCTGAAACTTTATTGGGAGAGACAACAAAACCCAAGAAATCAAAGCCTTTGCATGAGTTGGAGAGATCCATGAAACCAAATTCATTTCATAACATTGTTGAAGGGGTTAAAGATTTGCAACATATGTTGCCAAGGGAAAAGGCCCCACTTCAATAAGAACTTTCTTCTCAAGAAGAAGACATGAGGATTTCTCTTTCAAGAGGAGATCAAGATAAAGGGTCTCTTAATGATGAGGTATTATCCATTGATGAGGATAAGGAAGATGAAGAGCTGGAAAGATCCTCCAGCATTGTGACAGAAAGAGGAGATATACTTCTTTTTGGAGATGGGGATGAAGCAAATGCTTCAACTAGAGGAACCCTTACATCTTTGCAAAAAGTTCCAAAGGATCTTACATATGAAGATCATGAGTAGCATGTGTCTATGTTGATAGGCAATGAGACAAAACAATGGAGGAAGTGTGTTCCAACATTGAATGCATTCTTGGGGACACACACTATGATAGATCATTCCTTTGTGATCAAGACTCTTGACACCAAGGAAATTTTGGGTGTACATGGGTTGACTACATTTGAAGAAAAAACCTTAGACTGTGAGATATTGAAGATGAGAAGGAGGGCCATCATCAAGTGATTGGGAACATACACACCCATCCTTTTCAGGAGGTTTATGCGTAGAAGTAGGAGGATGATTTGTGTAGTGAAAGAAGGGATAAATCAGTCCGTTCACATATACAGCCTACTCTAAGCCTTGATGTTTCATTACATGGAGAAATTCCACCATGGAGACCCCCTGATTGGGAAATAAACAAAGATTTCTCTCAACATGATGCAACATTGATATATTTGGCTCATGAAGGAGCATTGAGGGGCTATGATACATTGCTAAGAGTCTTGGGAAGACTCAAGGAGGAGGGAGACATTCTCCCAACATTTTCATCACCCAGTCTTATTTCAGATTCTGTGCTGTGGGAGGAGAAGCAAAGGAAGGATAGAAACCTTCCAACATGTACCTTTGGCATGGAATATTTCAAGGAGAATGGCAGCCATATGACAGATATTATTTAATATATCATAAGCATTGTCACAATGGAAGATTGATCCATATTGGACATCCCAGCTGTTGGTGGATTATTCAAAGGATCTTTTCACATGCATGATACTTGATGACCAACTACATAAGGAGGGCTATTCATTCCAAGATGAATTCATATATTATCATGGTAGGATCTTCTTATCTAGAGCTTCCAAGCTCGAGGAGAAGTTGCTACAAAGGGCTTATGAAGAGTTCTTTTTCAACCATACTTATTCCATGAAGGCCTACAACACTATCATGGAAAGCTACACTTGGAAGGGCTTTGAAGAGGAACTATATCGGAATTTTCAAAGACGCATGAGCCATGTGGAGTTGGACGATAGACATGACTCTATGAAGGAGTTATTTCAGCCACTTCTTTCCTCTTTTGGAATGAGAGGGGATACATCTATGCACCACTCCATTTGTATAAGGATAAATTTTTGTGAACAATATGCTTGTGTATCTAATGATTCATTTGATTATTACTTGTATTATTTTACCATGTATATGTAGGCCATAGCTCCAAAAAGGAGTATTATTCCATATAAAATTCATGGCCAATTTTGGGCCACAAAAATTTCTGAACATGGCCACTCCCTTGGAGGATAAAGGGAGATATTGTATCATTATGGGTGCATTCCAAAATCACCAAATATATCTCACACTTACAGCCATGGTGAGATGAATTGGGAAGCAAGTAAGTGGTGTGGAAACCACTTTCCATATCATTATCTGATGCAGTCAGAAGATATACTGTGCTGGTTCCACATGTGGGACTATGATACACCTCCATTTTTACATATTTCTATTTGTATCTACTTGGTTTTGATCCCATAAATTGATGATGTACTTATTCTTTTTATGGGAATTATTGGAAGGAGGATGGGAGGATTGCATGTGTCCTTTGGGAGAGAGATTCTCCATGGTTCTTATGTTTCATATGTTTGGGAAATAATTGGACCATCCATGATTGCTACATTAGATCTATTGTTTCCTTATGGGATGAGCCATTTGGGTAACTTGAGCACTTGGGAGGTGCCTCTCATGAGTAGAAGGGAGGAGTTTTGCTATGACTTACCACTCTGGAGGGTGATTCATTTTGTATGGATGATAGCTTGGAGATTGGAGCTCCATATGGGAATAAAGGATCCCCACATTTTAAGTTCTGTCCTTACAGTTGCTTGGGGACAAGCAACACTTGGGAGGGGAGGATTGTAATATTCCTAAATTAGCCATGAGCTAGTTGGAATATTAAATTTTGTTTTGCTGCTTTGTTTAATGAATAAGAGGACAAAGGAGGTCCAAAATTATCCTTAATAATGAATAAATCAATGCCAAATGTGAAAGAGACCAATATTGGAAGCTTAATTAAGCACCCTTTGGTGTGAAAAGGGGCTGGATCACTTTGACTAGGTCAACCTTGACCAAATCAACAACGTTGTCATGGAGGAGTGGTCATCATGAGGGATAGCACAGTTTTAGATGGAGATGATTTCTGTGAATGTAGTGATATTTTTGGATGGGGCTTAGGGTTTGCAAGATCATATATTATTTAAGAAAGAGGACGGAAACGATTGTTCATTATGTATGGGTTTATTATATTTCTGAATATATGGGCTGTTTAGACATATATATTTCTCTTGGTGTTTAGCTGAGACAGACTGTTGTTTAGGATAGGGTGTTCCTGATCAGGAATCTCACCTCTTTCCTTGAGAGGCCTCTTGGAAGAGATTGTACTACATTTTCCACTATCAGGCTTAAGGCCAAGCTTCTGCACAGATCCTGTTGAGGGTTTGGTTGTTTTTTCAAGTTGCAGCAAGTGGTGATTAGATCTCTAGATCTAGGCCATTTCATTGCTTATTTTCAATGGAGGAGGCTTCCTTTACATTGCGAGGATAGTATTGAAGTCCATTGAGCATATTTTCAGATCTTGTCATCAGGCCAACTGGTTATTCATCCCTACAGCGCAATTTACTTCCAGATCTACGTTATTTCTGTAGGAGGAGTTGCAGGGTGGTTTGGCACACCATTTGGGGAGCTGATTTTCTAGTGAAGGGGATCTGCCTTTCACTTTGAGGATCTATTGGAGGAGGCTATTCTATTGATCATATCAGATCAGATGCACTTTCCAAATATGTATTTTTCAGTAGATCTGCAGTCTTAGATCTCAGATCTACAACTTGTACTTGGTGTTTTGCTGAAAACCCTTAAGGGGTTCTTTAGAGGAGCTTGTATAGTGCTCAGATCAGATATAGATCTATCTTTTGAGGCACATATCAGCCCTAGATATGATGTATAATTATTTTTTGTAGAAGAGCTAATAAAATAATGCTGTAAGGGTCTTCCAGTTTTTCTACATAGTTGCAGCACCTCATATTGAGGGATTTTGTCCATTGGAGGCCTGTATTTCTACGGTTATGCATCTTATGGCCCATTTATTATGTAGATTTTGCTGTTGTAATAACATATGAAAGGTATCCATATTGGCCTCTTTCTTTTTAAATGATGATACGTAATATTGTTTCGACATTTTGCACTATATTCCCGATTTTCCCATTTGGGAGTATTACAATTTGTAATATTCCCAAATTTTCACATCATATTGGGAATATTAGAGTCCTTGATTTTCTTAATAAATTAATTAAATAAAAGGGTGGAGAGACCCACAATCCTCAACATGAATAAATATCCATTTTTTGTGTGTGAATGTGGATTAATTAAGCCTAGATTTACATAATAAGGTAGTTGAGAAACTACTAATGTGAATGTAATTGGAGATCATGTCTCATTTATGAGATAGATCATGGAGGTTGACACAGTCAACTAAGATCTTGAAGAGGTCAAACAGAAGATCATGGAGCATTCATGATAAGATGATGGAGGAAGTTGTGCAATTAATGCACACATGATGGAGAGGGTGTACATTGCACCTAGACATGATGGATGATTTGGTCAAACATCGCAGTCAAACATGGAGGATTTGGTCCACATGCATAACACAGTCTAGATGAAGGCTAAGGCATGGTAAGGCTCAAACATTATATAAAGAAGATGAAGGCAAGGATGGAGGTATGCTGGTTATTCTTGATGTAAGGATATTTTCAAATCTAGAATTGTCATGTGACATTCCATTGCTTTCTTGGGTTGTTTAGCAGAGATTGCAAGTGTTGTTTAGCACAGGGTGTTCCTGGTCGGGAATCCCACCTCTTTCTTAGATTAGCTCTAGAAATAGTATTTTACTTCATTCTACATCAGGCATTGGTGCCACATCTCTTTTCCTACTTCCTGCAGAACATTCACATTCAGAAATTGTAGATTTCTGAAGGTCAGTTTGGAAGATGGAAGTTGTCTTCAGTACTTCAGCTGGAGAACTAGTGAGGGTTTATTCCTATCACCTTGGGATTATAGATCAGCATTCCTAGAGTTTAATTTCAGATCTGGCATTAGGCCAAAAGTTATTAAACTCCGAGCAACAATATTCCCTTTAGGAATTACGCTATCCCATTTGCAGATCCAAAAAGGAGGAAGGAAGTTGCTAGCATTTCAGCGAGTAATCCTGTGAGGGATAATCCCCTCACATTGCCATCAGTCTTTCCATCAGCTTGGAGTTTATTGCAATATTTTTTAGCAGGTAGAAGGCCTCTCTTTCCCTCATAGCTCAATTTCTATTGGCAGTTGTGTTGCAACAACTGTAATCATTATTGGAGGATTGAGAAGCTAGATATAGAGCTTCCAGCTTGTAGATATGAAGAAGGTATCAAACCTTCAAGCTTAGATCTGAGCTTGTGACACATTTCAGCCATCTATCTGTCAGATCTATATTCAGATCTATATTTCCCAGCAGATCAAGGATCAAATCCTAGGAGGGTGATTTTCCAAAGTTGTAGATCTGGAAAATCCTTTCCGGTTTATCTTGGGAATCGATCACCTTGGCCAGATCTTGAATCTTGGGATCATCTGAGCTCCAAATTTGAGTAGATCTGCATTTTCCTTTTCAGCCTGCAGTCATATATTCATATTATGCTGAAGGGACAACACAGTATTTGCTTTAGTGTCTTTCTAGTTACGCAGTACCTATTGTAGCATGTTTTCTAGGTGATTCTAGACCATCTTTTTGGCTAGATCTACTCATATTCTTGTACCTTGTGTAAATGAATCATCTCCATATAATAAAATGGCTTAGCTTCTCTATAAATTATGATGTTGTCTTATGAGTTATTGTCTACTTAGTTACTTAGGGTGTTTTAGTATTGTTGCTTGTTCCCTTTTGGGGATATTACAGTGGTCTTAGGCCCAACCACTACACCAAAAGACCAACCTGTTAGTGAGGGCGACATCCCAGGGTGTTAAGGGTCAGGTCTTAAGGCCCACCGGAGCATGTGAGGGTGGGGACCCTTGCACAGTATCCCTCATTACACAGACCCCAGACATGTGGTTGCGGGCTCTACCCGCACATGGGACATTACAATCCACCACTCTCCGCGAGTCTTGACCTTGAGACCTCGGCTCTGATACCACATCGGCCCAACCACTACACCAAAATACCGGCCTGTTAGTGAGGGTGTCATCCCAGGGTGTTAAGGGTGGGGTCTTAAGGCCCACCAGAGCATCTGAGGGTGAGGACCCTTGCACAGAACCCCTCATTACACAGACCCCAGAAACATGGCTTCGGGCCCTACCCGCACAGGGGACATTACACAATTTCGTTAAAAAAAAATTCCCAAGTCCAAACCAGTTTCACCAATGCACCATTACATCCCTTAGCTACTCTTTTTTAACTCTAATAACACCCAACACTTATAGCATTTTGGCATATGACGACACCATAATCCTACATACATGACATGTAGGGCGATTTAATTGTATGTTAAAACCCTATTATTTAATTTGTCAACCCGAGGGTTTCATAAACATAGAATAAAAACAAAATATATGGGACCTCAGATGGAACTATTGTAGAAAGGTTTTTTACGATGGAAATAAAGAAAGAAAATGCATCTCATAAGTATAACTAAAGAAAACTGCAAAATTAATCACATGAAATAAAACTGAACTAGATTCTATGGGTGGAATGAATGAATGCCATGGCCTTTCTAAAAACTTATAAACCAACATTTGAAAAACTATAAGAAGAAAACTATGAAAATCTAGAAAGAGAATAAACCTAGAACAACTATTGATTTAGTTATCAAGCAAGCAAACTATGAGAACTAAGTAAACATGCAATTTAATGATAACTAAAGTGAAAATCTATTAGAAGCAAACTATGATAATCTAGAAAGCAGTAAATAGAGACTAGTGATTTACTTGTTAAGAAAGAAAAATGAGATATCTAGTAAGCAAGCAGTTTAATGATAGTCAAATCAAATCTAGGAAATGAAATCACACTTACAAAAATTAAATCACAGTTGCAGAAATTACAACACACTTTCATGAAAGGAAATAATAGAAATAAAACTATGTTATAGATGTATGTGAATTGTGGTTGATGGGGATCTGTCCATTCCTCAATGAGTACACATGAACAACTGTCACATCTTAAGAATCAAATAACACTCGTAACTCATGATTTGAAGAAAATGATATTACTCATGCTGAATGAACAATCATAAATCTGATGCAAATGAATAATTGACAAGCTATTGGCTTCATTTGAAGGAATCTCCTCTTATTTATACATGAATTAGGGATATCTCCTCAATAAATTTAAATCCCTTAAATATCTACTAGATCCATACTTGTCTCAACTTATCCCTAAATACTAGATACAAATCTCATGACACATCAAGATATTTATGATATTTCTCGTTGGAATATGGTACCCCTCTTGAGTTAAAATTCGAATTTGTGCTTGGGAGGCCAAGTAAGACCCTTCTAGAACCTCCAAATAAGCCTATACATGTCACAAAACACATAACACATATATATGTATATGAAACCATGTTAATTTCCTAGTTTTTGATCATAAATTCACTTAAAAATACATAAAATAAGTAACTTTGGAAAATGATCATTCTAAACCATATGATCTTGAATATGATTAATTGATGTAGGGTTTCAGGCTAGATAGTTATGAAATGAGGGCTAAATGGTTATGAAATTTGAGAAATATGGATGAATATGGAAGACAAATTTGACACTCAACATACCCCCCAACTGAAGTTGCATGTTGCATGTCCTCATGCAACTATTCAATTGATTCATTTGTCCATAAGTTTATATTCATGAAATTGTTAGGCCTCCGTAGTTTGCAAGATTGGCAAGTACAAATGCTGCAGAGCCTACATCAAACCACTTTGAAATCCGAGGACCTAGCCATCCTAGATTCAGAGAGGGATCTCTCTATATATGTGTTAAAAGATATGATCTTTAAGGCTTCAAGTATGATTTTAGGCTAGTTATGAAGAACAAGGTTGGTTGTTTTGTTTTGGTTGGGCAGGATAACATGAAGATGAAGGAAGTCTGTATGAAGGGTGAAGGTGTGAGTAAGTGAAGGAATGGTTTAGTTGATAAGATAAGTAAGGGACAACATCAATCCATTAGGCTATGGAGTCATAAGAGGGTTTAATTGAAACAGAAAGGTTCAAGAGTGGTCCATGGGGAAAGTCATCTATGTCAAAGGATCTTTTTAAGTTGATTTTATGAAATGAAACATTAAGAAATGGAGTGAGGGAAATCAAACAGATGAGGGAACAAAGAACAACCTAAGATCAGGTAAGTACTTTGAAACTAGCCTGCTTTTGACATGCACTTTCAAGAGAAAACATTTAAAAATAGAGAACAACTTAAGATCAAGTAAATAATTTTAACTTAGCCTGCTTTCAGCATATTCTCAAAGGAAAAAATTCATGATAAACGTTAAAATTAGTCTAAGATCAGGTAAGTACTTTTAAACTAACCTGATTTCAACATACTCTTAAGGGAACTTTTGAAAGCAACTGTTGGAGATAAACCGGAGGACAGGGCTAACCATAAACTTCTCTACCTCAGCTGTAATTAGCAGACTGCTCAAGAACATTTAAAGACAAATTATCAAGTTGTACTCCGGAAATATGGGCCTACCAACACTTCACTGGTTATACTCTATTGAATTACCTTCAAATTAACAATCAACAAAAAACATAAAGGATAAAGATTTATCAGTGAGATTTAGGGTACTTTAGAAGTAAATCATAATCTATATTTGTTGTTCTTTATCAGAGAAAAATGGACAGAATGAAAACATAAAGAAAATTGACAATTACATTGAGAAACACATCAGCATTGACATAAACCAGGATCCCATAAATCAGCTATTTGTATTTGACGTTCAAACCAATTACAATCTTCAATTCCAGTGGGTCTTTACAGCATTCAAGCTTCTCATCTCAGCTTATGTATTCTTCAATTTCTAACAGATCTACAATAGCTTCAAAAGCTATTTACATACAACAGATATCCAGAGACCAACCCTTATACTATCTTCTACAGAAGTATTTATAGAAGAAAGAGGAGGTGGAGTGTAAGAAGGGTTCATTTGTTCAATTAATACAAAGTAATGGCTTATTGACCTTTGGGAGGCCTACGAGAGAATATTTCGAATGCCCATCTCTGTTTGAATCAATTTTACATTAAGTTCCATCACCTTTAGTTGCTTTTGTTGACTTTGAGGGTTTTTGGTAGGTTGGCCGTAAATGTTGAGCTGTCTTAAAAAATATCGTTGACTGTGCATTCACTGTGCCTTCTTCTGAGAAAATAAATCTGTAGGTGGCATTTTGAGGAGTAATAGCCTCGATGATGTGGCTTTCGGAGGCTATTTGTTGATTTGTATGTCCTAGTGGCTTTAAACATTGTTTAGGCCTTAATTTTTGCTTTAAGGCCTTTAAAATCACTTTGGAATATTGAAACCTTATAAGCTGACTGTGTTCACTAATTTGGCTTTGTCATCTGCCCTTTAACTGCGCTTTAACATTAAAACAATAGGATTAAGCTTTTAATCTTTCAAACTTGTGCATTAACCCTTTTAATTTTGACCGTTCACTGGATTTTTCTTTATTTGACCTGCCTGAACTGTTTATCTTTAAAACCTGTTTTAACCTTAAAACCATAGGTTTTTAAGCTTTCAACCTTCGATCTTTCGCTCCGAAATTTCTTCAATATTTTAATCTTTAGCCTTTACTGTCTTTTCCTTTATCATTGTGGACAAGGGTTTTTAGTGTGGTGGAGAGTTTAAGGGTATGACCATCACTTACACAGCACTGTCTAAACCCTCGGATGAAACCAGACAGCTTTTTACTTCATGTTTTAGCCTTCAAACATAGAAGGCTTTGGCATTGTCCCTTCGCTAGTTGAGGACAAGGTTTTTGCCTCGAAAGACCGTGATAAACACCTGCAAAAATAAAGAAATGTGTTATAAAAACCCTGTGGGTCGGAAAAATGCTTACAGAGGTTGATGTGGGGGTGGATGAGCACAGTCGAGAGCGGAGATGTAGGCAGAGGAGGGATTTCTATGGTGGAGAGGTGAAGAAACTGGTTCAAAACGGGTTCTGGCGCGAAATTGGGTAAGAGCGGGTTTGGAAATACTGCGAGTGGTTATCACATTCGATTTGGGTGGTAAGTGGTTTTAGATGAATCAAACGTGATCCAGTAATTTTGTGCCATGTGGAATTTTCGATACCGTCGGTATCGCGTGACATTGGCGTGTTAAACCCCGGGCACAAAAATTGCGCGATATGCCGCCAAAACCATCAGATGAAGGGGATGAGATCTAACGGTGCAGACTGAGCGCGATGGAGACGCTGCATAGTGAACTGTTTAAGTGGAGGCTAGGTGTCATCGTAAGATTAGGGGAGCGATTTGTGAAGTGGAAGGTGGGTCCAGAGGGAGGTTGAGTGACAGAAAAAATAACGATCGTCAGATCTAATAAATAAATGGTGGAGATTTCATTTATAAGGTAAATGGATTGGATTAATAAGGGCCCTCGGTTTTTATCGATCGACGACGAAGATTCGATGCTGAAGGTGAAACAAAGAAATGTTTCGGGCAATCGAGGGATGGAGTGGGAAAGCAATGGCCGTCAGATCGATAAGATCAACGGTCAAGATCGCTTGGGAAGTTTCTATATCGCAAGGATATTTCCAAAGGAGAAATGAATTTCTTTAAAAGGGCGCGATGGTATAAGGGATAAGGGAGGGGCTTAAGGTGAAAATGCTGGGGTGCAGTTCTGTGGAGAAGAAGCGACTAGGGGCTAAGGAGAAGGGGGCTTATCGCATCGGGGGAAATTTTGCAACGAAAATATGGTATTTAGGGAAAAATCCGATGCGATAGGGTTAGAGGGGTTCTTTTTAAAGCACTTGGTTATAACGTTGGGCCTTATGATGGAAAGGGCGAAAAAACTTAAGCCCTCAGGGGCTTAAGGCCTTAAATAGGATGGGAGAAACTTTTTAATGGTTTTTATGCATTTTATGTGGGTTTTCATGGCTTTTTGTAGTTCCGATAGCTAAAAGGAAGGATTTTTAAACCATAACAAAGGGTTTTATCTTTCAAAGGGGATTTTGAAGGTTTTTTGAGGGGAATGAAGGGAAAATGAAACAGGAGAAGAGGAACCTTTTCAAAGGAAAATAAAGGGTAAAAAGGGCCATAATGAGTGAATGAAATGATGAAAAGGGGCTGTTTAGGAAACCGTTTTCAAAAGGGAACAACATGTTTAACTTGGTGGATTTCTTCTAAGGGGACATCAATATTTTGAAAGGAACAACAACCTTCAAGAATTAATGATTTTCTATGAAAATGATCTCTTGGAGGCTCAAGACCTATTTTAGCCATCATTTGCTTATGACAAAATTTACTGATGGCTAACAATGGCTCCAGTTGGGGATGGAAGCTCCTTGGAGGAGTCAAGAATCTTCAGAATTTGATCTCTAGGATGTAGGACTGTGCCTTATCCATGACAAGCTTTTCTTCATTGATTATGTTGCTTTAGAAAATATGATCAGTATTTCATATCAGTAAACAAATTCTCCCAATAATTCTACCTACACAGTCTACTTCCTAGCATTTTTTCTTCAGCAAGTGCATTTGGACTTGCAGACCTTGAACATCAACATTTTATTCTTTTCGAAAACAGGAAAAACTAATCTAAGTCTACTCTTATTTCTTCCATGAGTTCATATTAGACTGTTGAACTCATAAATTCTCTACCTAAGCTACTATATGCCAGGATTAGACTGTTTGGCAGATTTTATTCTCTATTTTCTAAAACAAAAATTTAAAACACAGTCAAATCAGGATTATACAGTCTGATTTGCCATGGTGTCTATGGCTGTATGTACAAGCTGCACATAGAATTTCTTTGTAGAAATTTGAAACAAAACTGTGAAGGTTTAAGATCTAAAAATAAAAAAGGCATCCTTCATTCTTTTTGCACCTCTGATTTTGATCTTTTTAGAGCTGTTCTCTTCTTTTCCTGGTTCATTTTTTGAGCATATTAGAACCAATTTTTCATCAATATCACAGGTTCAGGATTTAAGCTTGTTTGAACCATTGTATTTCTATCCTAATCTATTCTACTGATAAGTCAAGATTGAACAGTTTGGCAAATTTTCTTCACTATCCTATCAACAAAAAATTGAAATCTATCTTAGTCATGATTAGGCTGTATGACTTAAAATAGCAGAGTTTTCTTAAGTAGTGGAATTTAAGCTTGCACACTTTCAGATTTATTCTCTTTTTTGGTATGGGGCTGTATCTTTCTTGTTTTATTTCTGCCCTCTTTTTCTCTTTTATTGTTTTTGTATTTTTCTTTCTTCAAATTCAAAAAAGTAGTGTTATCTACAATGAAAAATCTTTGAAACTAAAAATATCAGTTAACAGAAATAATGTTTGAGAACCCTACTATTGACAAGACCTCCAAAGTATTCAGTTCCATCCAATTCCCGCAGAAAAAATGCATTGTTTCCAACAAAATATTGAATGAGAAAAGGGCCCTGCCATAAGTTATCAAATTTTCCATGTTTGCCCATATTTTCTCTTCTTGAATCCCATTTCAAAACTTTATCACCAATCTTGAAATCACTTGCTTTGGTCCTTCTGTCAAACAACTTCTTGATGTTTTCTTGTAGTTTTTTTGCTCTGATGTATACTTCTTCCCTGGTTTGTTGTAGATGTATTGTTTGGTTTATCCTTCTTGTTACATCATCCTCTTCAGACTGCACTTCCTAGATCAGTTTCATTACTGACACTCCTAAACCGGTTGGAAATATTGCATCAGTTCCATAAGCTAGCTAGTAGGGAGACATTCCAATATATTTTTTAATGGTTAGTTTGTCTGCCCACAAAGCATGTACTAGCTTGTTGTGCCATGATTTCTTGTTTTCTTCCAGCAACTTCTTGATAATGTTTACCATACTTTTATTTGAGGACTCTGCCAGCCCATTACCTTGAGGGTAATAAGCCGTGGAATGACCCAATATGATCTGATACTTATGACAGAATTCCACCATCTTTTTAGACCCAAATGCAACATCATTATCAGTTATGATTTTTCTAGGACAGCCAAATCTGGACAATATATGGTTTTCAAGGAATGAAATGATGATTGAGTTTGTGGCATTCCTAGATGGGATGGATTCTATCCATTTGGTAAAATAATCTGTTGCTGTGAGGATCCATCTATGTTGGGAAAATGAGGGAGGATGGATTTCCCCAATGAAGTCTAGACCCCACTGCTGAAAATGAGCTTCAACAGTGATTGGTTGCAGAGGTAAGGGAAGCAGTTTTCTTTTGCGTTCAAAGATTTGGAATTTGTGATAGGAAATAATCATTTTATGGACATCTTGAAAGAGGGTGGGTTAGTAATAACCAACTCTAAGGATTTTATTAGCAGTTGACTTCCAGTGGAGGTGGCCTCCACATTCTCCTTCATGAAACTCATGCTTAATCTTATCTGCATCATTCTTAGGCAAACATTTAAGCAATAATCCACTAGCATTTTTCCAATATAAAAATTTATTAAAAATGCAATAATTTACAGATTTTAACTTTAAGAATCTTTCCTTTGTTTTAAAAAAACCAGGAGGAACATTGAGATTGAGAAAAACATACAAAATGTCGGCATACCAAGATGAATTCAAAAAATGATCTCCAATGATTGGAGCTGAAAACTCCTCCTATTCATCTAATGCATTAAACATGTTTATATCAAGAGCTTGAAAGTTGGATTCAACCATAAGTTTTGCAAGTCCTTGACCTTTTATGAGCTTAGTGGGCTTGATTTCTAAGTCATACTCTAAAATTACAGCAATCCACTTTCCTCTTTTTCCATCTGGATCTTGGGTCAATATGTCTTTCACCACTGAATGAGGCACAAATGCCATGATGTGGGAATGTAAAATGTAAACTCTGAAGTATTTTAAGGATTTGAATAAGGCAAAGGCTTGTTTTTCCGTTATGTTGTACTTTAGAGGTGCATCTCTCAATGCCTTGCTGAAAAATGCAATGGGCTGCTCTTGTCCATTCAAATTCTTCTGTAATAGGATAGTAGCTACTATGTGTTTTGATGCAAATGAAAAGATAAATAAATCCTTTGAAAAACCAGGATTGATAAAAACTGGTGTTTTGGTGAGTGCTTGTTTTACCAGTTCAAATGATTTCTTTGATTCTAAGGTCCATTTAACTCCTTCTTCCTTTTTAGGCATGTTTGTTATGTTTCTAAGGAGTTTAGCTAGATTGGGTATGAACTTTCTCAAGAAGTTAATCTTTCCAATGAAAGAATGAAGTTCCTTGATGTTTCTGGGATGGTTGATTTGCAATATGCCATTAATCCTCTTTGGGTCTATCCTTATTCCTTCTTCTGATATGATATGCCCAAGAAGTTTGCCTTCTTGGAGACCAAAAAAAGTTATCTTTGGATTCAAGAATAGTCCAAATTTTATGCATTTTTCAAAGAATTTTCTTAAGTGTATTAGGTGTTCTTCATCTGTTTTAGAATAAACTATTATATCATCAAGGTAAATCACAATGAAGTAACCTATTTCTTCTGAAAATGCAATGTCCTTGGCTCTCTGAAATGTGGCACCAACATTCATCAAACCAAAATGCATTTTCAAATACATGAAAGTACCCCAAGGTGTAGTAAAGGTTGTTTTAAGTTGATCATCAGGATGTACCAATATTTGATTGTAACCTGAGAAGCCATCTAGCAAGGAAATTCTTCTAGAACCAACTACCCTTTGTAAGATATGATCCATTTTGGGCAAAGGATAGTTGTCCTTTAATGAGGCTTTGTTTAAGTTTCTAAAATCAATGCAAAGCCTTATTTGTCCTATTTTATTTCTAACTGATACAAGATTAGACACCCACTATGAGTATCTAACAGGTACAATAATTCCATCTTCATACATTTTTTTAATTTCTTTTTCTACCAGAGGTAATTGAACAGGGTTGATTCTGCACAATTTCTATTTAAAAGGTTTCTGGTTTTCTTTGACGGGTATCTTATGCTAAATTATTTCTGTATCATATGATTTCAGATCTTCATAAATCCATGCAAACACATCAGAAAATTCCTTAAAGAGCTCAATGTATTTCAGTTTAATATGAGCTGGCAAAGTTTTAGACAGTTTAATCATTTTGGGCCTTTTTTCACTGCCTATGTTGCATTCTTCTACTTCAGTTTCTATGGGTTCCAGTTTTGGCTTCTTAACAACATCATTCAAGTCAAATAATTCCTCTAAAGGGACCAACCCTTTTGGCAAGCTTTGGTTTTTGGATTGCAACACCTCTAAGTCTTCATTTTCTAAATCTAAGCCCATTTCTGTTATTTGTTTGGGTTGATTTGTTAACAGATTTATTTCAGCAATCTCAGGAGACTCTTCCTCTTCAGTAAGTGGGTTTTCTTCAGTAGAACAGTCTTCATCATAATCTGAAACTGAGCTTGGTGTTTCAAATTCATTTTTGGACTGTAATTAGAAGTCTTCTATTTGTTTATCTCCATCAAAAACTTGCCAATATTTTTCATTATCTGGGACAGCTGGTCTAAATTTGACTTGGGTGGTGCATTGCTTGGTTTCATAAGGTGTAAGACAAGTTATAGCAGCAAAGGCTAAACCATTGGCAAGGACATTTTGGTTTCTTAGGACAAAGATAAGTTGAAATTCCTCAAATGTTTTTAACAAGTCCATGACATCATCTCTATAGGCTCTAAGTCTGGGATGTTTGGCACTATATCCCCCATTCACTTTCCTAATAATCAACTCTGAATCCCCATGAACTTTTATCCTTTTGGCCCCTAGTTTTTTCAATAAATGCAGGCCTAAAAGGAGAGCCTCATACTCAGCTATGTTGTTTGTACAGTGAAAGTTTAATCTAAAGGAATGCCCCTCAACATGCTTATTTTCAGTGTTGTGTATCCATATGCCTGCTCCTGCATCATTTTTAGTGCAAGACCCATCAAAATTCATGTTCCAAAGAGGACTTTTTTCAGATTTGTGATTTATTTCATTGTTGTCCTCTCTGTTTTCTTCATTTTTCTGTTCTATACAAGGGTCTGCACTACGTTTTTCTGTGTTTAGTTCCTCAAAATTTTCAATGTTTTGAGGTTTTACTCCTTGATTCTCATGATCTGCATTATGCTTATGACTATTATGGACCTGTTTGCTGTAAATTTTTGAATCAGCAAACTATTTTTTAATTTCCTCTTTGTTCTCCTCTTTATCAATGGCTGTAGTTATGTTTGAAAGTGAAGTGATCATAGCATTTGATTTTTTTTTCATTGATTAGCTCTTGCTCTTTAGGAATATCATCATTAAAAAGAATGAAAGAATCAAGGTCAATGTAGATGGAATAGAGAGGAGAATTCTCTGGTCTTTCATGGTTACTCACCATATATTTCATGTGTGTTTCCCTATAGATTCTTCTCGGTTGACTGAAGCCAGGAATGGTGGCATAATTCATATCTATCTGTATTGTGCCTTGCAACTTAGCACCCCATGACCTTGAAAGAAGCATGCCATATTTGGAGGGTATATCAGCCACTACAATGTTCATTACTAAACTCTTGGCTGGTATTTGGGCTATGTCAACACACAGATCTTTTATTAGGCCTAGGCATCTTACCCTACTTGAATCAAAGGAATATAAATCTTTTTAGGGTCTAGTTACCTCTAAGCCTAATCTTTCCATAATCACCTTGGGCATGAGGTTGTGTGATGCTCCTGAATCAAGCATGGCATTGTGGAAAATGTTATCATGGATGTTTAAGCTAATGTAGAATGGAGGGTTGGTTCCTTCTTGAAATTTTCCTTCAATTTTTGGTCCAAAAATGAGCTCTGGGGTATCATCACTTAAGTTAAATATGTCATGAACATCTTCCATGTTCAAAGCTTTCAAAATATGACCTCTATATACATTTTTAGTGACTAGTTCAGTGAGTGGGATAGAGATTTTGATTTTAGATATTTCATTCTCTAGGCTAAAAGGAATCTGGTTTTTTAAAATGTTTAATTTGGCCTTCTTGTTCACTGACTCATTAGAAAAATCAGTTTGTTGATTTCTATTATTTACAGCTGTTAAAATAGTTTTTTTAGGAGTATTAGCTGAAGTGCTAGTGCTACTGGGGTTAACACTCTGTTTTCCATTGGCTTGGGTGTTTTTCCCTTTGTTTAAATCATAATTCACAACCACTGTTTTGTGAGTTTCAGTTGGCTTTTTGGAAACATTTTCAGGGCTGTTTTTGGCAGATTTATCATAGGTTTTGTTCCTGGGAGTTTCTTGATTTTTTTTGCTTCTTAGGTCATATTGTTTAGGTGATCCTATGATGGAATTTTCAGAGTATTGTTCATAATAATCAGTTTGTGGTCTTATGTCATAATAAGGTGTATATAGACCTTGTTTTCTTTCATGGAGGAAATCAGAATCCTCATTGCTTACTCCCATCATGTTAATGTTGTCATCCTCTATTTGTTCATTGGTTTCTTCATCCTCATTCACATAGTTTTCTTGGAAAGGAGGCCTAATCTGTTGATCATCCTCTCTTTGTTTGTTTTGAGGTTGATTTCTCCTAAAGTTTTGATTTTGATTTTGAGATTGATTTCTATTTTGGGGAGCTGATTGATTTTCCCTAGATTGTGCTCTTTCAAGTATGCTCATTTTCTTCATCATTTCCTCCATCATTCTTTCCATTTTTGAGCTAGATGTGGAAGGTGTATTTTCCTCCATAAATGATACTTTCTTTTCATTCCTCATCCTAGCTCTTTTTTCAATCAGATTTACTTCCACAACAAGATATCCCTTTTGCATGTCTTCCAAAGTCAAAGGATCTATTTCTCTTAGCTGATAGGCCATTTCAGGATCAAATCCTTCAGGAAATTTGGCTAAAGCTAAGCCTCGTGGAGGTTTCAATTTTGGGGGTAGGGCATTATAAACACTATTGAACCTAGTGCAATAATTTTGAACACTTTCCCAAGTGTTTCTTTTGAGGTTGTTGTAGTTTGAAATTATTTGGAGAGGGTTTTTTCTGATTTCCCATTTTTTTAGGAATGACTGATAGAGGGCTTGGAGGTCATTAATACTATTAGGGGTCAAGATTTTGAACCATTTTCTTGCTTCTCCTCCTAAGCTCTGAGTTTGACAGTTTCATCATCAATCTCATTTTTGTCAAAATAGTCATTCATTTTGTCCACATGTTGTGAAGCAGTAGTAGATCCACTTGCATCATATAGTGGAATCTTGGACTAATAGTCCTGTGGAAGATTGACTAAAGGTAAAGGAAGGACTAGAGGGGCATACCATGTTGCCATGATAGGAGGTTGTGGAAAAAGTGGGGGGTTTATAGGTGGAGGATGTAAGATAGGAGGGGTTTGATGGAATGGAGTGGTTAGAATAGTTGGTGTATGGGAAACAGAAGTGGATGGACCAGCAAGAGACTATTGAGTAGATCTTGGATGAGAGAAACCAAAATTATGAAGGAAATTGAAATCAGGTGGGGTAGTTTCTCTGCTAACAATTTAATCACCACTATGTTGGGGTGAGTGTGAAGGTTCAAAGTCTACCTGATCAATATTATCAAGTGACCTAGTTTTGAATGGGTTTCTTAAGTCAACTTGTAAATCTTGTAGAGATGTAAGGTTTTCGGGAATAGAGATAGCTCTATGGACTGGTCTGACAAAAGTTGAAGTTTTAGACTTAGGAGACTTCCTAAGTATACTTTATGGATTATCAAATATCTCGGGATGATTTGGGTCAGGATAGGCTCTAGTATTAATTCTTTTAGAAGCCACTATGTGGTGTTTTCAGACCCAATAATAAGAAAATTTTAACCAAGTATGACAATCTTTAGTAGGCTAACTGATCTTTAACAAGAAATCTTAATCCTCAAAGTTTCCTAAGGTGAGTTTGTATGATGTTATGATTGAAATGGGTTTCCCAGTGGAGTCTTTAGGTCTATTCAGGATTGTGGAGTCACCAGGTGGAAATTTTTATCTTTTAGAAGGTAAAATGTTTTATGGTCCACCACCACTAAAAAAGGTCTGAATACCAATCAGAAATGTTTTTGGGTTTTTTCAGTTTTTTTTTTTTTTTAGTCATGTGAGTTATGAGAGTGTCCTAAATTTGTTTCAAGACTTAGCTACGGTGATGAGACAAATAGAGTTTACTCTTGTGGCTTAGCTAGTTGATCTCTTCAAGGTTTGATAAGGGTCTGTTAGAATCCTAAGAAAACTTAGATTGCCACTGATTCAGACAAGTCCTATCATGATTACCAACATGCTTGGTAGTGCTTGAAGAAATCTACTTATACTTCACTGAATACTGAGTGTTTAGTTTTAAGTATTTTACTCAGAAGCTCCCACTGTGGTCCCCAATATGGTCGCCAGTTTGTTAGGCCTCCGTAGTTTGCAAGATTAGCAAGTACAAACATTGCATAGCCTACATCAAACCACTTTAGAATACGAGGACCTAGCCATCCTAGATACAGAGAGGGATCTCTAATTCTTGCTTTAAGGCCTTTAAAATCACTTTGGAATATTGAAACCTTATAAGCTGACTGTGTTCACTAATTTGACTTTGTCATCTGACCTTTAACTGTGCTTTAACATTAAAACATTAGGATTAAGCTTTTAATATTTCAAACTTGTGCATTAACCCTTTTAATTTTGACTGTTCACTGGCTTTTTCTTTATTTGATCTGCCTGAACTGTTTATCTTTAAAACTTGTTTTAACCTTAAAACCATAGGTTTTGAACCTTTCAACCTCCGATCTTTTGCTCTGGAATTACTTCAATATTTTAATATTCAGTCTTTACTGTCTTTTCCTTTATCATTGTGGACAGGGGGTTTTAGTGTGGTGGAGAGTTTAAGGGTATGACCAGTGCTTACACAACACTGTCTAAACCCTCAAATGAAACTAGGTAGCTTTTTACTACATGTTTTAGCCTTCAAACATAGAGGGCTTTGGCACTGTCCCTTCACTAGTCGAGGACAAGGTTTCTACCTCGAAAGACCATGATAAACACCTGAA
Source organism: Pinus albicaulis (assembly GCA_034641835.2). Lineage (NCBI taxonomy): Eukaryota > Viridiplantae > Streptophyta > Pinopsida > Pinales > Pinaceae > Pinus > Pinus albicaulis. The sequence goes on from CM076581.1 coordinate 1,209,932,837, forward strand.
AAAATAATGAAATGTGTTATAAAAAACCTGCGGGCTGGGAAAATGCTTACAGAGGTTGATGTGGGGGTGGATGAGCACGGTCGGGAGTGGAGATGCAGGCGGAGGAGGGATTTCTATGGTGGAGAGGCGAAGAAACTGGTTCAAAATGGGTTCTGGTGTGAAATTGGGTAAGAGCGGGTTTGGAAATAATGCGAGTGTTTATCGCGTTCGATTCGGGTGGTAAGTGGTTTTAGCTGAATCGAACATGATCCAGTCGTTTTGTGCCGTGTGGAATTTTTGATACCGCCGGTATCGTGTGACATTGGCGTGTTACACTCAAGGCACAAAAATTGCGCGATATGCCACCACAATCGTTAGATGAAGGGAATGAGATCTGACACTGTAGACTGAGCGCGATGGAGAAGCTGCGCAGTGAGTTGTTTAAGTGGAGGCTAGGTGTCATCATAAGATTGTGGGAGCGATTTGTGAAGTGGAAGGTGGTTCCGGAGGGAGGTTGGGTGGAAGAAAAAATAACGATCGTCAGATCTAATAAATCAATGGTGGAGATTGCCTTTATAAGGTAAATGGATTGGATTAATAAGGGCCGTCGGTTTTTATCGATCGACGACGAAGATTCGATGCCAAAGGTGAAACGGAGAAATGTGTCGGGAAATCGGGGGATGCAGTGGGCAAGTGATGACCGTTAGATCGATAAGATCGACGATCAAGATCGCTTGGGAAGTTTCTATATCGCAAGGATATTTCCAAAGGAGAAATGAATTTCTTTAAAAGGGCAGGATGGTATAAGGGATAAGGGAGGGGCTTAAGGTGAAAATTTTGGGGTGTGGTTCTGTGGAGAAGAAACGACCAGGGGCTAAGGAGAAGGGGGCTTATCGCATCGGGGGAAATTTTGCAACGAAAATACGGTATTTAGGGAAAAATCCGATGCGATAGGGTTAGAGGGGTTCTTTTTAAAGCACTTGGTTATAGTGCTGGGCCTTGTGACAGAAAGGGTGAAAAAACTTAAGCCCTCAGGGGCTTAAGGCCTTAAATAGGATGGGAGAAACTTTTTAAGGGTTTTTATGCATTTTTTGTGGGTTTTCATGGCTTTTTGTAGTCCCGATAGCTAAAACGAAGGATTTTTAAACCATAACAAAGGGTTTTATGGTTCAAAGGGGATTTTGAAGGTTTTTTTAGGGGAATGAAGGGAAAATGAAAAAGGAGAAGAGGAACCTTTTCAGAGGAAAATAGAGGGTAAAAAGGGTCATAATGAGTGAATGAAATGATGAAAAGGGGCTGTTTAGGAAACAATTTTCAAAAGGGAACAACAGGTTTAACTTGGTGGATTTCTTCTAAGAGGACAACAATATTTTGAAAGGAACAACAACCTTAAAGAATGAATTATTTTCTATGAAAATGATCTCTTGGAGGCTCAAGACCTGTTTTAGCCATCATTTTCTTCTGACAAAATTTACTGATGGCTAACATAAATGATTTTCTTCTTTATGAGATTTTGACTTGTATTGATTCTCTTCAAAATTTGTGTCATCATATTATCTTTTGCAAAGTGTAATACATTTGATTGCAACATCTATTTTTGATGGTTGGTTCTAGTGTGAACCAAAATTTTTGAGCATTGGTTCTTGTGTAAAAATACTTTATTTTTATTATTTTTATTTATATTTTCTATTTTATATTTTTTTTGTTGCATCAAAGTACATGAAAATATTGAGAATTTTCTTTTCAAGTCCTATAATAACTATCAATGAATTGATAATTTTCAAAGCATATAATATTTTAGAATATTACTGCAACAATAGTTTATTGGGAAGAATATGCGAGTTGGAATGAAAGGAAAATGTGTGATGATGTATGAAATGTGAATATGAAATGATGTCCCTTCCCCCCAAATAAAGGTGTTTTTTAGTTTATGACAATATGAGAAAGGGAGTGAGGAATTTTCTAAAATTCCAATTTTAGCATTTTAAGGATTTGCATGACTAAAAATTAGAGAACAACATACCTTCACTTACATTCAATGTGGATGAGTTGTGTTTACTGAAGAGTGTGGCTGATGATGTTCGATCATGGAGTATGCAAATAAAGGAATTTGATATGCTTATTTGTTCTCTTTGTGTTGATGACAAGATTGTGATATTTAATGCTGCTATTACAAATTGATTCCTGCTGCAAACTACTGAAATGATGTAGTCTTCAATCATTAAGAAACCTGATGGTACAATTCTGCTCATGCGAATAAATGTGTTGATGTCGATCATGAAGAGAAGTCATTGTATTATCGACCATTAATGAATGTTGTTAACCAATGTGAGGCAAAATCACCATCAATGTTAATGAGTGCCAAGGTACCAAAGTACATATTGCGAAGTTCGAATATATGAGTTGATGTCAAGCCACTTACAAGATCCAATTATCAAGGGACATTGGTGTATTCCCATGATTGTGAGTGGGAGAACTTGTCATTAAGGCATACAATCCACAAGGTAAAAGAGAACTCTAGCCTTGAACGTAGATAATGTGTTGATGTCGATAGGTCAACACTCGTTAGAAGGAAGGCCTTAATGAATCCTCCATCATCTAATGCGAGCATAAAACAATAATTTTGAAAGACTATCACTAGTACATATGGTCAATTTTCTGACACTTTAGTTCCTACAATTTTGATGTATTGTTGGAAAGTTCCCCAATTTTTCTCAATTTTTTTAATCCCGCCAACGAGCATCTCTCTAGCGACGTTTAGGGAGTATCTTCAAAATATCGACATTTAGGGGTATCTTTGGAAGTACTAAGTTTATGAACCAAGCGTCATAAATGTGATGTTTATGAACGAAGCATCGAAAGTGCGACATTAATGAATGAAGCGTCGGAATAGCGACGTTTAGGGTTATCATCGGAAGTGTGACGCATATGAATGGAACGTCGGAAGTGCGACGTTTATGAACAAAGTGTCAGAATAGCGAAGTTTATGGTGCCCAAGTAAACTCCTTCAGGCTGGGTCGAGTCGGGTCGTGTTGTGCGAGGGTGCCCAAGGAAATGCGACATTCGGGCGGGTCGGGTGAGGGTGCCAAAGGAACGTGTCTCGGTCGATTCATTTCAAGTCATGGGAGGGTGCCCAGGAAGCGTGTCTGAGTTGGGTCGTGTGATAGGGCTGTGTGAGGGCACCCAAGGAAACATGTTCGGGCGGGTTGGGTTGGGTCTGGTCGGGTCGTGTCATGTGAGGCCACCTAAGGAAATGCGTTGTGTTGGGGTTCCTGTGTTTTGGTAGATTGGCTATCCAAAAGACAAGACAACATCAAAACCACTTTGGGATCTCAGGATCTATCCCTCCTGGATCCAGAGAGCGATCTCTCTATAAAGGTAAAGAATAATGTATCTTTGAAGTTCAATTTAAGGTCTTAGGCTAGTTATGATGTGCAGTATTGTTTGTTTTGTTTGTTTGGTTGTAAAAATGTGTTTCATGTGGTATAGATAGAGCATGGGAATCTACAAGCCATTGGTAAATGGAGTCATGTGAAAGTCCCAAAATTTTTGACTGAGAAGGAAGGGAAACCAAAGGGAAAATCTAACTTGGTCAAGGATCTGTTGAATAATATTGGTGAAATGGGATGGACATTAAGGACTAAGAGTGAATAACAAGCTAAACCCTTTCACAAAGGCTTAAAAGATTCGGGGAACACCCTATTTCCTCCAGTAAGCTCACTGCTTTGGACTTAATCAATATAAACACTCAAAGTGAAGAGAAATGCAGAATAAACCTTCTAAATGAACTATAGGATTTAGGGAATGCCCTATTTCCTCCTATGAGTTTACTGCTGAAGGCTTAATCAACAAAGACATACAATTGCATTCAAAGAAGAGGGAATGCCTTAGACATCTAGGACTGCAATTATAGAGACCTTTAACACAATAATTACAATAATAAACAAAGGGTATGATTGAAATAGATCTCACTGTCAAACCGCAAGCATTAATAATAAAAGGGAGATTCCATATACAATATTCAGTGGCAAAGAGAGAGGGAACGTCTAAATAGTCTTTAGCACAACCGAATTAAACATTTCTGGAAAAAAAAAAACTGAATATTCAAGAGAGCTATTAGACTACCCTGTCATATTCAGTATCAGAAAACATATAAACAGTGAAGGATAAATAGGTCAGAGGTGCTTCTAAGATACATTTATCTGCCTAAACTTTTTATCCTACTGTAAGTCAAAGCATAACGGAACATAGTGATAAACGGGAAATCACATTAACAATAGAGATTACTTCACCATAACCAGGCTCAGGGATCCAATGGTCCAGCCTCCTTCATCAACAGAAAACACATAGACTTCCACACTCTTTCAGAACACCAATGCTTCTTCAAAGAAACAATATGTATTACTTTAGAATTCACAAAATGCCAACCTTTTACAATGAGACTTCGGAGAGTCTTTATTAGAAAACTGAGGAAAAGTAGGTGAAGAAATCTTTAATGAACATAGGAGATAGGAGAAGTGTATTCGAGTGCTCCATTCTGTGTCATAAACATTACATTAAATCCTAGACAGACTCAGTGACTTCGTAGCTTGTTGAAGCCATTTTGATATGACAGAAATTACCCTACAGGGTGTCCTTTAGAATAAAACATTTGCTGCAGTGGTATTGCTATCTCTTCTGGAGTGAGTTAAGAGGAAGAATGGGCCTTGACGACCCCCATACCTCTAAATAACTACTTTTGACAGGACTTTGTGCATGGAGGTGGGATATTGTCTGTGTCAGTCAACGTTCTGCACCAACAACTGCTCCGTTCCTTTTTAATTTAACCTGTTTTGGCTCTTTTTATGTTTTGACTTTGCTAATTTCTCAAACTACTTCTGTACTAATGTATTTAAAGGCTTTGTTAATTTATATGCCGTGTCTTCCACCATTGTATATGTGATCATCATCCCTTTGAGTGTTTTGTGTACAGGTGGAGGGTTTCACTGAGATGGAGGGTCACTGAGGGTTCATGGATCTGATCTATTGATTGATACAACCTCGTATTTTTTATTTATTTCCCTTTGACTTTGATTTTCTACCCTGAGATAATTATAAAAGCCTCTGTGTCACCTCTAGTGACTGTGGAGGAAATTCATGCTTCGCCAGCCGTGAAAACCTGCAATCATATGACAAACATGTTATGAAATCCTGCTCGGGGGCTTAAAACTGCTTCATAAGGCTTTAGCAGAGGCGGAGGAGCGAGTGCAGAGAAGCCGTATGTAGCGGAGAAAGGTCTCATGGTGCAACACCATGAAACCAACATTTAGACTGAGTAGGTGCAAAAAATAACTTTTAGTGTTAAAATGTAAAAGTTAATGCCTGGGCAAATACATAGGAAAAAGGTGAAAATGAGAGGAAATGGGGGCGTTTGGTGGTGGGACCAGGAGAAACAGATGACAAGCAAATGAAAGAGGTCATGATAAAATGTGGGCAGTTCGATCTTAGAGATCAATGACTATTATTAAAAGTGAAATCAACGTTGTGGAGGGTCGGTGGTTTGGCGGAAAACTGACAGTGGTTTCCCCAAAAAAAAATGCGATACGATGCAACGTTTGACACATGTCACTTTGAATACTGCCTGTTTTGGAAAATTTCTGGGCATTAACATTTGGGCGGAAAACTTTTGCAAAATACAATATCAGCTGTTGGATCATCGGAGGTAGATCGGACGGTGCAGAATGGATGCGACGGGGAAAACTACTAGGTGGACGGTGGTTTAGATCCTGACCGTCGGATATGTAGGAATGGACGGCGGAGATCTGTCGATGGGAGAGAATGAGAAGGGCAGGGTTTGAAATGCAGAAGTAATGTGGACCGTTGGATTTGAGAAAATCAATGGCAGGGATTTCATCGCATCGTAGAAAAGAAAGAGGCCAAAGCCTCGGGGTCCTTTGAGTTTGCGATGCGCGATTAAGCGCTGTCCGTCGGATCAGATGAGAGATCAACGGTCCAGATTGAATCGGCGGGTGTGATGTCAGAGGGCTTATGAGAGAAGTGCGATTGAATCCTGGCCGTTGGTTCTTGTGGATTCAATGGTCCATATCAAATGGGCAGGCGTGGGTGATGGGCTCATGAGCAGAGTGCGATTGTATCTCAATCGTCGGATCTGTAGGAATGGATGGTCAAGATTGGATTAGAATATCGGAGGAGAGGGGCTCAGAGTGAAGCGTGATCGAATCTGGGCTGTTGGTTCTTGTGGATTCAATGACCAAGATTAAATCAGAGGATCGACATCGGAGGGGGAAACGGGAAAGGATAAAGGGAATTTGCAATTGCTGTTTGCGATGGGATGAATATTTGCGATGCGATGAGCGCGGGCCGTCGGATCTAACTTGATCGACGGTGGAGATTGAATTGGAGGTCGGGAGGAGAAAAGGGCTCATCGCATCGGAAGATTGGAAGAATAAAGGAAAAGCCGGGAAAGGTGAAAACTCTGATTGCGATTAGCGATAAGGGCTTAGTGCCTGGCTATGGCTCTGGGTTACATGCAGAGAAAAGGGCTAAGGGCTAAGCCGAAAGGGGCTTAAGACCTTAGTGAGGAAATGAAGATTTTTAAGGATTTTGAAGGGTTTTTCGAGGATTTCAAAGGTTCCGATAGATACAACGGAGGCATTTTAAAACCAAATAAAAGGCAGTATATGGTTTAAAAGGGAATTTAGGAAGATTTAGAGGTTGAAATGAAGGATTTTGCAGGATTTTTAAAGGGAAATAAAGTGGTGAAAATGGAGACTTTGTGAGAGGGAAATAGAAAAAATGGAGGCCTCTTTAAAGAAGCCTCTTTCACTAAACAATGTGGTTCTTTAATGGAAACAACAGTGAAGATTTCTTCAAATGATAGAGGACACATGAAGGCTTCAAGAATAATGGATTTTCACAGGGAATACATCTCTTGAAGGCTTTGAAAAAATATTTAGCCACCACCAGGTATAATCAGAATTTATAGGTGGCTAACAATGGCTCCACTTGGGGACGACAACTTTCCCTTTAGGTGTCTAGAACCTCAGTAATCTCTGGATTTAGCAGACCAGTGAATTTCCATTGGGCAACCATTTTTCTTTCCATGATTGGTCTTCTTTTGATCTAATAACCTTTGCAGCAACCTGAAAAACTATCATTCTTCAAAACAACATCTCTACCTACCCATTCCTACTATCCTAGCAATTTTTCTTCTTTTGAGTGCACTTGGACTGGAAAAATATTTTTCCAACATTTTATTTTGAAAGAAGAAAATAAACCTATCTAATGCTACCCTTATTTCTCCAAGAGCCTAGATTAAACAGTTGGACTCTTAATTCTCTACCTAAACTAATATCTGTCAGGATTAAACTGTCTCACAAATTTTCATTCCCTACATTCTAAAATAGAAATTCAAACATAGACAAACCAGGATTAGACTGTCAAATTTGTTGTGGGTCCATGGCATAAAGACAAGCTGCACATGGACTGAACTTTTCAGAAATTGAAAACAAAATTTGAAGGCTTGAGATCTGAAAATCACCAGCATTCTTCCTTCTTCTTGTGACTCAGATTTTGAGCTTTTTAGAGTCACCTTTCTTTCTTCATTTCAGCTCTGGTTTTGATCTTGTTAGAGTTGCTTCTTCTTCTTTTTTCTGTTGGTTCAAGTTTTGAGCATATCTAAACCTTTCCTTTCATCTTTTTGTATTTTTTGAATTTTCTTCAAAGCAAGAATCAACAACTAACTAAATGCTCACAGGCTGAGCTTTATTAAGATTTCCTACCTATCCTACTCTAACTTGAGATATTCACATGTCTATTTGATAAATTCTCTGTTCCAATACATCCAGTCAATCAAATGACCCCATGACTGGTCTCTGCTCATCTCTTTGAGCATGGTGGATAGGTAGGGCCACTCCCATTCCTTTGTTTCTTAGCAGCAGTGCTAAAAAATCTTCTTTCTTTTGATAATACCTTGCTACTAACAACCTTTATCCCTTCTTCAAAAAAATTTAGGAAATGAGCATAGGGATATTGAAATAATACCTGGTTGTGAATTTTTGTAAGATATGTTTCAACCAGGATTACTTCCTCTTCCACTGGATCAAGGAAAATATTCTTTTGAGAAAGAAACTCTTCCTCATCTTCATTATCTTCTGAACTAGAGGACTCATCATATACTATAGTGTTGTCCTCTCGTAGCTCTGAGATATTCTGATTTGGTGGGATGAGCTCTGTGAAAGGATCAATGTATTCTTGAGCAGGGGTCTGTTAATTTGCTTCATCCTTTTTAGGATAAAGTTCTTCAATTTCATCTTGCTCAAGAAATTCTTCACTGTCTTCCTCCTCATCCTTTGAGATGAAAGGCTGTTGATTTCTAGATGCATGGAGACTATTACTGATGATCTGAGATAAAGCAGAGTGAAGATTCAATGAGTCTTCACCTACTACTAGACTTTCATAACTTTCCTCATTAGTGTCATAAACAGCCTGCATAGGCTCATTACTTTCTTGAAGTTGTTATAATTGATCTTCCTCACACAAATCTACCAATGATGGTCCTGCAAGATCATCTTCTGTTTGGAGAACATCATCATCATATAGATCAAAAATAGTAAAATCATGAATGTATGTAATGCTGCCAATCAAGCACACTGGGTTGTCAACAGATCTTTCTTCATTATGATTTAGAAAGGATTTTTCTGAATCTGTACAACAAAACTCTGTAGGTGAATGGGAAATAGTGTTTGTTTTATAAAAGATTTCAGAGGCTAGCTGTATATTGATGATTTGATCTATTTCTTCTTCTGGCAAAGGGGAAGATGTTCTTGTGTCTCTTTGAGCAGAAATACGGCAGCTCTCTCTTTCTAGTGAAGACTGAGTTTGAGGCTGGATGTCTTCTTGGGCCTTAGCTATAAGGGATGATGAATCATTATTTGGGTTTCTGGGAATATATTGAGGAATGTCTTTGATTTCTTGGTTAATTTCTTCCTCAACTGATTCATCTAGGCTCTTATGATTGTTAGGATGCATATAAAATTATTGAATGGCTGTCGATAGATCTTTAGGATGCATGTTAACCAGATCCTCATTGATGTATAACAGGTATTGTATGATTTTTTTAGATTGATCACAACAATCCCATGATAAGGATGGTGAGTTTCCTTTATAATTCTCATAAAATACTTGGTGCATTTCTTTTAAAGAAAACAAGCTCTTAGGTTCTAACCATTCAAACCAATTCCCTGCATTACCTTCTAATATTTCCATGAACATTTTCATAAGACAACCCTCATGCCATTCAACCTTTAACCTCCACACATGTATATGAAACTTGATGAGATGTAGCAAGGGGTCATCAACATTTTCATCCTGAAAGATAGGCAGGTATTTCAACCAATTTATTTCAAGCATTTTGTGTGGGAATCCAGGGATATGATCCCTACTCATTGGGGCATATCTTCACTGTATCCATGGACTCATAATTGTAAATCAGAAAAGAGGTCACTGTGTCTATTCAACCAATTTCAAATTCTTCTTCCAGTGGAGTCACTAGGTCTTTTGGGATTGTGGAGTCGCCAGGTGGGATATTTTGAACTTTGTTGTCCACCACCAGCTTGATTAGGTCTTCTCAATGAATTCCCAGGGGAGTTTACAAGGGCTAGTAAAGTAATAGGCCTACTGGAGGCTAGTGGAGTCGCCAGGTGGAAGTTTTTAGCTCCCTTGGAGGTAAAATGTTCTATGGTCCACCACCAATTTTTATTATGAAGCCAATCTGAAATGTTTTTGGGTTTTTTGTGTATTTCTAAGTTTTGTGTGGTTCTTTAAGGACTTACTGAGTCTACAAGAGTTCGCTAGACTGTCATATACTCAATAGTGTCCCACCGTGATCGCCATTATGTTGGGGTTCTTGTGTTTTAGTAGATTGGCTATCCAAAAGAGAAGACAACATCAAAACCGCTTTGGGATCTTAGGATCTAGCCCTCTTGGATCCAGAGAGGGATATCTCTATAAAGGTAAAGAATAATGTATATTTGAAGTTCAATTTAAGGTCTTAGGCAAGTTATGATGTGCAAGATTGTTTGTTTTGTTTTTTTGGTTGGACAAATGTGTTTCATGTGGTATAGATAGAGCATGGGAATCTACAAGCCATTGGGCAATGGATTCATGTGAAAGTCCCAAAATTTTTGACTGAGAAGGAAGGGAAAACAAAGGGAAAATATAACTTGGTCAAGGATTTGTTGAATAATATTGGTGAAATGGGATGGACATTAAGGAATAAGAGTGAAAAATAAGCTAAACCCTTTCACAATGGCTTAATATATTCGGGGAACACCCTATTTCCTCCAGTAAGCTCACTGCTTTGGAATTAATCAATATAAATACTCAAGGTGAAGAGAAATGTAGAATAAACCTTCTAAATGAACTATAGGTTTCGGGGAACGCCCTATTTCCTCCAATGATTTTACCGTTGAAGGTTGAATAAAAAAAGACATACAATTGCATTCAAAGAAGAGGGAACACCTTAGACATCTAGGAATGCAATTATAGATACCTTTAACACAATAATTACAATAAGAAACAAAGGGTATGATTAAAACAAACCTCACTGTCAAACTGCAAGCATTAATAATCAAAGGGAGATTTTAGATACAATATTCTGTGGCAAAGAGAGAGAGAACACCTAAACAGTCTTTAGCACAACCGAATTAACCATTTCTGAAATAAAACAAACTGAATATTCAAGAGAGCTATTAGACTACCCTGTCATATTCAGTAGCAGAAAACATATAAAAAGTGAAGGATAAATAGGTCAGAGGTGCTTCTAAGATACATTTCTCTGCCTAAACTTTTTATCCTACTGTAAGTCAAAGCATAACGGAGCAGAGTGATAAATGGGAAATAACATTAACAATAGAGATTACTTCACCATAACCAGGATCAGGGATCTAATGGTCCAGCCTCCTTCATCAACAGAAAACATAGAGACTTCCACAGTCTTTCATAACACCAATTCTTCTTCAAAGCAACAATATGTATTAATTTTGAATTCACAAAATGCCAACCTTTTACAATGAGACTTCAGAGAGTCTTTATAGGAAAACTGAGGAAAAGTAGGTGAAGAAAGCTTTAATGAACATCAGAGATAGGATAAGTGTATTCGAGTGCTCCAGTCCGTGTCATAAACATTACATTAAATCATAGACAGACTCAGTGACTTCATATCTTGTTGAAGCCATTTTGATATGACAGAAATTACCCTACAGGGTGTCCTTTAGAAGAAAAAATTGCCTACAGTTGTACTGTTATCTCTTCTGGAGTGAGTTCAAAGGAAGAATGGGCCTTGAGGATTCCCATACCTCTAAATAACTGCTTCTGATAGGCCTTTGCGTGTGTAGGTGGGATATTTTCTGTGTCAGTCAACATTCTATGCCAATAATTTCTCCGTTCCTCTGTACTTCAACCTGTTTTGGCTCTTTTTATGTTTTGACTTTGCTAATTGCTCTAACTGCTTCTGTACTAATGTCTTCAAAGGCTTTATTAATTTCTATGCCGTGTCTTCCACCACTGGATATGTGATCATCATCCCTTTGAGTGTTCTGTGTACAGGTGGAGGGTTTCGCTGAGCTGGAGGGTCACTGAGGGTTCATGGATCTGATCTATTGATTGATACGACCTCGTCTTTTTGCTTTATTTTCCTTTTACTTTGATTTTCGACCTTGAGATAATTATCGGAGCCTCTGTGTCACCTCTAGTGACTGTGGAGGAAATTCATTCTTTTTCAGCCGTGAAAACCTGTAATCATATGAAAAACATGTTATGAAATCCTGCGCTGGGGCTTAAAACTGTTGCATAAGGCTTTAGCGGAGGCGAAGGAGCGAGTGCAGAGAAGGCGTATGCAGCGAAGAAATGTCTCATGGCGCAACAGCATGAAACCAGGGTTTAGACTGAGTAGGCGCAAAAAATAACTTTTAGTGTTAAAATGTAAAAGTTAATGCCATGGAAATACATAGGAAAAAGGCGAAAATGAGAGGAAACGGGGGCGTTTGGTGGTGGGACAAGGAGAAACAGATGACAAGCAAATGAAAGAGGTCGTGATGTAATGTGGGCCGTTCGATCTCAGAGATTGATGGCTATGATTAAATGCAAAATCAATGTTGCGGAGGGTCGATGGTTTGGCAGAAAATCGACAGCGGTTTTCGCATTGCGTTTGGGTGGTAAGCGGTTTCCCAAAAAAAAAATGTGATACGACGCAACATTTGACGCATGTCCTTTTGAATACCGCATGTTTTAGAAAATTTTTGGGCATCAAAATTCAGGTGGAAAACTTTTGCGAACGCAATATCAGCCGTCGGATCATCAGAGGTAGATCGAATGGTGCGGAATGGATGCGACGGGGAAAACTGCGAGGTGGACAGCGGTTTAGATCCTGACCGTTGGATCTGTAGGAATGGATGGCGAAGATCTGTCGATGGGGGAGAATGACAAGGGCAGGGTTTGAAACACGGAATTAATGTGGACCGTTGGATTTGAGAAAATCAACGATGAGGATTTCATCGCATCGGAGAAAAGAAAGAGGCCAAAGCCTCGGGGTCCTTTGAGTTTGCGATGCGTGATTAATCACTGGCCATTGGATCAGACGAGAGATCAATGGTCCAGATTGAATCGGCGGGTGTGATTTCAGAGGGCTTATGAGCGAAGTGTGATTGAATCTTGGCCGTTGGTTCTTGTGGATTCAATGGTACAGATCAAATCGGCGGGCGCGGGCGATGGGCTCATGAGTGGAGTGTGATTGTATCTCAGCCATCGGATCTATAGGAATGGACGGTCGAGATTGGATCGGAAGATCGAAGGAGAGGGGCTTAGAGTGAAGTGCGATCAAATATCGGCCGTTGGTTCTTGTGGATTCAATGGCCGAGATTAAATCGAAGGATCCGCGTTGGAGGGGGAAATGGGAAAGGATAAAGGGAATTTGTGATTTCCGATTGCGATGGGATGAATATTTGTGATGCGATGAGCGCGGGCCATCGGATCTAAATTGATCGACGGTGGAGATTGATTTGGAGGTCGGGAGGAGAAAAGGGCTCATTGCATCGGAAGATTGGAATAATAAAGGAAAATTTGGGAAAGGTGAAAACTCCGATTGCGATTAGCGATAAAGGCTTAGCACCTGGCTATGGCTATGGGTTACATACGGAGAAAAGGGCTAAGGGCTAAGACGAAAGGGGCTTAAGCCCTTAGTGAGGAAATGAAGATTTTTAAGGTTTTTGAAAGGTTTTTCGAGGATTTTGGAGGTTCCGATAGATACAACGGAGGCATTTTTAAACCAAATAAAAGGAAGTATATGGTTTAAAAGGGAATTTAGGAAGATTTAGAGGTTGAAATGAAGGACTTTGTGGGATTTGGAAAGGGAAAGAAAGTGGTGAAAATGGAGACATTGTGAGAGGGAAACAGAGAAAATGAAGGCCTCTTTAAAGTAGTCTCTTTCACTAAACAATGTGGTTCTTTAATGGAAACAACAGTGAAGATTTATTCAAAGGATAGAGGACACATGAAGGCTTCAGGAATAATGGATTTTCATAGGGAATACATCTCTTGAAGGCTTTGAAAAAAAATTTAGCCACCACCAGGTATAATCAGAATTTATAGGTGGCTAACACATTCATGGGGGTTAGGTCGAGTCATGTGATGGTGCCCAAGGAAACGCGTTTGGGTTAGGTTAGGTTGGGTCATGTCGTACTATGAGGGCACCCAAGGAAACACGTTTGGGCAGATCGGGTTAGGTCGAATCGTGTCGTGTGAAGTTGCCCAAGAAAACGTGTTTGGGCGGGCCGAGTTGGTTCGGATCGGGTCGTGTGAGGGTGTCCAAGGAAACACGTTCATGCGGGTCAGGTCAGGTCATGTGAGGGCACCTAAGGAAACACATTTGGGTGGGTCAGGTCAGGTCGTGCAATGTGAGGGCGCCCAAGGAAACATGTTCGGGTGGGTGATTTGGGTGGGTCGAGTCGGGTCATGTGAGGGCGCCCAGGGAAACACGTTCCGTCGGGTCAGGTTGGGTCAGGTTGTATGAGGGCGCCTAGGGAAATGTGTTCGATTGGGTTGAGTTCGGTCGGGTTGGGTCCTGTCAGGTCGGGTCGTGTGAGGTCAAGTCATGTGAGGTTGGGTCATGTGAGGTCAGGTCATGTGAGGTCGGGTCGTGTGAGGTTGGGTCGTGTGAGGTTGGGTCGGGTTGGGTCACGTCGGGTCATATCAGGTCGATTCGTATCACGTCGGGTCATGTGAGGGCGCCCAATGAAATGAGTTCAGGCGGGTCGGGTCAGGTTAGGTCGTGTGAGGGTGCCCAAAGAAACGCATTTGGGCAGGTCAGGTTTAGATCAGGATGTGTCGTGTGAGGGCGTCTGAGGAGACGAGTTTGGTTGGGTTGGGTCGTGTGAGGGCGCCCAAGAAAACCCGTTCGGGTAGGCTGAGTTGGTTCGAGTCGGGTCGTGTGAGGGCACCCAAGGAAACACGTTCATGTGGATCAGGTCGGGTCATGTGAGGGCACCTAAGGAAACACGTTCGGGCAGGTTAGGTTGGGTTTTTCCATGTGAGCGCACCAAGGAAATTCCAGGAAATGCGTTCGATTTGGGTCAGGTCCGGTTGTGTCGTACTATGAGGGCACCCAAGGAAACACATACGGTCAAGTCAGATCGGGTCAGGTCATGTGAGGATGCCCAAGGAATGCGTCATGGTCGGGTCATATTGGGTGGTGTGAGGGTGCCCAAGGAAATGATTTCAGGCAGCTAAGGTCGGGTTTGATCGGGTCGTACCGTTTGAGGCGCCCAAGGAAACACGTTCAAGCAGGTTGGGTTAGGTTGTGCCATGTGAGGGCACCCAAGGAAATGCGTTCGGGCGAGTCGGATTGGGTCAAGTCGTGCCATGTGAGGGCGCCTAGGAAAGTGCATTTGGGCGGGTCGGGTAGGGTCATGTCGTGTGAGGGCACCCGAGGAAACGTGTTTGGGTAGGTTGGGTCGGGTCAAGTTGTGTGAGGGTGGCCAAGGAAACACGTTCGATCGGGCTGGGTCGGTTTGGGTTGGGTCGTGTGAGGGCACCCAAGGAAATGCGTTCATGTGGGTCGGGTCGAGTCATGTGAGGTCACCTAAGGAAACACGTTTGGGTGAGTGAGGTTGGGTCATGTCGTGTGAGGGCACCCAAGGAAACACATTCGTGTAGGTCGGGTCGAGTCATGTGAGGGCACCTAAGGAAACGCGTTTGGGTGAGTGAGGTTGGGTCATGTCGTGTGAGGTCGCCCAAGGAAATGTGTTCCGGCAGGTTGGGTTAAGTTGGGTTGGGTCGTGTGAGGGAGCCCAAGGAAACACATTTGGGTGGGTCGGGGTGGGTTGGGTAATTTGGTTGGATTTTGCTTGATCACAAATAATGGAAAACAACCTACATCAATGTTTCTTTCCTTTATGAAACAACCAACATCAATGCCTTCCAAAAAAAACTCAAAATAGAAGTAAACAAGTTTCCATTCTTATCAATTCATGTTGGGGCACTAGGTAGCTGAATATAATTTATAAAATAAAACACCTCCAATATAAGCCAAGAAACCAAATTTATCAATGTAAGGATCTACATTCCCCCAAACCTAATGCGTTTCTTTGGGTGCCCTCACATGACTCAACCTGCCCGAATGCATTTCCTTTGGTGCCTTCACAGGGCATGACTCGACTCAACCCGACCCAACCCACCCGAACGAAGGCACGAGGGAGAAAACAACAAACGGGTCGCATGAATGTGTACAAGGCATAGAGACGATCACAACTTAGCATTTTTTATACGACCTCCCTCACACAACATGACCCAACCCACCTTAACGAAGGCATGAGGGAGAAAACGGAAAATGGGTCGCATGAACGCGCACAAGGAACACAAGCGGTCACAACTTAGCATTTTTTATATGACCACCCTCATACGACCCAACCTGACCCACCCGAACACATTTCCTTGGGCGTCCTCACATGACCAAACCCGGCTCGATCCTCACGAACGTGTTTCCCTAGGCGCCCTCACATGACCCAACCCGACCTGACCCGCCCGAACGTGTTTCCTTGGGTGTCCTCACACAACCCGACCCGAATACCTGACCTGCTGGAATGTGTTTCCTTAATGGGCGCCCTCACATGACATGACACGACCCGACCTGACCCGACCCGCCCGAACTTGTTTCCTTGGGCACCTTCACACGATAAGGGGGTGGTAAAATAAGTTTCATACAAAGGGAGACTTTGGGCTAGAAATAACACTATTTTTCAATGACTTGGTTGGGTTGCTGATCTGAAAATGGAACTATTTGTAATGCTGTGCAAAGTATCCATTTCCATTAAATTCAGTGTGCAAAGTATTCTCCATGTCTTGTAGGTTAAACAAAATGTTTTTGGTAATTGTTTCTGAGTTTTTGTGAGAATTGGTTATTTAAATTCATTGTTTAATATATCATTTTAGAAATTCACAACAAGAAAATTCACCATTGCATAACACAACAAACTGATGAGGTAGTTCACCCCTCCTGGGCTACATTTGTCGGGTCCAAGGCTCCCAATGGGCATGTCCTTGCTCTATTAAGTTTCTCAAAATGGTTATACAATGAAAAATATGCCTAAAAAAGAAAAAAAAAACTGTGAAATTGACTTCAGAAGACATAAATAAGCTAAAAATGGCTTTTGTTTCACCTCAAACAGTGAAGTACAACCCAATACAGCTCCATCTCCCTGATGGACTTGGTGGCTCTTTCCTGTTCCCTGAAGAAAAAATGGTTGTAGAACACCTCTGTTCGCTTTGTAACCTATCCCAAACACTCCAGAATACTCAAGAAACCCAAAATTGACTAAAATTTCGTCCAAATTGGCTCAATATTGAGGGAGATATGGCCAAAACAAATTTTGCCCAATATTCCCTAAACAAACTCCACCAAATGTGGAGAAACTGCAGATAGCTGGAGTTAAATATGGAGAAAAGAAAAAAATTTGGGCATGCCCTCTAGATCTGGCAGAAATGCTAACCGTGGCAATTAATTTTTAAGTTCGGATGGTCACATTAAAGACCACCATAATCATCAGGCTAACGATTTGTTAAACCGATGTCTTAAACTCCACCAAGAGGAACCTTGAGCAGTGGCATTGTTCCACGCTAATGGTTTTTTAAACAATGACATATAATTTGTTAAGGCACTGGCAGGTCTAGCTCAAACCCACCACCGTCAACCGCCAGGGTAAGGCTCAGGTCACAAGCGCTTGAACACATGGTGGATCGGGCTAGCCTTAAGGGGCTAGCCCCATTTATTTTTCTGCCGATTACAGTTTTAAACTTCAAATATACATCACCATCATTACATGTTAATACTTATATGCATGGCACAATGGTATTGCGTGCAGTTTGCGAGGATGAGGTTCATGGTTCAAACCTGAGAAGTTACAAAAATTTTGATACACCTTCCAACTCTGGCTTGGGGGCCACGTGGCAGCCTTTGGGCCTGCCACGTGGCAGCTCCTGATTGGTCTACCCCAAAAAGTCAACCAAACAACAAATGAGCCTATGAAACTTGTCGAAGTCTAAATCACCCACAGGGAATATTCCAAGGGAATATTCTTTGGAATATTCCAAAGAATATTCTTTTTTAAATTTTTTCCAAAGTCAAAAAGTCAACTTTGGTCAACTTATTTTTTGAAGGATACTAGAGACTTCAAACTTGCATAACTTTCACATACGATGTCGGATTTGAGTCTCGTTTATGGTGCCAGAATCATAGCGACGAGGCCTATTCGGTCGTTCAGATTGCAACCAATTTTGAGCAGTTCCATTTTGAGCATTTTTTCAACTTGGACATGATCTCCTGATTAGTTCCCAAGTTGAAAAAAAATTAGGGCTATCTATGAGGGCATGACAACAAGGGGGTGCCAAGGTGTGGAAGGAATCTCAGGAAGTTCTAAAAAATGCTAGAAATTTCTAAGGAATATTGTTAGGCATTCCAAGATGTGCTAGGTTCTAGGGTGTGGCCCCAACACATGATAGGGAGTTCCAGGAAAATAGAAATGAGGACTAAACTCAATTGCATGGAAATAAATGAATGAGTGTGTGACAGGGAGTGTTAGCAAATTCTAAGTGTGTTAAGGAGGAAGTGACAAGGTATGATATGTACCCCTAACCCATTTAACCCCTTAAACCCTAAACCTCTAAGCCCTTAACCCCTAAACCCTAAACCTCTAAACCCTTAACCCCTAACCCCTTAAACCCTAATTCCCGACCCCTAACCCATTTAACCCCCTAAACCCCTAAAACCCTAACCCATTTAACCCCAAACCCGAACGCCTAAAATCCTTAACTGCTAAATCCCCTAACCCCTTAAACCTCTAAACCCCTAACCATTTAACCCCCTAAACCCTAAAACTCTAACCCCTTAACCCCTAACCACTTAAACCCTAATTACCAACCCCTAACCCATTTAAACTCCTATACCCCTAACCCATTTAACCCCCCTAAACCCTAAACCTCTAAAACCTTAACCCTTAACCCCTTAAACCCTAATTCCCAACACCTAACCCATTTAACCCCCTAAACGCCTAAAACCCTAACCCATTAAAACCTCTAAACCCTAAACCTATAAACCCTTAAACCCCTAAACCACTAACACCTAAACCCCTAACCCCTTAACCTGACCTAAACCCCTAAACCGTTAACACTTAACCCATAACCCATTAACCCTGCACCCCTAACCCCTAAAATCCTTAACTACTAAATCCCCTAAGACATAAGACCCTAATCCATAATCCCCTAAACATTAGCTCATTATTCACCTAACCCCTAACTATGCCTAAATCCCCTAACCCCTAAGCCCTCAATCCCTAATCCCTTAACCACTAACTCATTATTCGACCCCTAACCCCTAAATGCACCTAAATCCCCTAACCCCTAACCCCCCAATCCATAACGCCTTAACCACTAACTCATTATTCCCTTAACCCCAATCCTTAATCCCTTGAACACTAACTCATTATTCCCCTAACCCCTAAATGCAGCTAAATCCCATAACCCCTAAGCCCCCAATCCCTAACCCCTAAACCCTAAACATCTAACCCCTAATAACCTATTCTCCTAACCCCTAAACCCTTAATCCATAATCCCTTAACCACTAACTCATTATTTTCCTAACCATTATAATGGTCTTTAAAACCCGTTGGGATTAGCCATTCCAAACGAGAGTAGGTCTAGTTGGGACCCATGATCAGGTTAATTCCCCCTTATTGGCAAGGTGGATTTTTTCCCTGTAAACAAACCTATAGTCCTTAATCCCTCTAACATATACTTAAAAGCTCTTTTTTTGTAAATTTTACCCTTGAATATGCCATGAAAACCCTCCAAAAAATCTTAAATGATGGGAATTCCTATTCATGCATGAAGCTAGTGGAATGTGACAAGTCATCCAAAATACATCCAAATATCTGATTTGTGCCTTGGGGAATGTGAAAGAACGTGGCAAGGGGACACAAGGGTAGCATGGATAGGTATAATTCAGAGGTGTAGAAAGTATGGTTTACTATGATCTATAATCCTAACATTAGAGAGTGAGAAGGGGGCTTATGACCTAATTTCATAGGGGCTAGGGTACCTAGAGGGACGGTAGCGAGAGAAATCGATAGGGGAACCCTCAATAGCGGTGATAAAGGGGATTAGGAGTCCAATTATCACAAACCATAAGCCCTTAAGCCATAACCATTGAATTCCATATCCCCTTAACCCCCAATCCATAATCCCTTAACCCCTACACTCATAACTCAGAACCCATAAACCCTTTGACTCATTAAATCTTAAGAAACTAACCCCTCACCTATAATCCATGAACCTTGTAAGCCATAACTCATTATCATCTTAACCTCTTACCCTTAACCCCTAATCCTTCACCCTTAAACACATTAAATTCTAACCCCTTAAACACCTAAATTCCCTAAATCTTAAGTCCTTAACCGCTAAATCCTCTGACCCTAAAGCCCTTGGATCTTAACCTGTGACCCTTGAAGCCCTTAACCACTAAGTATCCAAGGCTGAAAATAACACCCCAAACCAACACACTGACCTCCTAGGAGAATCCTTCACCTCTAATTGAGCACATTGGAAACATTTGAATTTTAGATAACTAGGTATTGGTTATGACAGTATGTGTTTGTGGGTAATGCCATTATTACCATGAGTACCAAACATAGAAAAATTAGATAATTTTCCAAGCCTCAATTTGAATCACTCAAAATATCCACACTTCATGTTGAGATGGATCTTGTAGTGCTCTCTCACATAAGGAGTTGGAAATGAATAGATCACTCACAAAGACAAGGCCTCTCTATCCCTAATGCACAAGGAGTGAAATCTCAATACAAATATTTTGTTTTTTAAACAAACTCAATTGTGTCAATGTATAATACTATACATAAGAGAAAATAAAATGGTATTATCCACCCCAATGCTTGAAATAACCTCAAATTAGCCATGAGTAGTGAGCCAAAGGGTGAATGTGCGGAAAAAATAAAGTTACATCACGTTTAAATTACTTTTACATTGTGAGGTTTTTCTCCAATAGGGTTGAATATGCAAGCATCATCACAAGGAAGCATGGCACATTTTTATGGGGGAGTGATTAAAGTTGTAACACAATTCAAGTGATTTACACCTCCAATGTAAATGACATCATTGTATGTTTGTGTCAGGTTGTTAGAAAGGTTATTTATAGACAATAAATTCAATGTACTTGGACTTCATCTTTGTAGGGCATTGAATATAATATGGATTTTGTATCAGGAAGACTTCATGAAAATGAAAGGGGGCCTTTTTGTTTAACCACATACACACAAGAGCATTGGATGCTGCCCTTCAGACCCCCCTTGGTGAGTTCAAAGTGGGTTTACATTTGCATCAAGTCGAAACTAACCATAATGACCTTCCTCTTATTAAATAACATCTACTAGCATTTCCATACTATACGAGATATAATTAAAGGATCACCTCATTTGTAGATGCCCCCATTTATTATGAGATTCAAGGGATGTTCTATTGTCTTTATCAACATTTGAATGGGTCATTATCTACATTCTTTAAATACATGTCTAGAACTTTTTATGAGGGAGGTACTTGGATTTATATCTTTATATAAGGCCTTATGGGCCCTTCCCCTTTAGAACTCTTCCAAGGGGGTCACCTCCTTCCATATTGACTTGCCTACTTAGGGCCAAATTGAAAAACCAAGATTAAAACTCATTCAAATACCAAATTAGTGAGGCATCGTACCTCTTCTTGACCTCGACCTCAACAAGACATCTTTCTTCAGAGATACTTTGAGGATTTCCCGCCATATATATATCACAATTTGGATGTCATAGGATCTGTTACTCCATTTTCTATATGGGATTTTAGAGGATATTTTAAAATTTGATTGTCATATCAACCCCTACAATTCATATCAACCCCTACGATTCTTGTCACGTTGATCATTTTCCATCTAAGTTATATGGATCTATATTTAATTCATGAATGTATCATTGGTTTGATGACACCTTACCTTAACCATCTAGGACACTATGTGTAGGAAGAAGTTCATTTAGCTACCATATGATCCATGTGTATATGATATTATGTCCAATGTGTACTATTTTTATTGTGTTCAATTAAATAATCTATTCTAACTCTTGATTGTTTGGCTATAAGTTTTAATATGGGTTTTTCCATGGTGTTCCATAATTTTGCTCAGAGAAGTGTGTCATATTGATGGTTTGGATATATTCTTGGTGATTTGAGTAGGTGCTATACATTGATTTTATTGTACCCCTTATTTACTTTAGCCAAAATTTATCCCATGCCTCTCTTAATAACACATGTGAAGGCCTTCTAAGCTATGGCTAACTTCTAATAGGGTATTTTTAAGCTCTGAAATTCCTAAAAAATAAGGGTCTACTTATAGCTACTTAAATTTATTGATAACATTATTCATAGATTTAAAGATATTTTTCGCCTCCTTAAGGGTTGATAGATATTTCCTATGTCCCCTTTCCCTATTTATATGAAAATTCTTACTTATATTAGGGAGGTATAACATAATTTTTATTAATACCCTAATTAGAATAACATTTTTACTTTTTCTCGGACTTCAACATCATTAAATATAACCTTTATGTCAAATGACCTTGCCTTTTACTCACATAAAAATAAAACTTAATTAAAACCTAAGCGATCATATAATTTTTTTTGACTACCTATAAAAATATAATTTGGTGGCTACTCTAAAATCGAAATCAACCTATTCAAATTTATTTTCCAACCGCTATTATCCTTTCTAGGTTTTGGACAGAGTTCGATGATAATTGCGTTGAAGAATGATAATTGTGATGAAGAGTGATAATTATGCTGAAGAAGATTTCAATGCTAATTTTGCTGAAGAGTTTGGGACAGAGTTGGATTTGATGCAGTCACTAATTCCACTTAAGAATGCATAAAACCAAAGAGGGACTTGCCAATAGGCATACTAGTCAGCCTAGTTGCTTGTGTAGCTTTTTACAATGGTGTTTGCTTAGTGATAACATGCATGGTGCCATACAAATCATTAGGTGGAGATGCACCTTTGGCTGAAGCATTTTCTGCCAAGGGCCTAAAATTCATTGTCAGATATGGGTTCGCTCTTTTTTGAGCTCTATATGATGGATCTCCTTTGAACATGAGAGACAAAGAAAATGAGGAGAATAATCTGAGCCTTGAACATGGAAATTATTCACAATATGGAATATTGAGGGGATCAATTTGTAAATGGATGGTTTTAGCCACCTATAAAATTTGTTATATCAAAAGGTGGCTAAGACTTTTTGAGCCTTCAAGGAAAAAATTTTATTACTAAAAATTGTTGGCTCTTGAAGACTCTTTAAGGCCTCATGCCTATCCTCTGTTCGAACTTCACTGCTGTTCCCATTTTACACTTAGAAATCCTGCTGATTTCCAAACCAGAATACTGCTGCAAGCACCTTTTCCCTTTTCCCTTCTTCTAAAACTAACCCTCATTTGCCCCCCTCTTTCTCCATAAAACTCCTCTGTTTTCATGATTCCTTTTCTCCCTTTCGTGAAAATCCTCTTTACATGGTTCAAAACTCATTTTTAAATTATATCGGAACCCTCAATTTCCCTTGAAAACCATTGGAAATCCATAAAAATCACATTTTTTATATGTCGTAGACTTAAGCCCCCTTGGGCTAAGTCTCTAACCCTTCCATTTCATATGCCCTGGTGCTGAAACCAAGTGCCAGTCTTCCAAGTGTTTATCACATCCTCCGATGCCGGTTAGCCCTTTCTTCATAAGCCTCCGGTCTTATTATCTCCCATGTGCCCCACGACCCCACAATCAGGCGCCAAGCCATTTTTAGTATTAATTATTTCCGCCCAAAGTTTAAAACCTTTGGTTATATATTAAAACTAGTCGGTTTTATTATATTATAAATTTCTGCCAGTTCAAATTTTTAGCCGATCTCCACCGTCAATCTGATCTGCAGATCGATGGAGCGGAGTCCATCTCCCTGGTGGTCCCCGCATTCCACTCACCATTCCAAAAACCGCATGGTATCCATCGCATTGCCTTTGGGTGAGGGTAGTTTTTTCTTGATCGACAGGGATTCCATGTGCTGGCCGACGCGTGTCCTGCGCACTGTTCATAAAACCGCCATCCATCGCGTGTTAAAGTTCGGATGTGGACCCCGCGCGATATTGATGCGTGCCGTCCGATCTGAGGCCGCCCATCCGACGGTTATCGCTCACCGAAGATGCCCGACAGTTAACCAGGCTATGACACGGTCATTGAAGCATCTCCGCCGTCGATATGATCTGTAGATCAACGACCCACGTTTTTTCGCCCTGATTTCCCGTTTTGACTTTTCGCCTCCACTCCCAATCGTCGATCTCTGTGCGATCAAGGGCTCCGATTTAAATGTTTCTTCCGCCTTCCCTTTGATTCCTTTGATCAATCTCGACCGTTGGATGATGCCATCCAATGGCCATGATTCCTCCACGTGCCTTCTGAAGCAGTAAACCTATATATGCATGGATTTTATAATTTTTGTTCGTATTTTGCAGGATTTTAATGGTTTTTCGGCCATGACTGAAGAAATTTTAAAGGCAGAGGGTGATGATCCTCCTACCTTCGATTCACTAAAGAAAATCATCGCAGGGTTTATACTTCACATTTTATCAATGATTCGCGAGGCATTGATGCCATTCGACCCCTGCGCAGCCCTGCACACTAGCAAAAAACCATGAATCGGGCACAGTCAGAGAGTGTCAGTGATGAAGGCCAAAATTTTTCAGAACAGAGGATTAAAGACAGATTTTGTGGGGATCATGGCTAAGAACAATTATCAAAATCCTAATCCCCAAGTAAAACATAGTTTAAAGAAAATCTGAAGTGTTTTATCGACAGGAAAACCTCCACCGCCACATCTGAGTCAAATTGATTCCTCCCAGCTACTAAAATGCCACCTGTGCCTCAAAGTACTCAATCAGAGGCCGGAGTTATTGATTAAATGAAGATATTTTCCTCAGGGAAGCCAGAAAAGTTACTTCTGCAAGGAAACTTAATGCAAAGGATATCTGCAGAGTAACCCCGGCATCACACAGAGCCTCAAAGGTCAACAAAAGGTCCTGCCGAGCTTAATATTTATGTAAAAAAATTTAATACAGAAGACACCTATTGTAAGTTTCTTCATTGAGCCCCTCAAAGGCCAAGAAGCCATTAAGTCTGTATTAATTGTAATTGGAGATATTTTATTAGATCTCACCTCGTCATTCTTCTATATATACTTCTGTAGAAGATGAGTGAGGGGTTGGTTGTAGAACTTTGAAATACACTTGAGCTTAAACTTCTGATTGTAAATAGTGTTCACCGGCCCTTGGAGATCTGCTTGTGATAGATTAGTTAGGCTAAATAGTGAAGATGATTTTTGAACTGAAACATTGGACCTGAGTATTGTAACTGGTTTGACATCAGTAACAAGTTGTTTCTTGGGATCCTGGTCTATATCATTGGTGAAGTGCCGCTCTCTTTGTTATTATTTTCCTTCTATGTATGTCATATTGTTCACTATTCTCTGATAAAGAAAAACATTTATAGAGTTAGGACCTACTGTATATCAGTAACCTTCTCTGACTGAAAAGCTTTATCTCAATGTTTTCATCCAATTTGTTTGTTTAAGAATGATTTAATATAGTTTAAGTAGTTAGGAATGCTGGAGTTCCCTCGTCCTACTGTTTTCTTTAAACATTGTTCTTGAAAGTTATTTTCCTTATTTTCTTATTAAAGTTAGACTAGAAAAGTGATGGTTTTCCCTGTTTCTAGCTTCTATTCTCCAAAAGCAGATTCTGAAAGTTTCCCTTGGTGTTGACTGAAAGAAGATTAGGTTTAAAAGTACTTTATCTGATCTTAAGTTACACTTTGTTTTCTCCTATGTGTTTTCATACTTTCCAAAGGTAATTATGTGGATTACTGGATTTTTTGTCAATTAAGCTGCTTTAATACAAACCTGCCCAAGAGGTCAATGGTTAGCTCTGCCATTGGTTGGTTTTAAACAGTTACTTAAGAAGGATTTTCTTGTTTGGACTGACTATAAATCCCTTGTGAAATTATTATTAGTTTCCACCCCTCCAACACTTTATTGTTCCCATTCCATCATTTTAAATCTCAATAATCTTGTGATGTAGATGAATTTCCCCTTGGATCACTCTGGATGTTGTTGTTCAATTAAAGCCCTATTATGACTCCATAGCCCAATGGACTAAAAACCAGCATTATATCTATCTCTTTAGCCAAAGCTGTTCTATTCACTTGCAACTTCTCACCTTTGAAACTGTTTTGCATTTAGAACTTTCCCCTCAAGTAATATTCATGCTCAACCATCCAGAAAACAAACAAAACCCTTGGCCTTCATAACTAGCCTAATATCATTACCCCAAACTTCAAAGACAAATCCATATTTGCACTTATTGGAGAGATCCCTCTCCGGATTCAGGAGGGCTAGATCCTAGAATCCCAAAGTTGGTTGAAATAATGTTGCTTCTGCAGTTTTAGTCTCACCAATCTGCTAAAATTACAAATTCCTAACAGATGGCATTAACAAACACTAACTTTGTAAAGGCCGTAAAAAGCGAGTCAACAAATGGTTCGTTATTGATTGAAGTGTTTCCTTTAGGTATAAGATAACAATCAGAGATCTCTTATGGAGGACCCCAAGAATACCAAAATAAAGTGGGAAATAGACAAGCACCGGTTATGGCATTGATCCAACAGAATGGGAATGAAAAAAGAGAAAAATAAAATATAGAGTCTTTAGGCTCTGGACAAATCTGATCTAAATACAACATGGTAGAAAGTGCAACAACATGGGGACTAGTAGTTAAAACATATGTTGGGACGGGGAAACCTCAGGGTGTGGGTGTAAGGACATCAGATGAGGAAGTACGAGGTTAAAATTAAAGGGGATTAGGAATCTCAAAGAGGACATGTGATGGATCTGATCATGGGAGTGAAAAATATTTTCAACGGATTTCAAAGGACTTAAAGAAAGCATTGTCCAAGTTACAACAGAAATTTATTGTATCAGATGCAACCAAACCAGATTATCCTATTGTATATGCTAGTGTTGGATTTTTCAAAATAACTGGCTACTCTACGAAAGAAGTTATTGGAAGAAACTGGTGTGCTTTTCTTCTTGCTCCCTATTTCTATGTATGTGTGTCTCTATCTTTTGTTCTCTTTTTGTGATTAGATATTCATGTGAGTATTAACGTAATATCTTTAAATGAATTAACATGGGATACTTCTAGAATTCTAAAAAAATGTTAAAAAAATTAGTTAAACATTATTATTGGAGCTCATGTCCTGCATTAATAAAAGATCTCATATCATCACAAAGCAGTCCAACGTATTCCCAATGGTAACACATACATTTGAGATCCATTCCAATATGTGAGTATAAATTGTAAATTTATCTTAAAACCATAGCATATGATGGAAGTACCAATTTCCAAAGGGAAATGCAAATAGATACCATATAGTATTGCCTTGTTAATTCATAGAGATGATGATTCTCAATGTCTGACTATATTATCCTTTTTGTCTTGATGGAGATAATTATTTAGAACGAGAACTAAAAGGAGGTGAGGGCATTTCACAATTTCCTCCCTATATTTTTGAATTTTATTTTGTAATCAAAATTACTAAATTTGTCTATAGTATTTAAAACCTATGGGATGAAAAAATTACAAATGCACACTAATTATTGTGACAAATTTTTGGAACCTCACTTCAACATTTGATATACTGAGTTTTTTAGGATTGATTGTTGAATGGTCCTGCAGTTGGTATCATGAAGCAAGAAACTGTAGTTATCATGTTTAATGCAAATATTGATATGGTTAATGCAAAGATTGTTATGTTTAGGGGTTCAATGAGACTTGTTGTTGATAAGTGGGGAAGAATTGAGGACTCCATAGGGCCTGGTCCACCACCATAATCCACAAGAAACTTCTCCATCTTGCAAATACTTCTTCTTGGTGGAAAAAAGTTCACCGACAATGGTCATCAATATATTGGTTGTTTGAAGTCGTTTTCAAAGATGGATTTTAGCAATAACGAATTCTCTAGAGTGAGCACATTATCAGATCTTAAAGTAATATTTATTTCATCCAAGGGAATATTGAATTGCATGATATATGGCATGTGATGGATGGTGGTTGTATTCTCCACAATAGCTTAGGGTATATCCTCAACCAATTGATTAACATTCTGCACAAAAATACACTCATTTCCCCCACCTACAACTATGTCACAAATATTAGGTGTAGCGCTAACACCTATAGAATTGATTTCCATTGAATCTAGAATAACAACATCAATCTCATATGATCATGCCAATTTGTTTTGTATGCCATTGGAAATCACTCTTCCCTTTTTGGTCATACATCTCATGAGAAGGATACCATGGAATATCAGGGATGAAAAATTTATTGAAATTTGTTACATTAATGCCTTCTTCACATGCCCTAATTGAAGTAAACAAAACCCTTTCATCATCAGAATTGTTGAATTGTTGAAGAATTATTTCCCTAGCTTCTATAGAAGTTTTACCATCAAGCCTTAGTACTTCAATACCTTTAATCGAGTTCCTATTTTTAATAATCATAATTTAAAATAAGGCCAAAGGAGATAGGATCTAATTAAAAACAAGTAACTTCTCCTTATTCAACACACAAAGGGACAACATGTCAAGGATTATTTAGACCACCATTGCAGTTATATCACTAGCAATGCTACTATGATAATCTAACCAGCCTGAAGAATTACACCATTTTTCAATACTTATTTTTTGTAATGAAGGATGCATGCACATTTTAAATGCTTAATGTATCTACCAAATATAGGCTCTGAGGAGAATTTTATAATCTCAAAAAATTCCTTTTGAGACTCATTATGTCTTAAGATGACTGCAAACTCTATAAGGTTGCGCGGTTTTTGACAAATACCTCCCTTGTAGTAGTGGAAAAAAAATAAAAAACTTTTTGAAGATCACCTGCAGCAGGGGTTTTCATTCCTTTACTACCATTTTACAGGAAATTCTCCACTCTACTATAGAAGAAATTGTCATTTGGGCTTATTTAATGTCTCTTATTTGTCATTTTAAATATTTTTCACTTAATATGATGCCTTTGAAGATGAATTTGAAATATTTCTCATCTAGAATACCTCGTATTATCAGCTTGAAAAGATTGAAGAGCTTTGTAATATTATTTTGGAAATGTACTTGAGAATAGAATCAGGTCTAGATTAACTAAATTACCTAGATTGACTGAAATGTACAATGTATAGTGACAACAAAAAAACTAAATTCAGGCCCCTAAGGAGAGCTGGCCTACTGGTGTAGCTCTGTCAGCATTTGCCTGCAATTAACTCAATTCACCTCCACGTGGCTTCCCGCATAATTTCTTGTAATTTTATTTATCAATTTCAGATAAATTGATAAATAACACATTCAGCGAACTTTGGAAAACTTAATTAGATCCTCGAACCTTAATTCCTCCGACTTACATTAATAAACCGACAATATTTTAAATAAACACTTTAGTATATCCTGGGCCCACACATATAATCGACGGTTCACACTTTTAAACGTTCATACCTTAAGTTAACCTTCGAGCATCTTCCGAATACGATCACCGTTCGAT
Source organism: Pinus albicaulis (assembly GCA_034641835.2). Lineage (NCBI taxonomy): Eukaryota > Viridiplantae > Streptophyta > Pinopsida > Pinales > Pinaceae > Pinus > Pinus albicaulis. The sequence goes on from CM076581.1 coordinate 1,209,962,087, forward strand.
TTTCAATCTCCAGATCGAACGGTATGCGTCAATATCACGTAGGATCCGATGTCGATCGTTAGCATGTGATGAGGGCACGAAAAGGCGATTTTCGGGGTCCCACCTTTGCCACGTGTCGACCACTCAATGGAATCGATCCCAATTGGAAAATACCGCTTACTCCGCAAAAGCGGTGCGATATGGGCAGTCTGGTTTCGCAAATCCGCTTTTGAACAGTGCGTGACCGCAGGTTTACGCCGGGTTTACACTATCCTTTCGATTCACTTCAGTTCTCAACTCAGGGTCTAACCTCGGCAGGATTTCTCGGTTACCGGCTAAACAAGTTTAATACCTCTGTATGCGGTTTCCTTCGCTATGACCAGAATCTACAGTTCTATGGCACTGGGTTAAGATATCCTCTCGGCTTCTTACAAAATGTAATGCGACATTCCAAGGATTCCACAATCGACCATAGGTAGGGATTAGGCAGAGATTTACACAACAATTCCCTTCATTGAATTAGCCGTAGGACAGAGGATTCAATATGCTCGGGACCAACAAATTTACACAGAGATTAATTCAAACACACACCGATAGTCAATACAATGTTGGCTTTTATTCAACTACATCAAAAGCTTAACACACAAATCACTGTGAAAATCTCCTTCTTTTCATGAAATCTGGGAGTTACATATATACATAAGAATTTGTCTCTTCAGTTCCTCTACGAGGACTGTTTTGGTAAATCAAAAGCCTAATTCAAATAACTGAAACATGATAGATGGATAGAATCCAAACCTATTCAACTTCTATGGACTCTAACTAGTCTAAATGAAACAGGCAGCTAAGGTATTGACACCTTGGTATTACAATTCAATAATTTTGAAACCTCCTAGCCACAACATGTGGACAAAACCTCCTACATTTTTGGCTAGTGTCTAATGCCCCTGCATCAGACTCCCAAGGGCAATTTTCTTCATGGGCTCATTTCCATGAGCTCTTCCATTGACCTGCCTATCTTCTGCAACATTCCTTCAGTCATCCAAGTGGCGTCTTCCTCTGGATTGTCCTTCCATTTGATTAAGTACTGAAAGTACTCTTGTCCTCTGGTCTTCCTGAATACTCTTTTGTCCAATATATTCTCTAGCTATAATGGTTGTGCTGGAGGTAGCTGCTTTTCCCACTCAATCTGTCCTTGTCTGCTGATCTTTCTTCTGCACCATCATCTTCATACTTGTACAAATCTACAACATTAAAAATGGGAGATATTCCAACATTAGGTGGTAATTAAATCTCATAAGCATTGGCAGAAAACTTTCTAAGTATCTTGCATGGCCCAATCTTTTTGAACTTCAGTTTATTATACTGCTTCTTTGGGAATCTCTCGTTCCTCAAGTGTGCCAAAAACAGATCTCCTACTTCAAAATGGAATTATTTTCTGCTTAAGTCTGCTCTACCTTTGTATTTGATGCTGCTGCCTTGTAGTTGCTGTTTCACTTGTTCATGTATGGCTTGGACCTCTGAAGCAAATTCTTCACCATCTACGCTCCTTAGCTCTGCCCTTCCCAGGTTTCTTAACTCTGATATTCCTGTGGGGTGAATTCCATAGACAATATGGAATGGGCTCTGTCCTATGCTTCTGTTTGGCGAGTCATTATACGCATATTCTGCTTGAGGCAAAATATGATCCCACTACTTGGGATGCTCTCCTGCAAGACTTCTCAACAAATTTCCCAGACTCCTATTCACTACCTCAGTTTTTCCATCAGTCTGAGGATGGTAAGCTGAGCTGAAACTCATTTTGGTACCAATTTTGTTCCACATGGTTCTCCAAAAATGACCCACAAATCTAGTGTCCCTGTCTGAAACAATACTCTTGGGCAACCCATGCAATCTAACAAATTCTTTGAAAAACAAGTTAGCAACATGGGTGGCATCACTAGTTTTATAACATGTAATAAAATGTGCCATATTGGAGAATCTGTCCACTACAAAAAATATTGAAGCATTCCCTCTCCGAGTCTTGGGTAGTCCTAGAACAAAATCCATACTCACCATGTCCCAAGGCCTGTTTGGAATAGGCAAGGGAGTGTACAATCCGGCATTCTGGCTCCTTCCTTTGGCATACTGACAGATTTTGCAATTATTCACAAACTTATCCACTTCTTCTCTCATCTTGGGCCAATAATAGAAGTGACTCAGCTGCTCATAAGTTTTATCAGTACCAAAGTGTCCAGCAAGTCCACCACCATGCTTCTCCTTGATCAAATTTTCTCTCATGGAACATTTTGGTACACACAGTTGGTTTCTTCTGAATAGTAATTCCTCCTGCAAGAAATAATCCAACCACTGGATTCTATCTGTTAGAACAGGATTAAAACATGCCTCAAATGCCTCCTTAAAATTAGAATCTATTTTATACAGTTCTTTGAGAAAATCAAATCCTACAACTTCAAAATTAGTTTCTTGAACAAGCATGTGCCTCCTACTCAAAGCATCAACTACTTTATTTTCTTGGCCACTTATGTGTTTCAAAACAAAGTTAAAACCTTGGAGATATTCAACCCATTTGGCATGCTTCTGATTCAACTTGGGCTGCTGTACAATGTACTGCAAAGCATGATTATTAGAGTATAATACAAATTCTTTGGACATCAAATAATGTCTCCACTTTTTCAATGCTTGGACAACTGCATAAAATTCCTTATCATAAGAGGAATACTTCCTTCTGGTGTAATTTATTTTTTCACTGAAATAGGCTACAAGCCTATCATCCTGACTCAGCACAGCTCCAATGGCCTCCCCACTGGCATCACACTTCACTTGAAATGGTTTAGAAAAATAAGGCAGAATCAAAACAGGCTTTTCAATTATATTTTTCTTCAAAAGTTTAAAGTTTCTCTCTGCTTCGGCAGTCCATTTAAATGGATGTTTTCTCTTTTTTATTGTCTCAACGATGGGTGCATTTATCTTACTGAAGTTTCTTATGAATTTCCTGTAAAAACTGGCAAGTCCATGGAAACTTCTTACCTCAAAAACATTTCTAGGTGAAGGCCACTCCACAATTGCCTTAACCTTTTCTGGGTCCATCTTCAATCCTTCTGCAGAAACAACAAAACCCAAATACACCAACTCCTCTTTAATGAATGAGCATTTCTTTATGTTTATCATCAGTTTCTCTTGGTGCAGCTTCTTCAAGACATAGTTAAGATGCCCTAAATGTTCTTCTTTAGTTTTGCTGAAAACTAATATATCATCCAGATGCACTATCACAAATTTACCAATGAATTCTTTCAATACTTCATTCATAAGTCTCATAAAAGTACTAGGTGCATTTGACAACCCAAAAGGCATGACCATCCATTCATATAGTCCTTCATTTGTTTTAAAGGCAATTTTCCACTCATCACCCTCTCTTATTCTAATATGATGATATCCACTCTTTAAATCTATCTTTGAAAAATATTTAGCACCACTCAAACAATCCATTAAATCCTCAACTCTGGGAAAAGGGAATCTGTACCTGATTGTTATCTTATTGATTGCTCTGGAATCAGTACACATCCTCCAGCCTCCATCCTTCTTTGGGCTCAAGACTACTGGTACTGCACATGGACTCAAACTTTCTCTGATCAGTCCCTTATCCACCAATTCCTGTACTTGTCTCCTGATTTCCTCATTTTCTGTGGGAGTCATTCTGTAGGTTGCCTTATTTGGCAGAATTGAACTAGGGATAAAATCTATCTGGTGGCTGATCTTCCTCACAGGTGGCATCTCATCAGGTAAATCATCCACAAAAATGTCACAATAATTGTCTAACATCTCTTGGATTTCTATTGGAAAATCAGAAATCTTTGTAGAAGTAATAACTACCTTAGGTTTGCAAACTAAAGCAAAGCTTACCTCTTCTTCTTCTATCTGCTGTAGATATTCCTTCTCGCTCAGCAACAAGGTCTTTGGATCAATCACTCTGCTTGATGGCTCTCCTTCTTCCATGGGTATCAATGTATGATGTACCCCATCCTTGAAGAACTTGTAAGTGTTCTTCTTGCCATCATGCACTACTGCTCTGTCAAACTGCCAAGGTCTACCCAGCAGTATGTGACACACATCCATGGGCATCACATCACATAGGACTTTGTCTTTATAGTTTCCCATTTGTAGCTCTATCTCACAATGTTCTTTTACAATCAGCTGGTGCCCTTTATGCAGCCAGGACACCCTGTAGGGAGTTGGATGCTCCCTTTTCTTCAGCTTCAACTTCTCTATCACCTCAGTGGAAACCAAATTTTCTATGCTACCACTATCAATGACTAGCTGACAGCATTTCCCCTGGACTTTGCATATGCTCCTAAGCAAATTCTTCCTTTGTGTAGGCTTAGTGACCTCTTTCGCTTGTTTCAACAAGACCTTATTAACCACCAAGGACTCTCCCCTCTCTGGTAGAATTTCCTCTTCAATTGCTACCTCTTCTTCAGCCTGGGCAACAACAACATTTCTTGGACCAGCACCCACATTCTCTGGGCACTCATAGTGCTTATGTCCCACTTGCTGACATCTATAGCACCTCAATTCTCTACCTTTGCCTCTGCCTCCTCTTCCTCTGTAAGAACCCCTTCTGCCTCTTGCATCATACCACAGGATGCATTCGATGTGAGTCTTTTGGTGGCTGTATCCCGGAGATGTGTAGGCTTTCCTCCCACACTGAATTCCCTTTCCACGGAAAGTAATTCTCTTTTTGGCGGTGTTTTCCTCGGGAGTTTCTCTTCTACTTTCAAGGCCAATATGATAGGCCTCTTCAGCTGTCTTAGGAGACAGAGGGCCAGATCTCATCTTGGATATCGAGCTTGAGACCATTCACATACACAGCGAGTCTTCTCACAGTGTGTCTTGATATGCATTGACTCTTATGCTCAATATGTAGGAATTCTTACTGTATATTCTTGAAATGTTGTGTAACCAGCTCTAAAATAGAAGAAAAGAGATATCAACGCCTTAGAAATAAGCCACTTCGAGGGGGAAACCTCCAATACATTACATAAATGAACAATTCTTGGATGATACAATTTACAAAACCTCCTTTCTATATATAGGAGTCCATGTGGCCATAATGTAATCCTGGTGGGCCACAATGTAATCCTAGCCGACCTAACAATAATAATTTAAGGGCACAATAATAACAAAATGGGGGTTACAAGGGTACAATAATAACAATAAGGGGGTTACACTAACAACGATAAGGGACTATACTAGTAATATAGGGACCTGCTGCTTGTTTCCTCAGGAGTTTCTCTTCTACTTTCAAGGCCATCTGATAGGCCTCTTCAACTGTCTTAGGAGACAGAAGAACAATATCCTCTTGGATCTCCAGCTTGAGACCATTCACATACCTGGCAGTCTTCTCTGGTGTGTCTTGAAATTGCCCAGCTCTTATGCTCACTCTGTAGAATTCTTCTGTATATTCCTTTACTGTCAGAAACCTCTGTCTCAGGTTCTGCATTTTCCTAGACAATGTTAGCTGATAATCACTAGGAAAGAATTTACCTTTTAACTTAGCCATCATTCTAGTCCAGCTCGATAGGTTGCTTGCCAACTCTCCTCCTTTTTTCCTGCACTCCATCCCACCAAAGTGCAGCATGTCCCTTCAGCTTTGTTATTGCAAACTTGACCTTATCCTCGCTCATTTCTTCATAGTAAAAGCACTTGTTCATTTCATTAATCCAGTCCAACAGTTCCTCTGGATTCAGTCCTCCTGCAAAACTTGACACTTCAATCCTGGGCTTAACTGTAGGCCCCAGAAAAGTTCTGAGGAGCCTCATGTCAGGAGGAATCTCAACATTTTCTTCCTCTTCTTCTAATTCAGGTTCACTGATGTCTTCAGGATCTCTGGGCTGTCTTCACTCCATGGCATCCATTCTGGCCTCGAACCTCTGCAAAATCCCCAACACCTCTGCATTGGCAATAGGTCTCCTTATGTCAGCACCTCTACCAACTCAGATTGCCATGTCAGTTCTCTGCAAAACAACTCAAAAACACGCTCTGATACCACAGATGACAGCAACAAAAATAAATTCGGGCCCCTAAGGAGAGCTAGCCTACTGGTGTAGCTCTGTCAACATTTGCCTACAATTAACTCAATTCACCTCCACGTGGCTTCCCGCATAATTTCTTGTAATTTTATTTATCAATTTTAGAGAAATTGATAAATAACACATTCAATGAACTTTGGAAAAATTAATTAGATCCCCGAACCTTAATTCCTCCGACTTACGTTAATAAACCGAAAATATTTTAAATAAACACTTTAGTATATTCCGGGCCCACACATATAATTGAAGGTTCACACTTTTAAATGTTCATACCTTAAGTTAACCTTCGAGCATCTTCCGAATATGATCACCGTTCGATTGTTAGTCTCCAGATCGAACGGTATTCCTCAATATCACGCGGGCTCCGATGCCGATCGTTAGCGTGTGATGAGGGTGCAAAAAGGTGGTTTTCGGGGTCCCACCTTTGCCACGTGTCGACCACTCAATGGAATCACTCCCAATTGGAAAATACTGCTTACTCCGCAAAATCAGTGTGATATGGGCAGTCTGGTTTCGCAAGTTTACTTTTGAATAGTGCGTGACCACAGGTTTACGCTGGGTTTACACTATCCTTTCGATTCACTCCAGTTCTCAACTCAGGGTCTAACCTCGGCAGGATTTCTTGGTTACCGGCTAAACAAGTTTAATACCTCTGTATGCGATTTCCTTCGCTACGACCAGAATCTACAATTCTGTGGCACTGGGTTAAGATATCCTCTCAGCTTCTTACAAAATGTAATGCGACATTCCAAGGAGTCCACAATCGACCATAGGCAGGGATTAGGTAGAGATTTACACAGCAATTCCCTTCATTGAATTAGCCATAGGACAGAGGATTCAATATGCTCGGGGCCAACAAATTTACACAGAGATTAATTCAAACACGCACCGATAGTCAATACAATATTGGTTTTTATTCAACTACAGCAAAAGCTTAACACACAAATCACTGCAAAAATCTCCTCCTTTTCATGAAATTTGGGAGTTACACACACACACACACACATATATATATATATAAGCATTTGTCTCTTCGGTTCCTTTGCGAGGACTGTTTTGTTAAATCAAAAGCCTAATTCAAATAACTGAAACATGACAGATGGATCGAATCCAAACCTATTCGACTTCTATGGACTCTAACTAGTCTAAATGAAACAGGCAGCTAAGGTATTGACACCTTGCTGTTACAATTCAATAATTTTGAACCCTCCTAGCCACATGTGGACAAAACCTCCTACATTGCTGGCTAGTGTCTAATGTCCCTGGATCATATAGATTGGATGCCTTCTAGCCATGATAGGAGTTTTGTCAAACATATCACAAATATGAAAGCTACAAATATAAACAACATATTTGAGCATAGGGGTCACATACTTATCTGAGAATCACTAAGAAGAATTGTTACCTTATATCATTAGTTGAAATATAATCTATTATATCATAGATACATTTTTCATTCATTTACAAATCAAAACATGAGGAGAGCCATACATCATCATTGTAATAATACATGTTTATAACCAACATAATAACAACAGAAATATCTAGGATACATCAATCATATAATCCACATATAAACCAGTACATTTAGACATAAGGTGTCAAGGAAATAACCTTTTATTAGTGATTTCAAAAACCAACCTGGGATGGGACTACCACGTTCCACCCAACCATAGATTGGATGAGCCAAATATCTCTTCATCCAATCACCCTCGTTCCATATTGCAAGAATGAATGTGGGACTCAAACCAAAAAACCAACCAGGGAATCCTAAGGCTAAACCACATCACACTCATCAATAGAAACTCGACTTTACTGCAATCCATCGTGGATCACTAGGCCATAAAATAGTCATGAATTCCACTGTATTTATACACCTACATAGTGAGGAATTTTCTTGTCTACTAGTCTCCCAACATTTACCACAATCCACATCACATCACTAGGCCCTAAATCGAGACTCTATTAGGTATGTGTTATATTCTTTCCTTAATTTTTGGTGGGTAGTCCGAGTCCATGGTTTTGTGCATGGTTTGCACATGGTTTTGGGGTACGATGGTTTTTGGCCCCTGTTATTTTTGTAGATCCGGTCAAAGGAACTACGGTTATGTTCTAATCCAGGGTTAATGGATTAGGGTTCATGTATTCTTCGGCATGTATATATATGTGTTGTAACGCTAAAAGGAATATAATGAAAAATCAAGCTGGTTGTCTTGATTTGGGATCCAGGGGAAAATCTCTGTGTTTATCTGTTTTATGTTTTATGCTCTTGCCATTGTTTATTTTCTGTTATACGATTCGTGTGTAGGTAATTTCTGTTCAGGGTTAAAACCTACATTTGGTATCAGAGCTGTTTCGGCTTCAAGGGGACGCCTTTGCTACTGAGGGTTTTTTTCTTGGGCCTGAGGTAGACCTTGTTCAGTGGGAGATCTATGAGATCGATTCTTTGTGGTGAAAGAAGATGGCGAGCAGAGGAAAGATAGAGATCAAGAAATTTAATGGTCAGAGTTTTGAGTTGTGGAAGCTCCTGGAAAGTTTGTAAAGGTGTGTTGGAAATGCGGAAAGGAAGGGCACTACAAAAAGGACTTCAGATCTAAAGCTCCTGAGAAAGGAAAGGGATCTGATGATGCTTCTTCTATAGAGGAAAAAACCACCTCGGATGAAGGTGGGGATGTGTATTTGGCTTCTTCTTCAAATACACATGTAGATCATGAGTCATGGTTGATTGACTCAGGTGCATTCTTTCACTTCACTCCCCATTGGGAGTGGTTCTGCGAGTATGAGAAATATGATGACGGTGATGTATTCCTAGGGGATGATAGGAAGGCTAGAATCATCGGATGTGGAAAGGTGAAACTGAAGCTGCAAGGTGGAAGGATTAGAACACTTCTTGGTGTTCTGCATATTCCTGCATTGGCCAAAAATCTAATTTCTGTAAGCAAGATGGATGATGCAGGTGTAAAAACAATGTTCAAGAAAGATGCCTGCAAGATGGTTCGAGGAGCACTGGTATTAATGCAGGGAGTTCGGACTGGAACTCTATACAAGCTACAAGGTAGCACTGTTACTGATGGGTGTAACAGTTCTGTGGTTTCTAAAAGTGGAGCGGAAATCCTAGCTATCTCTGGAGAAAAGACAATGCTATGGCATCAAAGGCTTGGACATATTGGAGAGAAGGGCCTTCAGATACTACATAGAAATGGTATAGTAGAAGGTATGTATAATTGTTCTCTGGATTTCACTTTCTGTGAAAATTGTGTATATGGGAAACATAATCGGGTGAGTTTTCCTTCATGTGCTAAGAGGGAAAATAAGATGTTAGTGTCCCGTGATTTGGTTGATTGGCAAGCCAAATGACAGTGTAACATCAAACCAATCTTTGGAGCTCAAGGACCTAGCCTTCCTGGACTCAGAGAGGGCTCTCGCTATTTGTGTAAGGGATATTTGTGTGTTTGCTTATTCTGATTTTAGGCTAGTTATGAAGTAGGTTTTTTGGTTGTGGTTTTTAGGTTGTGAGGGATGAAAATAATCAAAGATATAAGATATGTAAAAAGATGTCAGATCAACTGGGCTATGGGGTTGAAAAGGTCAAGAAAGCTTTCAGATGTTGATACAAGGTTGTTGAAGGGCCGATTTGATTCGAGGTAAAATGGATCTTTGGGAAAAATGGAGTGAAATGGACATCAAGTTTGTGAATAACAAAGGATTTCAAGCATAACTAGTTTAATAGCTTACATAAACATGGTAGGGAAAACCATTAATCATGAGAAATGTAACTATAAGCTAATCAACGCATAGAAATAAACATTCGAGCCATGCATAGAGATAAATGACTCTCTAACTTTGGGAAATGGCTATCAGACTTTGGGGAAATACATTTAAGACAGACTAACAACTCAAATCACTATGCCGAAATTCCTAAACATAGTACTTCAAGCTATTGGGCACTTTGAAAACAAGATTGCATAGTTTTAGGCAAAGGGCAAGATCAGTACAAGACCTCCTTGGTTCAACAAATGACAATCTAATCAATCAAAGAGAAATTTCATAGGTGGAGCTATGGCTAGCCATGAGTAAGCAGGGCATACCGTAAATCATACTTAGCATGCATAAAAACCATCAATGAAACAAGCAAACCATATTCTTAAGTTATTAAAGAGCAATCAAGAATTCTTTAATGTGACTAAGAATGAAGAAAACATGGAAGCTATAAAGAAACAAGAAATTTGAGGTGCCTCCAAGGGCATGTCTCAAATCTATTCTCTACTGTCTTATAGCAAGAAAGAACATGGATTTATGAATGAAAACTAGGAAACAAAACAGAGAGAGAGACACTATACCATTCTACCAAGTCATGGAATCCAACAACAATCCTCTTTCATCATCCAAGAACATCCAAGAAACTATCCAAAAGCATGAGACAAGTATTTCTTCCGAAGCTTATATGACCATATATTGCTTCTATTCATCAAGTTCAGCCTGGTTTACAATGAAAGCCTTTAGAATATATAGGCCAAAGTGAGGAAAACCTCTTAGTTCAACTTGCAATCTCATTGGCCTATCCAAAATATCTGATTTTGTCCTTGAGGCTTTGCAAAGCCCAAGGCACAAAATATCTCAAAAATGCTAAAAAAGGGAAATATATTGACTTTTCATAACCTATCATGTACAAAAATAGCTAAACGCACATGAAGAAAAGTCACTTTTGAAAGGTTCAAATTTTACAAAAATACTCAAAAAATACATCAGCAAAAGGTCCCCTGAATTTCCGGCAACTGTTGGAAGCCTTCCCGATGTCGAAATGAGGCTCATGATGGCTTGTTGGAAAGCTATGAGTGTCTAATTTCTGAAAATGTTTATTTTTCTCCCAACGGACCACCAAAAGTCCTCAAAAAATAGGCATGTGTGTAAAAAACCAGAAAATAGGCCTTGCTGATAAACGGGGCAGAGTGTAGAAAAAGCGAGTGTTTTTCTCCATTTTGGGGGAGCAAATGATCTTCAATTGTTCTAAAAATCGTTGAGTATGTGCCCCTAAAATTATGGCATCCAATGATACTATTTTAATTCTTTGAGGATGTCCAAAACTGAAATGGCGATGCCCATGAGTTTTGGCCAAAAACCCAAAAGTGACAAAAAAACCAAAATATGTCGAATTTCGCCGAAACTTGGTGAGCATGAACCTCAAGGGTTTTCAGCAACATGTTGTGAAGCAGAGGTAAAAATTTGGAGCCTTGAGGTGTATTTCCTCAATATTGGTGTCGGGCGCTTCCCTTTAGCCTCCTTGAGTTTTTCTTGAGCAGCCTTCAACTTCCGTCGGGCAAACTGATTTAGCTTTTTATAATGCCCGGTCATCCTCCGTTGAAGGTCCAAGTTCCTATTTTTCTTCTCCAATTTCTTCTCCAAGTGATCATTAACTCTCTCAAGCCATGCTTCCACATTGTTCTCTATCTCTTTTTCAAACAATGTAAGTGAGAGGGGTAGATTGGAGAAGGGCATCTTCTTCTTCTTTTTGTTTCTCAAGGGCCTTTTTTAGCCCCATGGTTCTTGGCCTCTTTCGCCTAGGCTGATCTTCACCCTCACTTTCATCGAACTCACCCATGACTTCTTCCAATCTCACCTGTGCTTTGGATGCCTCCTTTTTGTATCGGATGGCCCATGTCTCATATACAACCATATGGACACTCATCTACTTGTTTTGAACTTGCATAAAATGATGGAAGTTCCTAGCTCTATCAAGATCAGTCCTCAAGGCATCAATTTGGATTTCTCTATGGATCAAGAGGTTTTCTAGGATCCAGGCTTCATTATCACTATCATCACTTTGGATTTGGATGATGTCGAATTCCCTTTCCTGTTCATGACTGCTTTCTTCCCTGCCCTTCCCTTTGCTTTGGGTGGCTCTTTTAGTCCTCTTCCTTTTGGGAAATTCGACCATGGGCTTTTTGGGAAATTTTCCCTTGCTTTAGAGGGCCCTAGTCACATTTGGAGTTACAACACTACGCACCCTTTTCTTTGTTGTCCGGGGCTTGGCCACTTTTGGAGAAGAGAGCATGGCCCCTTGCCTAGGAGAGGTAGTTAGCACATGCTCCATGGGCTCTTTACCTTTGTCACTTTGCTCCTCATTTTTTCCACTATCTAGGATTTTTTCATGGATGCCTTGGATATCCTTTTGTACTTCCTCTTGAGGGCTGTCCTCCTCACTGTGTTGCACATCTTCATGCTGCTGCCCCTCTTCTTCTTGAGGTTGTTGTTCCTTTTTAGGAGGCTGTTGTGTATCATGAAATGACTGCTGTGTATATTGTTGTGGCTGCCCCTGTTCAACATATTGTGGCTGCCCCTGTTCAGCACCTTCATGCTGCTCATCATCATGCCCTTATTTCCCTTGCTGTTCTTTCTCACTGTGATGTTGCTCATCAACACTTTCTTTTTCATCCCTTTGCTACCCTATTTCATCCTGCTGCTGCTCATCAACACTTTCTTCTTCACCCCCTTGCTGCCCTGTTTCATCCTGCTGCTGCTCATCATCACTTTCCTCTTCCTACTCATGTTCTTCTTCCTCATCATGGTCATGCTCTTCTCCCTCTTCAGGCTCTTTTGTTTGTTCTGTGATAAACTTGAGATTCTTTGGAATAGGTCTGCTAGAAGAAGGCGAAGGATGGAGAGTAGGAGGTTTAGGGGATTTATGAACTGGAGGAACAGTGGAGAAATCTGGATCGGTGATGAAAGTATCCCAAGAGACCTCCTTATTTTCAAGCTGATGAAGAATGATAAATTTGATGAGGGAGTGATGGAAGAGGCAGGTTGTTTGCTTCGAAGGAGGATTTTTCTAAATAGTGGAGGCCATTTTCTCAATGCTCCTGTGTAAGAAGAAAGGAATATTTAGAAATTTGGCCCTCATGAAATGCATGAGTAGTTGAATGTGATAGGCATAGACTCGGGAGAATCTTCCCTCACAAGTGAAGTATTTCATGATGATATTCATGAGAGGGGTGTAGCTAGTCAAAAGATATGAGAAGGGAAAAACGGAAGGACATGAATCTCTATGTTCAGGTTTTAGAAAGGGCTTGTAATCTTCTGAGTCCAAGTGGCTTTTTTTAAACCACTTCTCCCTGACATAAGGGATTTTAGTGGCCTTGGAGATGGACCGTGGAGAGAATTTAAAGTCTAGGTCTACCAGCTGGAAAACTCTTCACCTCTTGCACTCTTTGACAAAAATCTAAACACCCAACTTCATGGAAATTGAACAAGACTGATGGGTGGGCATTCATTTCTTCAGTGGAAACAAGCTCAAATCTCTTATGCAAGCCACTCCTACTATCTTGCCTGGGAGGCATCTTGTTTTGAATGCCCTCTGCAACACCAAGCTGCCTCAAATAGCTTGTGGAAATTTCTTCTCAAACACAACTCTGTCCTCTTTGTTGGTCACAATTTGAACCAAGGCAAATTTCCTCAAATGCTGTGTGAAATGATCCTTTAATACCAACTCCCTGCTCCTGACAAATCACTGTTTTTCTTCCTTTGTGTGCCAATCAATAACTATTTATAATAACAAGCACACAGTCAAAATAAAAAGGTACCCATAGTCAAAATATTACTGTGTTTGGGTAAGGTCACAAAGCTCTTTGTGGTTTGGTGTAAGAAAGACAGCCTTGCAGAAACAAAAACACCCCTCCCAATCAAAAACACTTCTCTTGTACTTCACTGTTTCACATACATAGGTAGACAAAACACCTTCAGACCGAGTTAAAAGATCTTTCACCACAATTTGTTTTATGGGACAAAGGAGACAACAATTGTTTCACTTATTCAAATAATCACTATGCTTTCCTTACAAACACTGCTTCACCTTCTAACACTGTTTTCACCATTAAATTTTGCTGACAGAGGTTTAGCTTTGTCTTATCATAGTTAGGACACCTTCAACAATTTGACATGATCTCTAATACTGTGTTTATTTTGACTTGCAGGTAGCATTATGTTTTAGCACTGTTTTGAGGGAAATTTTTAGGCCTTTTGACATCAATATAAACACACCACTTTCATTATGTCAATCTTGGGCAATCATAGCCACAACAATCTCGGATCTTAAACAGAACATTCAACCCTCCTTACCACTTTTTTCTCCACTACATATTGCTGACAGAGTTTATGGTTTATCACTGTCTTGAGGGTAGCTTTAGGCTCTTTGAAACAAAAATGACCACTCCACTAGCCTCCCACTGTAACAGTCTTCTTCAAACTATTTACCCCAACACACCTTGATTTATACCAAGACCTTCTCTTTTTTAATGACCATTAAGCAACTCGAATATATCAAGGAGGTAAATGAAAATACCTTGAAGATGGATGGAAACCTTTGTTTTAAGAGTTTGAGCAGCTTCAAGACTTGTTGAATGCGTTTTGATTGCTAAAACATGCGTGACACGTTGAAAAGGGAAGGCGCCACACAATAGACAAGGAGTCGGGTCGATGATGGGCATTCGTGACCAGCACCTATAGGCATGCCGCGCGCCGCTATAGGTGCGCCGCGCAAAAATACAAACTCTTTGTAAAATTGCTTCTAAACGCACCGCACATTTTTCTAGGCGCGCCGCGCGGGAAAAAGGCTTTAAACTCTGCAAATTTTTGCTTGAAACACTTCTTCGGTTTGAGATCAGCCTAGGGGAGTATTGCACGTGCTTTGAATTTGAAAAATAGCTTTTGCAATGGTCAATCTACCCCTTATATTTGAAAAAATCAATAACCCTTTGAAGTGCTTTATGAAGGTTTTGAAAACGTTTGAAAAGGATTTTGGGTTAAAACAAAACATGAAGCTAATGTCTTTTCAAAACATAACCGAGAGTCCTTTTTTTTAAATAAATGACCCAGTGGCAGAAACCACTTCTTTTACAGGCATGACCTTTTTTGAAGTAAAGCATCCTTTTAAAGAATTAAAAACTTTCCACTGTTTCTCTCTAAGGAGTGAAACCTTGTTTCCTTTTTGATATCTATACTGTAGAAGGAAATTTTGCTCTGAGACATGTGAATGACTATATATGTGCCTTTTGAATGATACTGCTCTTTTTACTGGGGGAAAAACTTAGCTGCAATTTCCATATCCTTTTTTACCTTTTGACTTTGAAAATGTTCTTTATTTGCTATATTAGGGAGTAATTTTGAGGTCTAAAATGGGCCTCCTAAGAAAAATGTACAACAAAACTAAACTTTATAGCAACCAATAGGATTCAAGATGATGATGTCAACCATGGGGGATGATTTCCCATTTTTTAAATAAAAAGGTAAAAATATTAAAAAGTAATAAAATAATAAAACTACTTTTTCAACTTGTATTTTCAACTTATCTCCAAAATTTTTACTCAAATTTCGAGTGGGAGTACTCGTTGGATGCAAAATTTAATTTCTCATCCAAGGAGTACCCATGCTGCATACTTTCGATGAACTCTACTACACGAAAAATGAGAAATACATAAAAAATGTGATTGTAATCACGTTTTTTTATGTATTTCTCATTTTTCGTGTAGTAGGACCCATCGAAAGTATGCAACATGGGTACTCCTTGGATGGGGAATTAAATTTCACATCCAACGAGTACTCCCGCTCGAAATTTGAGTAAAAAATTTGGGAGATAAGTTGAAAATATGAGTTGAAAAAGTAGTTTTTCCATTTTTCCCTCTAAAATTTGATGATGTCATCAAATCTTATTTGATTTTTTCCACTATTAGTTTATAATTTCCTTAGGAGGCCCATTTTAGACCTCAAAATTCCCCTAATGAGGCCCCTTTAGAAAACACATCTTAGGTTACCTCTTTGTCACTTTTGACAAGTTTGAAAAAGATCTTTATGAATAGGAAGAGCAACACCTTTTTTGAATATCAACATCACTTAGTGTTTTTCTCATTGAAAAAGAAAACCTGTTTGAAAGACACATTGTGATATGTGAGGTTTTATTTGACATTTTTGTAAGGAGGTAGCTCACCCTTTAAAACTTAGACTGACAGTTTCTTCTCCTCATGCTTTGAAGGTGGTCATGCCCACTGTGAAGCTGATTGAACTAGCAGGCGCTTCTTTGAGTCTCTCTTGACTATGGGTGAAGAACCTCACCTGAATTTGTAAATGAAAAACTCTTCTATAAATAGCTTTCATCATCAAGGCAACTGACTAACCCTGGATTGCTAAAGTAATGAGTGTTCAACTTTTGTGGACATAAAATAGGGGATGATGAACTGAAGTTTGAAATGTGAACATGGGAAGGCTGTCCCTTTGTTCTTCTGTGAATGAGGTCTACAAGAAACATGAATTTTCATTCATTTCACCCTTTTTGAGAGCAGTCCCTTTTGAAATCTTTGCCACATGCAATAATTGCCTTTCATCCTCAAACAATGGTGAGTCCTTTACTTTGTTTATGAAGGAGGCAGAGGAGGCCTAATTTGAGAAACTTGCGGTTTCTTTTCCGTTGAAAATGGAACAAGATGATGGAGCTTAGTGAAATGAAGTCGCCTTCACTAAGTGGGCCCACAGGCTATTTTTGGCGCAAAGTCTATTTTTAGACTATGTCTATTTTTAGACATAGGGATCATGGTCTATGAGTTGTAGGATGCTATTTATGGATGATTGGTCAAGTTGATAAAAATAGATGGACCTCTACTTTTAGACATTGGGCGGTTTCTATTTTTAGACTGCCGGGCTAAAAATAGAACAGCCAAATATTATTAACCCTTAATAATATTTAGACTATAAACATTATCTTATCCTCTTGGAGCACTTCAGTTTGATGCTTGGATGTGGCACATGCAGCTGACAGAAGGAAATACGCTTTTTCTAAGGGTTAGTTGAGCTATTGCATGGTTGACTTCAGTTAGAACTCATGTGGCAGAGCTTGGTGGAGTTGATGAGACAGTTGGTGGAGTTGTGTTCGGTTTAACTTAGTTGAACTAGTTGTATTTAGTCTAACTGAAAAATACACTAGTGATGAGTGGTGTGAATTAATTATTAATTAATTCACTAATTATTAACTCATAAATCAATAAAGAACACATCAGTTAACTACAATGCATGGACAGTTCAGTGGAGACCAGTGTTAGAGGTGGGTGAAACGGCGAGTCTACTATCAGTTGTGACTATTGGTTGTGCATGAGTTTTGCACACACATTGATGGAGATTGCCAATGAGGATTACGCAGTTGGATCTAGTGGGATTCGAACTTGGATCTCATCATTAATCAACTTGGATTGCGCAGTAGAGGCAGGCAGACTTGTGGAGGAGATTTGAACCCATGACTTGTTCAAATCTCAGTTAGTTTGTGTGTAACTTTTTGGAGATAGTACTAAGTACTTGTGAGGAGTATTGTGCTATGTATTGTTACATGTTCTCTATCATTATAATATACAGATAGTTGGGGGTTTTCAGCTATTGCTTTCCCCATTACATAATGTGTTGATATGTGTGCTTGATTATGTTTTAATGAGCGCATGCGACTGCTTTCTATTTCCGCATATTGATGATCAATTGTAGAAGAGGTTATGTATTATGCATGAAGCTTAAATAGTGTATAATCAGGATAATCTCGGTGAATGATTCAGCAAATTATTCAAATTTCTACATGGTATCGTAGCTATCAAAGCGAAGAATTGATCATCGGGATCTATTACAGTGATTACAATTTATTTTGGTAGACAGAGTCTGTAATGGGCCAGGTAGCCTCTGGATCCATCCTTTCTTTGAAAGGTGATATATCCAAAGAATGGCATGTCACTGAATGTGCTAGAAATCTTTTCCACTTTCGCTGCATCCGAAGAATCCCGAGTTTTGAGCCGGCAGACTAAATTTATATGTGATAATTTGAATTCAAATTTGCGTAGTTTCTTTGGTGCCGTAGTTGAATGTCTTTCAACCATTGCGATCGAATTTCCTTGAGGACAAGCTTTGAAACTAACAAAGGTGATCGATGGAGTACAGACATAGATGATAAATGGGTCGAAGGAGTCCATAGATGCCGAGATCAAAGCCTACCGATGTCGCTCAAGTCGTTTCGCAAAAGAAGATGGCGAGGTGTCGAAGGATTCTATTGGAGGGCGTGAAGGATCACATTGTGTCCAGCTTGCATGGTAAGGCTTCTCCATTCTTGATGTGGAAAGCCTTGACAGATTTATTCCAAAGCAAGAGCGACTAGAGGAAGTTGGCGCTCAAGGATAAACTCAGAAACATAAAGATGGAGAAAGGCGACAGTATACCCAAGTACCTCACGAAGTTCACCCAATGCAGGGATGAGCTGGGAAGTGTGGGGGTGACTGTAGATGAGGAGGACTTGGTGGACTTGGCTCTCCTTGGTCTTCCAAAGAGTTGGAATTCCTATCAGGACTCTCTCAATGGTTGGGAGAAATTGCCAGGATGGGAGCGACTTTGGTCGGATCTCATGCAAGAGGAGATAAGGCGAAGCACCAGGGACGGACCTTCATCAAAGGCATCTGATGAAGAAAATTACGCTTTGGCTGCCAAAGAAAAGAAGGGGAATAGCAAGAAAGCTTCTCATTCCAGTGCGAAAGGCAAGAAGCAGGACATGTCCAAGGTGAAGTGCTTTCACTGTCACCAGCACGGACATTATGCCACAAATTGTCCGCAGAAGAAGAAAAATAAGCATGCTATTTGAAACAGCAGAGTCTAGCTTCAGTGTCTTTGAGATGGGATTTTTCTACCGATCACATGCTTGGTCTCAAGTGGATGAATGGTGATGTGGTTCTTGGATGCAGAAAAGGCTACAGTGACCTGAGACTGGGATCATTAGGATCTGACACAGTGACTTTGGAGGCAAGATCAGATGGGCTAGGAAAGATGGTAGATACAGTGCGACCGGTATCGGTACCATTTCCTTTGAGAGGGAGTCTGGTAAACCCTTCGTATTGAAGGAAGTGATGCATGTTCCAGAATTGAAGAAGAATCTTATCTCTGTGGCGATGTTAGAAGACAAGGGATATGATGTTGTCTTCAGCAAGGGAAAGGATTTCCTGCGCAGTAAGACAACTGGAGAAACCCGGAAGATAGGTGTTCGAGTCAAGAACCTTTATCAATTGCAAGTAGATGGCTGCACAGCAATGGCATGCAAGGTAGAAGGAGTGGTGAGCCGGGATGATGGCGAGCTGTGGCACCGGAGATTGGGCCACCTTCACCATGGAGATTTGAAGATACTGCAGCAGATTTATACTGGGCTTCCTAAGGGCACTCTCACACGTACTTATCACAAGGTGTCTTTAGAAAATTTGGGAAGCCATCGCCACGAGAAGACACGCGACGCATTTCCATCTGTAAGAGAATTACTGACAGCAGGGGACCCTTCGCAGCTTTCAAAGCAAAGCATGTGCGCTATGTGATCTTTGTTGATGATTTTTCTCGGAAGTGCTGGATCTTCTTCATGCAGAAGAAGAGTGAGACATACTCAAAGTTCTGTGAGTTCAAGGCGCTGGTTGAGAAGGAATCTGGGAAGCATGTGAAGGCTCTTAGGAGTGACAATGGTGGTGAATTCATCTCTGCTGAATTCAAGGACTTTTGCAGCGCAGAAGGAATTCGGAGAGAGCTCATTGCACCTCATAACCCACAGCAGAACGGGTTTGTTGAGCGGAAGAACAGAACGATCGTGGGTGCTGCACGGGCGATGTTGCATGATCAGGGCCTACCCCTTCACTTGTGGGCGGAGGCATGCAATACTGCAGTATATGTGCAGAACCGTTGTCCTCACAAGATACTTGGCATGAGTACACCTGAGGAGGTGTTTTCTGGTAAGAAGCCTGATATTTCCCATTTGAGGATTTTTGGTTCACCTGTTTACATTCATGTGATGAAGGATGCCAGGAAGAAGCTGGAGCCGACTGCAGAGGTTGGGATATTTTTGGGGTACACTGATACACCCCACAACTATTGTGTGTATTTTCCAGACAGTCGCAAGACTGTTGTGCGACGGGATATCAAATTTCAGGAGGAGAAAGCCATGAAGTGTTCGCTTGAGAGGGAGCCACACTTGCATGCATATGAGGAGCTATTAGTTCCTAAGGATGAGCTTCCGGATGTGGATCAGCCACAAGAGGAAGTTCATGGAGTGGAAGAGACCACTCATGCAGCGCCAACCATCAGAGGGCGCAAGCGCACTACAGAAGCTGAGCGACTGGCTCAAGATGCAGAGAAGGTTGTAGGACCACCTACAACACAACGCAGACAGAGACAGTCACCGGACCAGTACACTGGATACATGGCTCTTGTGAGCAAATGTGTCGTGACAGAGCCATCCTCTTTCGAGGAAGCTGTGGAGGACCCCGCATGGGTAGATGCCATGGTGGAAGAGTATGATTCGATTGTCAGAAACAGTGCATGGGAGATTTTCCCAAGGCCGGAAGGGAAATCAGTGGTGGGTTCGAGATGGATCTACAAAGTGAAGCAGGCGGCTGACGGGAGTGTGGAGAAGTACAAGGCAAGATTTGTTGCCCGAGGCTTCTCACAGATAGAGGGGATCGATTATGAGGAGACCTTTGCACCTGTCGCAAGGTACTCTTCCATACGGACGATCCTAGCTCTCTCAGTGCAGATGGGGTGGCACATTCATCAGATGGATGTGAAGACTGCGTTCCTCAATGGAGTCATGGAGGAGGAGGTGTACATAGAGCAGCCCGAAGGTTTTGAGATCTTCAGCAGTGAGTCACATGTGTACAGACTCAAGAGAGCACTATACGGGTTGAAATAAGCACCTCGTGCTTGGTACACACGGATAGACAGTTATTTCACCGGACTTGGATTCTCCAAGAGTGAGGCGGATCCTAACCTGTACCAGATTGTGGTGGAGGGGAAGTTGCTGATCATTGTATTGTATGTAGATGATATGATTTTTACGGGTGATGAGCTGTTGATACTTTCATGCAAGGAGGATCTTGCTAGAGAGTTTGAGATGAAGGACTTGGGCCTCCTTCATTATTTCCTGGGATTGGAAATTTGGCAGCGCAGTGATGGACTGTTTGTTTCTTAGGGTAAGTATGCCCGGGAAATACTGGAGAAGTTCAACATGCATGGCTGCAAGCCTGTTGATACTCCTCTTCTTGGAGGTTGGAGGAAGGAGGATGCTACTTCGGCGGAGGTAGTGGATGCCACTGTTTATCGACAGTTGGTGGGGTCGCTTATGTATCTGGTCAATACACGACCTGATATATGCTATGCTGTTAACCAGCTTTCGCAAGCTATGGTTAAGCCTACCAAGCTCTTCTGGAAGGCAGAAAGCATGTATTGCATTATCTTAGTGGCACATCGGGATAAGGGTCAGGGTGGCTGCATGGGGAGGATGAGGTGAAGTCGCGCCTGGCACGATGCGGCCTATAATGCAGGAGCTCCAACGGATGTAAAGATCACATCTAAAGGGTCCTTCGCATTCGGTCGACACGGGGCTTTTGGCTTGGTACAGCAGGAAGCAGAGATCCGTGGCACTCAGTTCAGCAGAGGCTGAGTATATGGCAGCAAGCTTGGCTGCATGCGAGGCCATATGGATGAGGAAGATCCTGGTCGGGTTGTTCGGGTCACACTTGGATCCTACTATGATTTATTGCGATAACTAGAGTTGCATTAAACTCTCGGCTAATCCAGTATTTCATAATAGATCCAAACACATCGACATCAGGTACCATCATATCATAGATTGTGTGCAGTGGAGAATCATGTTACTTTCATATATTCCCACGGAGGATTAGGATGCTGATATCTTGACGAAGGCGCTCACCAGGAGAAAATTCGAATACCACAAAGGTAGGATAGGGGTTGCAGATAATCCATATCTTGTTGAGAGGGAGTGTTGAAAATGCAACAAGATGATGGAGCTTAGTGAAATGAAGTCGCCTTCACTAAGTGGGCCTGCAGGCTATTTTTGGCGCAAAGTCTATTTTTAGACATAGGGATCATGGTCTATGAGTTGCAGGATGCTATTTATGGATGATTGGTCGAGTTGGTAAAAATAGATGGACCTCTATTTTTAGACATTGGGCGGTTTTTATTTTTAGACTGCCGGGCTAAAAATAGAACAGTCAAATATTATTAACCCTTAATAATATTTAGACTATAAACATTATCTTATCCTCTTGGAGCACTTTAGTTTGATGCTTGGATGTGGCACATGCAGATGATAGAAGGAAATACGCTTTTCCTAAGGGTTAGTTGAGCTATTGCATGGTTGACTTCAGTTAGAACTCATGTGGCAGAGTTTGGTGGAGTTGATGAGACAATTGGTGGAGTTGTGTTCGTTTTAACTTAGTTGAACTAGTTGTATTTAGTCTAACTGAAAAATACACTAGTGATGAGTGGTGTGAATTAATTATTAATTAATTCACTAATTATTAACTCATAAATCAACTAAAGAATACATCAGTTAATTGCAATGCATGGACAGTTCAGTGGAGACTAGTGTTAGAGGTGGGTGAAAGGGTGAGTCTACTATCAGTTGTGACTATAGCTGTGCATGAGATTTGCACACACATTGATTGAGATTGCCAATGAGGATTGCGCAGTACAAGCCAGTGGGATTTGAACTTGGATCTCATCATTATTCATCTTGGATTGCGCAGTAGAGGCAGGCAGACTTGTGGAGGAGATTTGAACCTGTGACTTGTTCATCTTCCGTGCTAGTTTGTGTGTAGCATGTGAGATAGTGCTGAGAGATGTGAGAGCTTTGTGCTATGTATTGTTACATGTTCTATATCATTATAATATACAGATAGTTGGGGGTTTTCAGCTGTATGCTTTCCCCATTACATACTGTGTTATATATGTGCTTGATTATGTTTTAATGTGCGCATGCGACTGCTTCTATTTCCGCATATTGATGATCAATTGTAGAAGAGGTTATGTATTATGCATGAAGCTTAAATAGTGTGTAATCAGGATAATATCGGTGAATAATTCATCTATTATTCAATTTTCTACATTTTCAACGTATGTCCTCAACCTAAAATGTGAAGAATGGATAAAGTACAACACAGTGCCTCTTTATACTTGATGGCGTGGTTAGTTGACTCAGACCTGCCACTCTGTCATCTCATGAACATATTTTCATTATAATCATCCTATTAGCCTCAACATTGTAATAATTGTAATTAAATAACAGTGAAACTTATGTAAACAATTTTTAAAAGAACCACTGCTTTTCCCCTACTTTTAACACTATTTTTATTCAGAAACCCTCAGTTGCTGTCTCACTGTACCTAAAATTTGCTTTTACAGTTTAGTGAAAAACTTAAAATCAAACTTTATCCCTGGCCCTCTGCTTATGGATGAAGGAGGCCTTCTCAATCTTCAACCCTCTGATTATAAAATGAAGGAGGTTTTCTCAGTGATGCCATTTCATCAGCTTTTAACAGGGTTATTTTTCCTTTCATTGCCTTTTCATGCTTTGACTGTGATTGCAGGAGCTTAATGAAACAACTCTCTGTCCAGTGGCTATATCCCAGGCTCAAAATCACATGATAAGTAGTTGTCTTCTCATTTTGAGCCAAATACTGTCTTCTGGAATGGTGGTACACTTCCACTCTTGAAAGATCCATTGAAACACTGTAAAACCACCTAATATCAGTTTGACCTATAGCACATGCAGTTCTGAGACTTCAGGGCTTGTTAGTGGCGTGACTTAAGGGTGTAACCAAATTTATTTGCAGAATAGGAAGGTCTGTTATGATTGGTCTATAGTAGATAGAGGTTCTTTGGCTTTAGGATAGTTTTCCAAGGGATAAATGCCTAAAGCTCCACTACCTAACTTAGGGGAGACTTCTTGGACAGATTTGGATTGTTTTCTTTAGAGCTGACGGACAGGCTAGTAGGGCTGAGGCTAGATAGGGCTTGATAATGAGGTTTCATCTCGTCATGGGCGGATTGAAAAGGTAGGAGGGAAAAAATGTTTATGGGTGTTTTCCAGCTAGCAAATTTGACAATTTTTAGATCAGCTGCAAGAAAACTTGGCTGTTACAACTAGTCATCACCAACAAGTGAAAAATATTGATGACTAACACAAGATATTAGAACTTGTGAACAATGATGTGTTTGGACCTGTGTCAGTTCCATCACTGGGAAATTATGTGTACTATGTTTCATTCATAGATGACTTCTCAAGGAATACATGGATATATTTCTTGAGGAAGAAATCTGAAGTCTTTGACAAATTTAAAGAATTTAAGGCTCTGGTGGAAAACCAGACAGAGAAGAAGATAAAGGCGCTAAGGATAGATAATGGTGGGGAGTTCTGCAAGAAGGAATTTGAAGAGTTCTGTAAGAAGTGTGGTATAGCACGGCAGAAGACTACTCCATACACACCTCAGCAAAACGGAGTTGCAGAAAGAATGAACAGAACACTGATGGAAAAGGCAAGAAGCATGCCCAGTGGTACCGGGTTAGGACAAGAATTCTGGGCAGAGGCAGTGGAGACTGCATGTTACTTAGTTAACAGATCACCTTCATCAGCGTTGGAGGATAAGACTCCACATGAGGTATGGACTGGTAAGAAACCCTCTCTTTCAAATCTAAGGGTATTTGGATGTGATGCATATGTACATGTTCCAAAGGAGAAAAGGACCAAGTTGGATAATAAATCTGAAAGGTGCATCTTTATTGGGTATAAGGATGGTTTAAAGGGTTACAAGATTTGGAACCTAGAAACAAGGAAGGTTGTGTACAACCGAGATGTGGTGTTTAGAGAAGTGAAAGATGTTGTTAAACATGAAGTCCTACCAAAGGAACCCGAGAAGATAGAGTTTGAGCTAAAGGAGGATGAATCAGAATCTACAACAGAAGAAGACTCAGAAGATGAAGAGCCACAAACTCCAGCTTTGAGAAGATCAGTTCGGGAAAGAAGGCAACCATAAAGGTATAGTCCATCTGCTTTCTGTTCAGGTTTTGCCTTAACTATAACTGATGATGAACCCAGAACTGTCAGGGAGGCAGTAGATTCAGAGGATGGAAAACTCTGGAAGGAGGCCATGGTTTATGAAATGGCATCCTTGCACAAAAATGATGCATGGGATCTGGTGGAGTTGCCGGCTGGAAGGAAGCCCATTGGGAGCAAATGGGTGTTTAAGAAGAAGATGAATGTAGAAGGCAAGGTGGAGAAATACAAAGCTCGGTTGGTAGCGAAAGGTTATTCCCAGGTGCCGGGAATTGACTTTGGTGATATTTTTTCTCCCGTTGCCAAAGTTACTTCTATCAGATTACTTTTATCTGTTGTTGTTGCATTTGATTTTGAGATAGAACAGATGGATGTGAAGACAACATTTCTTCACGGGGATCTAGAAGAGGAGATCTACATGAAGCAACCTGAAGGCTTTATGGTAAAGGGTAAGAAAGAACTGGTATGCAGGTTGAAGAAGTCTCTGTATGGGTTAAAACAGTCACCAAGGATGTGGTATCAGAAATTTGATACCTATATACGGGGACTTGGCTTCACCAGAAGCAAGGAGGATCACTGTGTTTATTTTAAATTAATTGGTGACCGTGTTATTTATTTCGTCTTGTATGTGGATGATATGTTGTTGATTGGAAATGACAAAGAAATTATCCAAGATTTGAAGACCCAACTGTTCTCCAAATTCGACATGAAGGATCTTGATGCTGCAAACTATATTTTGGGCATGGAAATTAAGAGAGATCGGGCAAAGAGGATGCTCTGGTTAAACCAGAGGAAGTATGTCGAGACTATATTGCAGAGGTTCAATATGCAGGATAGTAAACCGGTGAATGTTCCTATTCCCGTAGGTGTAAAGCTGTCTGCTGAACAGTGTCCCAAGACACAAGAAGAAGAGGAGTATATGTCTCGTGTTCCATATGCAAGTGCAGTGGGTAGCCTGATGTATGCAATGGTCTGTACTAGACCAGACATTGCACATGCAGTGGGAGTATTGAGCAGGTTTATGTCAAACCCAGGGAAGGAGCATTGGACAGTAGTGAAGCTGGTTTTCAGATATTTACGTGGCACTAGTGATTATGGCTTGTGCTACCAGGGAAGACCAGGATTGGAAAGAATGTTGGACATTCGTGGTTTTGTTGATGCAGACTGGGCTGGAGATCTGGACCAAAGAAGATCTACAAGTGGGTATGTATTTAGCCTATTTGGAGGCACAGTCAGTTGGATGAGTAAAAGACAGTCTGTAGTGGCTCTTTCAACTACAGAGGCAGAATACATAGCAGCCACTCATGCAAGCAAGGAAGCAGTTTGGTTGCAAAGATTGTGTTCAAGTATGGGGTTGGTACAACAAGATATAAGGATAGACTGTGATAGCCAAAGTGCAATTTTCTTGGCTAAGAACCCTGCTTATCATTCAAAGACAAAGCACATTGATGTTCAATATCACTTTGTTAGAGATATGGTTGAGGATAAAAGGGTGTTGCTGGTAAAGGTGGACACTTTGAAGAATGTTGCAGCTGCATTGATGAAGTCTATGAGCACTCAGAAGTTCTCTTGGTGTAGAGAAACAATGGGTGCTGAAGAATTGGGCCAATGACTGAGCTCTCCTGTGGTCCCTTGTGGAAAGAAAACAACAAGTGGGAGAATTTTGGGTATGTGTTATATTATTTCCACGTCCATGGTTTTGTGCATGGTTTTGCACATGGTTTTGGGGTACGATGGTTTTCAGCCCCTGGTATTTTTGTATATCCGGTCAAGGGAACTATGGTTATGTTCTAATCCAGGGTTAATGGATTAGGGTTCATGTATGCTTCAACATGTATATATATGTGTTGTAAAACTAAAAGGAATATAATGAAAAATCATGCTGGTCGTCCCGATTTGGGATCCAGGGGAAAATCTCTGTGTTTATCTTTTTTATGTTTTATGCTCTCACTACTGTTTATTTTCTGTTATAAGATTCGTGTGTAGATAATTTCTGTTCAGGGTTAAAACCTACACACTCCATCCTCTAGTATTACTGTATATCCCTCCATTCATTGTCAAGGATTCCTGGGCCTAATAAAGGGTAACCACCTCTAGGATTTACCATATATCTCTCCATTAATGGGTCAAGGATTCCTAGGCCCATTGAGGCACACAATACCTGAATTTACTGCAACCCATAGTCTAGTTCAAGGGTCACTAGGCCAGTGGATTTACCAAAATCCACAATCCGTTTCATGGATCACTAGGCCATGTGTTCTTCCTTTTGGAGATCCACCTCACTCATCTTCTAATCCATCCAGCAATCCAGCTCAACTAAAACATGAGAACCCCATCACGCCATGGTTGTATGGAAATGGCAAGGGTAGGCTAAAAAAACTATCGCACCTGGAAAAACCCATGCCATGGAAAAAAAGGACCACATGCAATACCATGCATGCTAGATCTAGAAAGGAAACACACATGCAATTTGATACCTGCAAATAATCTTATTGTAGCTACTTGATCCTACTCTTCCTTTCTTGATCTTTACTTCCTCTTTTCCTTCTTTGCCTTTCTTGATTCAATTCCAAAGTTCTCCAAGAAAAATCTAAGTGTCCAAGAGTGTGTGCGAGAGAGAGAATAATGAGAGAGATCCAAAACTAAACTGACAAAAGGTACACTGAATAAATATTTCCAACTGATCCTCAAAAGCCTTTTTATCAATGAGGCCTCTATTTTCTTCATTTTCCATTATTTTCCTTCATTTTCCTCCTCACATGAAACCTGCGACATTTCACCTTCCTTTTCTCCTATTTTCCATTATTCTCATAAATAAATGCCAAGTAATTCCTCTTTCCTTTCCAATTACTTTACCATTTTCTTTGGAAATTTCCTTTAGCCATAATAATCGAAATGAACACCCACTAGGATTTTTTTTCCCACCATTCAGATTCGAATACATGTCCCTTCAACCGTAGTTATTATTTTCCTTTATTAACTTTTATTAAATGGAATTTTCACCAAGGTTGTTGCAAAACTAAATCAATGTGATGCATGTATCCTTAGTAAATGTAGTAAACAACCCTTATATGATTCCACTTCTATAGCAGGTAGGAAACTTGGAATGATATATTCTGATTTATGTGGCCTTGTTGAGGGTGTTGGATATTCCACATTAATTAGATGATCTCCCATGTGCAAGGTCTTAGCTGACCCTACATCGTTTTTAATAAGGATCCCATCTGGAATGTCAGACCAACCACCATTTTTCTTAACGTATGATATGCCTTGGAAAAAATAGAGAACATCAATTATAATGTGCATAAAATACTTCTACGAGTAAAATAAATAAAATGAACCTTCACCAGAACACTAACAACACTACTCTAATAAAGACAAGTTAAGGAAATAATTGTTATTTGATTGGAAAATAGTTTTCAACCAAAAATAATCATGGACACATAAAAAAATACAATTTCAATTTCGATTTGTATTAAAGACAAAAAAATAGTTCGCTAAAATGTACAAGGTCTAGAATCAAGTCTAGATTGACTGAAATGTACAAGGTCTGAGAATAGAATCAGGTCTAGGGGTCCACTATAGACCTTATTTAGTCAAACTTCCCAGTAATTCATTGACTGTGTTAGGGTCCTATAAAAATAGGATTCATAATTTTTGAATTGACTTTGATAGTCTTGTAAATATGTACATACCTTTCTTTATGCAAGTTTTTTCCCCATATTTAGAAAAAATAAAAAAATAAAAAATAAAAAAGAGGGTAAAAGTCCTAAAAGAAAGATCAAAGGACTTAAAAAATATATAGACCCCAAAAGAAAAATATGAAAATAAAACATGAAAGTGTGCAAGTCCAAATGCCACTACTTTTTACTTTTTTCAAATGATTATGGCAGAGTGTCAATAAATTCCATAATCCATGATGAGTTAAACTGCTTAATCTTGACTTATCATGTTTTCAATTTCCATGTTTTAGATAGTGAATAAATATTTTTTAGACAGTTTAATCCTGACAAATCATTAGTTAGGTAGAAAATAATGAGGATCTCAACAGTTTAATCTGAGCCCTCGGATGAAATAAGTTAGAATTAGATAGTTTATGCTTTCAAAAGAATAAATGTTTCAAGGCTGCAAGCTTAAATGCACCTTCCAAAAGGAAGAAAAAATGTTAGAATAATGTTGGGTAGGTAGAAATCAGTGGAAGAAGGCATACAATATTCATCATCGGGTAAAAATCACTAATTTCCCCTCCCTTGTAAGTATTCAATATTCTATACTACCAGTAAAAAAGGCTCAAAGCATTTCTTTGACTTTTGTTCTGACCGGACCTAAGGCTCGATGACTGGATAGTTCAAAATGTTGAGTTCTTAAGACAAAATCCCCATTTATCATTATTTATCCCTCATTCATACATTTGAATCTTTTCATAAGTAAAGACTCTTTCTTACTCAATGAAACATAAAACCCCATTTGGTTAACTTCCTTCATTCAGAAAACATACAAAAACCCTCAAAAATACTTTATCCTAAGTAATTGGTGAAATCATGAAATGACAAGCTTTGCTTTAGTTATTCACTTTACTTAGTCATTTACTGTATTTTTGTGTATTCCACTCCCTTTGTCATATTAAATTTTGACTTATTCTATTAATTCCCTAAAAATACCTTATCCTATCTATATAATTTCCTTTATCTAAAATACCCCCTAAAACCCATTATTATAAAGATTTTTGACCAAAGATATTATCCACATGGTGAATTAAAATCCCAAATTATACCCCCTTTGGTCTAAAACTAACCTTGATTATATAGCCCCACCTCATGCGCCTCCAACCATAGTTATAAACCCTTTTTCATAAGAAAAAATTTGATTAAAGTACATATTTTACAAAGTTTTCATTACATATATCAACTACCCAGTGCATATCATTTTCCCCGGCCCCACATACCTTTCAACCGCACCTTCCCATTTAATCTTGGCCTTTTGCACTCGATTATCAGATCCAATGGCGCAGGATTGATTTCGCATCCATAACTTGATCGCCTGTTCAAAGCCAAAACATACGTGAAATGGGTGGTTTTTCCATTCCTGCCTCCTGTGACGTGGTGTAAAACCATTTGATTACGTTCGTTTCAGCAAAAACTACTTACCACCAAGATCCAACGCGAAAACCACTTTCGGTTACGCAATTCAAAATCCAAACTGCCTCCTGCCTTTGATGAGATTAGCATTCAATGCATTAATGGTGATTAATTCCAAAGGTTAAAAACCTTTGAAACATCATTTTGATTGTTTAGTTGCGCATTCT
Organism: Pinus albicaulis; assembly: GCA_034641835.2. NCBI lineage: Eukaryota > Viridiplantae > Streptophyta > Pinopsida > Pinales > Pinaceae > Pinus > Pinus albicaulis. Next base: position 1,209,992,349 of record CM076581.1, read on the forward strand.
TGACTCTAAAGAGCTCCTCCTGACTACATCAACACTACTGACTGTGCTAAAATCCCTAGAACATAGTTTTATCCATGGAAACTCCCTATTTTCACCACAGATCTCCTGTTTGAAGACTATAAAAGCCATTTCTCTGCACTAGGACCCATCCGCAGGAACAAACAAAAGCTTCAGAAACCCTTTCAAGTGTAAAATTACCTATAAATTGAGGTATTTTTCATCAGTTTAAAACCTTTCACAATCAATTTTGAACCGTCCTTAAGGAAAACAAGCTTTCAATTATAAAAATTCACTGTGGAAATTGCCCAAAAACGCCCAAAGCAAGCCAAACCCTGGTCAATTTTTTCTAGGAAACCTTATTTCTATTGTAAGCCTTTTTAAGCCAAATTTCCTCAACTTACGACCTCTGAAGATCAATTCCAAAACAAAAAGGGGTTTAAAGCCTACAGATTTCTTAAAAAATATTTTTTTATAGTCTAAACCATTCAGGAAACCCTTGATTCCTGTCTTAGCCCAGTTTTCATCTCTCAGATGCCTAAATTGAGCAAAGATATCACTTGAAATTATCCTTAGCCTAAATTGCTCAGTTACCCCTCTGTTTAAAGTAAATTACTTCTGTAAACCATTTAATCTTACAGAAGAAGCCAAAATGCCTAAAAAACAGTGTTAAACCTCCATAGAAAGTTCTCATTCCACAGGTCTTTCAAAAGCCTTCAATAACCTTCTTGCAAACCTCTATTTCATTAAAAAATTGTTTTATTTTTGTAGGTTATTATCAGAATAATAAATTGGGCCAACAGTTTCAATACTAGTTGACAAAATTGTTTGCTCCAAATTCTCAGATTTTAATTCAAAAGCTTCATTCAAAAAAAAGTTTGTATACAAAGAAAGAATAAAATCAAGTCAGAATGAGATCATAATGATGAAATGTGCACAGTGAATGGTAAAACTGAAATAATAATTCACAATGACAGTGAAAACAAAACAGTCAAAGAGCATCAGAGTTAAAGTGTATCAGGCGAAAGTCAGAGTGAAAGTTAAAACAAAGTTACAGAACAGTCAATGTGAAACAGTAAAAGTAAAAACAGAGTCAGTAATGGTTAACAGAGATGAAAATAATTTCACCAACAACAATGAAGTTTATCCAACGTGAAAGTAAAACAGATAAAAGAACTAAAAGGTTAAAAGATGAAAACAGAGCAAGAATAGACATTTTTGCATAAAATTCATGTTTAAGTCATTGTTTTGCAGAAAATTTTGTGACCAATCCAAGTTGAATTTAGAAAACCTGAAGGAGGTTTATGTTCTTAAGGTTTCCAACTACAAAAACACCTCTCACTTTCCTAACAGCCATTATGGGTTGGGAAATATTAAACAATATTGGAAAGCACTTTTTGCAGAAAATTCCTATTAAGTCATCATTTTGCAGAGCAAATTGTGGCCAATCAGAAATACATCTTACAAAATTGAAGGAATTTTTTGTTTCAAAGAGACTCATCTATAAAAAAACTATCTCACTTTGTGCACAACTATTACAGAATGAAAGATACATGTGCATCTTTACAATCTATTTTTCAGACTCTGTAAAACTCTGTTTCACACATCTTTTTGCAGAGCCTATTGTGAACAGCTGGAGCAGAAATTTAGGGAACTGAGAGAGGTTTATCTCAAAAACATATTAATATAAAATAACCTCTTTCACTTTTTACATATATATTTTGGATTTAGAAATAAAAAGGTATCATTGGACCCAAAGTTTGCAGAATTGCTGGAGCAGAATGCACAAAGAAAGGAAATAGTTAGTGACTTGGATGCCTCATCATCAACGAAGAGTTGAGATCAAATTTGAATTATCCTCTTTGTCATCACCTATACATAAAAAATAGTGCCAAATAGATGCATTATTTTTAAGTTTCCTTTACTTAAGTTCTATTTTTGTAAAACAGTTGGAGATATTTGTAAACCAATCTTGATATTTTTTCAAGATATTCTAGTTTAGAATTTGTATAAATACTTCACTCTTTGAAGTATTTTGTGTGGAATAAAATTGCTAAGATTACTATAGAATATTGCTGATACATTGGAGGCTCTCATGTGTTGATTTCGAAGTAGAAGACTGGAAAAATCTTAAGTGGCATCATAATTTAGGGTTCATGCGATAAGTTGAAGAGTGAAGTACATTTCTTCTTGTCATTGTTTCTTTTCTGAGTTTCATGCAATTCATTATGTGTTTGATCTATCTTAGTGTGTAACTAGGAATATTACTACAAGATTAGCCTTTTTCTCCCTGTTTTTAACTAAGTTTCCATTTAAATGTTTTCTACTGATTTCTGGTGTTAGGAATCCTTCATTGCTCCTACTCCCGTTTGACCTCTGCCTCCTTCTTCCATTTTCTGGATCAAAGGATCCCTGATTTCCCTTTATCCTGATCATACCATTTCATCAAAAACTTTTCCATAAATCTCTGAGGGTTATCTACCTTGCCTTGAATACATTTGTCCCCCTTTGGCCTTGCCTTCTAGTACTGCTATCTAGACTTAGACTCCATATCCCAATGGACAAGTAGATCTATCCTTAGATTAATCCTAAGTGATTTTTACCCACCAAAATATTTAAAAAAAAACCAATTGCTCTATCATAACTAGCCTAAAAACATAAATCAAAACAAAGATAAATCTTAAAGAAAGAGCCCTCTCTGAATTCTAGAAGGCTAGATCCTAGGATTTGAATTAGGTTTGTGGTTACCTCGGTGAGTTCTCTCTTGAACCTGGAGAAATTTCTGAGTGATAACATAATGGCGACCATACTGGGGAAGACTAACCTTTTCTTCAGAAATATTTTACAGGTTCAGATCTAATCTATGATGGTGGACAGTGATCAGACATACAAAGGTTAAAATCATCCACCTGGTGACTCCACATCAATTTCACAGTCAAGACTCCACTGGAGGAATGAACCTGAAAGAACAATATGGAAATATCAAGCTTTCAACTTGGATCTTAATCCAAGACATTATGTTATTTCTCATTAAGAAAGTTTTTCAATATATATTTTATTTTATATAAGGATCTAACTTGGTTGTATAGATACAGTGGCCTTTTTTTATGACTAATTTACAAGATGACCCAAGAATAAAACGCAGGTATGCTCCCATGAGAAGAGATCACATACCTGGATTTCCACACAAACTACCAAAGGTAAATTGGGATAAAAATCTGCCCATGTTTCAAGATGAGAATATTGATGATCCTTTGTTACATCTCATTAAATTTCATATACACTCATGGAGATTGAAGGGTGATTGGCATGAGGATTTCCTCATGAAGCTTTTCATGGAAACTTTAGAAGGAACAACAAGGGAATGGTATGAAGCTATCAAACCTGCTAGTTTATTTTCTTTAAAATATTTTCGTAAGGTATTTTATGGGCATTACAAAGAAGATTTTCCATCTTTATCATTAGCTGAAAATTGTTGTGATCAAGATGAATATCTTATAAATTACCTTAAAAAAATTGATGAAGCTTTTGGAAATCGGCATCCTGAAGATTTATTAGAAGAAGTCGAGAAATTTCATTCTCAAGTTAAATGTCATAATAATCAAGAGGAGTTAAAGAAAGATGAAATAGATCAGGAGATGAATCAAGATCCACAAATCCCCTCTATAGTAACAAATGATGTTTCATATAACGTTTTGAATGAAGTTAAAGAAAATATTCAACCTCATGATCAATTTTTACATAAGAGAAAAAATAATTGTTATTCAAATCTATGAATTCAGAGATTCCCACCCCCCCTAACCGAAGAAGAAATAAATTTTCTTCTGAACATGCAACCATCCTCAAAATATTTACATAATGAAGAACTTGTTTTATATATTCTAATGTGTATGAATGTACTAAAGTTTTTATCCATGAAGAGATAGAAGAACAGGTTGATGCTCATGTTGTTCTACCTTCCCAAAAAGGCACATTGCTTGATAGTACTCCTATTGAGAAAAATGATGACTTTCAAATAGAATGAAACCAATCTGATCAAGATATATCAGGATTACTGGAAAAAAAATCTACTGATCTAATGTATACAATTGATGACATTCCTTCTTCTGAAGATCTACCTAAGTATGATCAGTTTGATGATAATTATGTTCTCCAAATTCAAGCTAACTTCACAGAGCAATCACTAGCTAGTTTGTGGGATGAGTTATTTGAATTTCAGCTTGATAAATATTTTCTGACAGATGTCTTTCTTGTTTTGAAATCAAGAAAATATTCCCCGCAACTTAAAATATATGTTCTTGAGATAGTTTCTGAAAAATATGAAAATGAATTTAAACTTTTTCATTCTCAAATTCAGTCATATAATTTCCGAGATCCTAAAGAATTCTTGGAAAATCTTCCTTCTCCAAAGCAAGAGGAAATTGTACTGCCTTTTGACTTGCAATTTGAGTATGATTATTCTTTAAAGCACAAGACTGAAGAAATAGTTTTAGGGATTAATATTCAGAATACAACCGAGCAACTAGTCATTGAAGGCCTATAAGCACAAATCATACATTATGCTTTTGATGATCCTATAGCAAATTATATGGAGACTATTTTTAGCTCAAGTCTGCAAACATGTTTTATCTATGAGGATCAAATATATCAGAAATTTCAATTTCACATCATATCATTGATTATAAAGACACATGATCAAGTTATACTTCCAAGTTTGATGACAAGCAATCAAGTTATCCATTCATTTCTACAGCTACTTGACTGGCTTCATTGGAATTTTTGTATTACCTGATTCGACAAAATTAATAACAGATTAGAGTAGGTAGATGAATGAAAATAAGATCAAAGCTCTGAGCATTTTTTTCAGTATTTAGTTTTCAACTAGTTTGAAATAATTCATTAAGGTTTGAAGCCAAGGAAAAGGCCCTAAAAAATTAACAATTTAGTAGTGTGGTTGGAAGGTTGTAGCTCCTTTTAGTCTCAGATCAGATTTCAGTTTGCAAAAAAAGGTGTAAATTTAGTTCAAGAGTTTTCAGTCACAACATATGCATGTTTGGGATTGGCCCAATGGATCAGGCTACTAGTCGACGGTGTTCTTGACATCTCACAAGGAGATGCCTTCCCCATGTGAAGCCATTGTTAGGATCCTATAAATATAGGATTCATAATTTTTTAATTGACTTTGATAGTCTTGTAAATATGTACATACCTTGCTTTCTGCAAGTTGTTTTCCCATATTTAGAAAAAATAAAAAAATCAAAAATAAAAAAGATGGTAAAAGTCCTAAAAGAAAGATCAAAGGACTTAAAAAAAATATAGACCCAAAAAGAAAAAGATGAAAATAAAACATGAAAGTGTGCAAGTCCAAATGCCACTACCTTTTACTTTTTGCAAATGATTATGGTAGAGTGTCAATAAATGCCATAATCCATGATGAGTTAAACTGCTTAATCTTGACTTGTCATGTTTTCAATTTCCATGTTTTAGATAGTGAATAAATATTTGTCAGACAATTTAATCCTGAAAAATCATTAGTTAGGTAGAAAATAATGAGGAGCTCAACAGTGAAATATGAGCCCTTGGATGAAATAAGGTAGAATTAGATAGTTTATGCTTTCAAAAGGATAAATGTTTCAAGGTTGCAAGCTTAAATGCACCTGCCAAAAGGAAGAAAAAATGTTAGAATAATGTTGGGTAGGTAGAAAGCAGTGGAAGAAGGCATAAAATATTCATCACCGGGAAAAAATCACTAATTTACCTCCCCTGTAAGTATTCAATATTCTATACTACCAATTAAAAAGGCTCAGAGCATTTCTTTGACTTTTTTTGGGACCGGACCCAAGGCTTGATGACTGGATAGTTCAAAATGTTGAGTTTTGTTGGAACACCTAATCCTACATGGGTAGGTGTGGAATGCGAAAAGTCACAATGGAGTCCAAGTGACCTTGGAATATAAAACCAAGAGTCACACCATTGTATTATAAATGTACATCTTTTTATAATGGAAAATAAGAAAGCCTCACGCTTATCTTTCATTGTGTGTTGTCTCTTGTGTGTGTGCATTCTTCTTCCTCATATACCATGTGTGTGCTTCAACATGGTGTTTAACAAGTTCTTATGAAAAAATCCCCATTTATCATTATTTATCCCTCATTCATACATTTGACTCTTTTCATAAGTAAAGACTCTTTCTTACATAATGAAACATAAAACCCCATTTGATTAACTTCCTTCATTCAGAAAACATACAAAAACCCTCAAAAATAATTTATCCTAAGTAATTGGTGAAATCATGAAATGACAAGCTTTGCTTTAGTTATTCACTTTACTTTGTCATTTACTGTATTTTTGTGTATTCCACTCCATTTTTCATATTAAATTTTGACTTATGCTATTAATTCCCTAAAAATACCTTATCCTATCTATATAATTCCCTTTATCTAAAATACCCCCCTAAAACCCATTATTATAAAGATGTTTGACCAAAGATATTATCCACATGGTGAATTAAAATCCCAAATTATACCCCCTTTGGTCTAAAACTAACCTTAATTATATATCCTCGCCTCATGCGCCTCCAACCATAGGTATAAACCCTTTTTCGTAAGAAAAACTTTGATTAAAGTACATATTTTACAAAGTTTTCATTACATATATCAACTACCCAGTGCATATCATTTGCCTCGGCCCCACATACCTTTCAACCGCACCTTCCCATTTAATATTGGCCTTTCGCTCTTGATTATCAGATCCAACAGCACAGGATTGATTTCACTTCCATAACTTGATCGCCCATTCAAAGCCCAAACGGATGCGAAATGGGTGGTTTTGCCATTCTCGCCTCCTGCGACGTGGCAGAAAACCATTCAATCACGTTTGTTTTAGAAAAAACTGCTTACCACCAAGATCCAACGTGAAAACCACTTTCGGTTACGCATTTCAAAATCCAAACTGCCTCCCGCCTTTGATGAGATTGGAATTCAATGCATTAATGGTGATTAATTCCAAAGGTTAAAAACCTTTGAAACATCATTTTGATTGTTTAGTTGCGCATTCCTGACTCTAAATAGCTCCGCCTGACTACATCAAGACTCCCGACTGTGCTAAAATCCCTGGAACACGATTTTATCTGTGGAAACTCCCTATTTTCACCACAAATCTCCTGTTTGAAGACTATAAAAGCCATTTCTCTGCACCAGGACCCCTCTGCAGGAGAAAAAAAAAAGCTTCAGAAACCCTTTCAAGTGTCAAATTACCTACAAATTGAGGTGTTTTTCATTAGTTTAGAACCCTGCACAATCAATTTTGAACCATCCTTAAGCAAAACAAGCTTTCAATTATAAAATTCACAGTGGAAATTGCCCAAAAACGCCCAAAACAAGCCAAACCCTAGTCAATTTTTTCCAGGAAACCTTATTTCCACTATAAGCCTTTTTAAGCCAAATTTCCTCAGCTTACGACCTCTGAAGATCAATTCCAAAACAAAAAGGGGTTTAAAGCCTACAGATTTCTTAAAAAATCCCTTTTTACAGTCTAAACCATTCAGGAAACCCTTGTTTCTTGTATTAGCCCAGTTTTCATCTCTCAGAAGCCTAAATTGAGCAAAGATATCACTTGAAATTATCCTTAGCCTAAATTTCTCAATTACCCCTTTTTTTAAAGTAAATTACTTTTGTAAACCATTTAATCTTACAGAAGAAGCCAGAACGCCTAAAAAAAGTGTTAAACCTCCACAGATAGTTCTCATTCCACGGGTCTTTAAAAAAGCCTTCAATCACCTCCTTGCAGACCTATATTTCATTAACAAATTGTTATATTTTTGCAGGTTATTATCATAATAAGAAATTTGGCCAACAGTTTCAATACTAGTTGACAAAATTGTTTGCTCCAAATTCTCAGATTTTAATTCAGAAGCTTCATTCAACAAACAATTTGTATACAAAGAAAGAATAAAATCAAGTCAGAGAGAGATCAGAATGATGAAATGTGCACAATGAATGGTAAAAGTGAAATCATAATTCACAATGATAGTGAAAGCAAAACAATCAAAGAGCATCAGAGTTAAAGTGTATTAGGTGAAGTCAGAGTGAAAGTTAAAACAAAGTTACAGAACGGTCAAGGTGAAACAGTAAAAGTAAAAATAGAGTCAATAATGGTTAACAGAGATGAAAATACTTTCGCCAAAAAAAATGAAGTTCATCCAAAGTGAAAGTAAAACAGTTAAAGGAACTAAAAGGTTAAAAGATGAAAACAGAGCAAGAAGGGACATTTTTGCAAAAAAATCATGTTTAAGTCATTGTTTTGCAGAAACGTTTGTGACCAATCCAAGATGAATTTATGAAAACTGAAGGAGGTTTATGTTCTTAATTTGTACAAATACAAAAACCTCTCTCACTTTTCTAACAAACATTATGGGTTGGGAAATATTAAATAATATTGGAAAGCACTTTTTGCATAAAATTCCTGTTAAGTCATCATTTTGCAGAGAAAATTGCGGCCAATCAGAAATACATATTAAAAAAATGAAGGAGGTTTTTGTTCCTAAGAGACTCATATAAAAAAAACCTATCTCACTTTGTGTATATATATTACAGAATGAAAGATACATGCGCATCTTTACAACCTATTTTTCAGACTCTGTAAAACTCTATTTTACACATCTTTTTGCAGAGCCTATTGTGAACAGCTGGAGCCGAAATTTAGGAAACGGAGAGAGGTTTATCTCACCAAAATATTAATATACAATAACCTCTTTCACTCTTTACATATATATTTCGTATTTAGAAATAAAAAGGTATCATTGGACCCCAAGTTCGCAGAATTGCTGGAGTAGAATGCACAAAGAAAGGAAACAGTTAGTGACTTGGATGCCTCATCATCAACTAAGAGTTGAGATCAAATTCGAATTCTCCTCTTTGTCATCACCTATCCATAAAAAATAGTGCAAAATATATGCATTAGTTTTGAGTGTCCTTTACTTAAGTTCTATTTTTGTAAAATAGTTGGAGATATTTGTAAACCAATCTTGATATTTTTTCAAGATATTCTAGTTTAGAATTTGTATAAATACTTCACTCTTTGAAGTATTTTGTGTGGAATAAAATTTCTAAGATTACTATAGAATTTTCTGATACATTAGAGGCTCTCATGTGTTGATTTCGAATTAGCAGACTAGACAAAGCTTAAGTTGCATCATAATTCAGGATTCATGCGATAAGTTGAAGAGTGAAGTACATTTCTTCTTGTCATTGTTTCTTTTCTGAATTTCATGAAATTCATTATGTATTTGATCTATATTAATGTGTAACTAGGAATATTACTATAGGATTAGCCTTTTTCTCCCTAGTTTTAACTAAGTTACCATTTATATGTTTTTTGCTGATTTCCGGTGTTAGGAATTCCTCATTGCTTCTACTCTCATTTGACCTCTGCCTCCTTCTTCCATTTTCTGGATCAAAAGATCCTTCATTTCCCTTTATCCCGATCATACCATTTCATTAAAATCCTTTCCCCAAATCTTTGAGGGTTATCTACCTTTCCCTGAATACATTTGTACCCCTTTGGCCTTGCCTTCTAGTACTGATATCTAGACTTAGACTCCATAGCCCAATTGACAAGTAGATATCTCCTTAGTTTAATCCTAAGTGATTTTTAACCACCAAAATATTTAAAAAAAAACCAATTTGTCTATCATAACTACCCTAAAAACATAAATAAAAACAAAGATAAATCTTAAAGAGAGAGCCCTCTCTGAATTCTAGGAAGGCTAGATCCTAGGATTTGAAGTAGGTTTGTAGTTACCTCGATGAGTTCTCTCTTGAGCCTGGAGAAATTACTGAGTCATAATAGACTGCCTTTGCATTGGTTTCATAGTTCTTTCTTGCGGCTGGATCTGTTGGAACTGACATTGGATATTAATAACCTCCTTCAACTATAGCCCATACATCTGCTCCAAGAGATTGAAGATAGGATCTTGTCCTTGTCTTCTAGAATATTAAATTATCTACGTTGAATATAGGAGTACTGATAGATGTTATCCCATCTTGATTGCTCATCTTAGTTGATCTTCCTTCTAGAAATTAAGCTTCTACAGAAGGACCTGCTCCGATACCAATTGTTGGGAAAAATACTGAGAGGAGGGGGTGTGGGTGAATCAATATTTAGAGCTCACTGATAAATTTAAATTTTTCATTACTGAATTCCATACACGACTTTAATGAACAAAAATCGCGTATGCATGCGGATATACCAACAGAAAGTTGCGTATACTGAGATAAATTTAATGATAGATAAAATTTTAGAAATAATCTTTAACTCAGCTTATCAGTTAGTTAAGCAGTAAATATGTGCAGTAACAACATAATAAATCATCACACAAGAGAATCACACATGAACACCAAGATTTAAGGTGGAAACCCAATTCGAGAGAAAACCACCACTGTTGTCGTCTCTGTCTTCAATATTTATTATTTGGAGAATTGCTTACAATATTGTACTGATGCAGACTCATATCATTATGCTAGCATCTACCTGTAGAAGGTTGCAACCTTCTCTCGTTCTCTAGTTGCTACTGGAAGGGAGCTACAACCCCCTGATCTCATTTACCAGTCACTACTAGAAAGGAGCTTCAACCCCTTGATCAAAACACCAGCTTCTACTGGCAGGAAGCTTCTACTTCCACACTGAAGGCTTCAACCCTTAGAACCACTGCAGACCACATTTCATCAATTTTCATACTGGATCACACAGCTTCAACACAACTCTTCATAAATAAAAACAATAATAAACTTCACCCAATACTTCAATCAGAACAGTGAGAAGCATGGTCCTTTGCTTTCACTATGTTTGAGTCTACTCTATTACTATGAACACCATTGAGAAAGTTGGAGAAAGAGGAGAAGACCCGCCAATGAAAAGGAAATAATGTATCCTTCCACACTGGCACAAGCATGGATGGATAGGATGGGTACGATTGATAATGGGTGGAGGGACGGTGATAGTTGAGTAGCAGCCCATAGGGTGTGGGTTATTACCTTCAGCTTAGGTATATGCAAAATCATGTCAACATATCGATGCATATTCTATTTGGTTAGAATAATCACTGTAACCAAAACACAGTAATAACCTAGATTTTAGAATCAGTATGTAGAATCAAACTCAACCATGAAAATTCATTATCTTAAAATGCATATGCTACTTTTCTTTACTGAACCCGCGTGTATACACGCTTTCCCTCACACCAACCTGTGTATAGATCTGTGTATACTAATCTTCCAAAATATGGTCAGTCTCAGATATAGATATGAGGCTTTCAGTCAAATATCTTTTCAATATTACAGAACCCTTGATCAGTCAGACATCATTAAACATATTTACTCACTCATTGATTAGATTTTTATATAATCAACTTAGCAGCATATACAACATTCAAGCAACCTAGATCTACATGAAGACTTCATTGACAGACATCAGAAATACAACAGAAATAAACAGATAACCTCTGCAATAAGCTTTAGAAAATCCTGACTTCCATACACAATTTTTCTGAGACAAAGCCATGTATATATGCACTTTTACCAAGAATAACTAGCATATAGATCTGTAAATATTAACTTTGCAGAATGTTTCATATCTATAGAACTTACTCAGATTTCTTTACTTAACTTCAGCAAACTTGCGCCAGGTCATAGATATAATCATCTCTTCAATAGATCATGCAAAAACATAGTCATTTCAGGTCTATAGATCCCGATCCATCATTGTATCCAAGGGTGCATCATAGATTCAGATCTACCAATAAAACAGAGTTCATCCCATGCAGATATAATTCATATAGAATTATTCAGTGACAACCCTTACACATGCACACCCTTGCACTATGATCTTCTTCTCCTTATGTAGATTTAGCCTTTACCAATACCATGAGTAAAAACCACACAACTGTCGTTGGTATTCTTGGATGGAATCAAATAGACAACACAATGCTCAATACTGTGGGCTAATACCATGGTAATTCCCCCTCGTATCATATTTTTAGAGCGCAAAAATCATACACGACTTGGATCGTTCTGATCTATGTGTATACGTGACTTGACCTGTACAAACCCAAATATAGAACTTTCAATATGAATATTAACTAATCTTCTGCAGGACATTACACATTTCTTCTGATAGGCCTTCTACAAACTACTGAGCTTCTCCAGAAGACATATACTTCATATTTTACTAGAGAGTTGCCATCAAGGACAACATATTAAGACATAAGAATCGTATTGCCACCAATCTCCCCCTTTGGACTTGATGGAAACCATGATGGTGTTTGATCACCACAACAGATAGATACATTAAACATAACCATTATTCAAACACCCAAAATACTCTCCCCCTTTGACATCAAGGGCAAAGGGCACTATTTTGACTATACTCCCCCTAAGGTCATGTTGAATCTCTAGACAGATATTTCTGACTCTATAACTCAACCGAGTATGACCTTTCCTATCACCAAGGACTCATACTTACATCAATGATCCAACCAAGTGGAATTACATAATTGACTCAAATAACCAACTAAGTGGGTTTACAAATTTTAACAAGTCCTTACATGAATGAATATAACAATTTACATCATGGGTATAAACATTCCCTTTTCATCAAATTATAGAAATGACTTTCATGATCAGGACCAAGAAATATCAAGAGAGAGATCATAAATAAGAAACCAATCAGAATTCCAACAATGCATCCCTTTCAACAAGGTAGGTTCTCCCCCTAAGCTTGTAGAACCTTAACACCTTCAACAACTAATTCATCGAAGCATCTTCATCAAGGGAACGACAACACAGATTACCCAAAAATACCACAACTTTTCTTAAAACTGAACTAGAGAAAATCTGTCATCAAAACCCAAATGCAATGTTATGCAAAAAAAATTGTGTCTAACGTAAATTGCCTTTATGAAACCAACGTATCGAATTTAAACTTTTAAAATTAAGAAGATTTGATCAGAGTGACAGAGATAACTCCCAGCTTCTATCTAAGATATTTGAATTCTTCCCTGGGAAGTGGTTTAGTAAATATATCAGCAACTTGTTCTTTGGAGGGAACATACTCCAATTTAACCTTTTGGTCAAGCACTTGTTCACGTAGGAAGTGATACTTTATAGGAATGTGCTTAGTGTTGGAATGCATAATAGGATTCTTTGAGATATTAATGGCACTTGTATTATCACATAAAATGGAGATGGGAGATGAAAATTTGATTTGAATGTCTTGTAGAGTCTGCATCATCCAAAGGAGTTGTGTGCAACATGATGTGGCAGCCACATATTCTACTTCTGCTATAGATAAGGAAATAGATCTTTGTTTCTTGCTGAACCAAGATACTAATCGGGGTCCCATATAAAATGCACCACAACTAGTGATTTTTGTATCATCAACATTTCTAGCCCAATCTGCATCTATGTAAGCATGAAGAGTGAGATCAACATTCTTTGGATACCATAGACCAAAGTCTTGAGTTCCTTGTAGATATTTGAATATTCTTTTTACAGCCTGAAAGTGAGACTCTTTTGGATTAGCTTGGAATCGTCCAACAATCCCATTTGCATGCATAATGTCTGGTCTTGTCCCGGTTAGATAAATCAGACTTCCAATCATGGATCTATATTCTGGTTGATTTACCGTGGGAGAATCATCATGAGAATTGAGATTAAATTCATTTACCATTGGAGTACTCACATGTTTTCAGTCTTCCATCCCATACTTCTTCATAATTTTCTTAATATATTTTTATTGTGATAAAAATATCCCATCTGTTGCTTGTTGCACTTGTAAGCCAAGAAACAATATTAGCTCCCCAAGTAAAGAAATTTCAAATTCTTGCTGCATAACAGAGGAAAATTTCTGACTCATGGATGTTGAAGATTGCAACAAGAAACAGTGAAGGAGGCATCTTGAAACATCATTCCTGATCCTAGTTGGAAAGTGATCACCTAAACTAGGTGGGGACCACACAGGTGATTTTTGTCGCAAAGTCTATTTTTAGACTATGTCTATTTTTAGACATATGGATCATGTTCTATAAGTTGCGGGATGCTATTTGTGGATGGTTGGTCAAGTTGGAAAAATAGATGGATTTCTATTTTTAGACATATTGGGCGGAATCTATTTTTAGATTGCCAGTCTAAAAAAAGATATGTCGAATATTATTAGCTCTTAATAATATTTGGACTATAAACATTATCTTATTCTCTTGGAGCACTTCAGTTAAGTGCACAGATGTGGCACAGGAACTGACAGAAGGAATTACGCTATTCCCGAGGGTTAAGTGGAGCTATTGCATGGATACTTTAGTTAGAACTCATGTGACAGAGTTTGGTGGAGTTGATTGAGGAAGTTAGTGGAGTTGTATTCAGTTTAACTAATCTAAACATAGTTGAGCTATTTGTATCTAGTTTAAATGATTGATACAATTAGTGAGAGTGGTGTGAATTAATTATTAATTAATTCACTAATTATAAACTCATTAATCAACTAAAGAATACATCAGTTAACTTCAGTGCATGGACAGTTTCAGTGGAGACTAGAGCAAAGATAGGTGAAAGGGCAAGTGTGACTATCAGTTGTGACTATAAGTGATGCATGGTTTGCATCCAACACTCAGTAGAGATGCCTATAAAGACTGTGTGAGAAAGGCTGGGGTAATTAAAATTATCATCAAGAGGCATTCTTCAGCAGGGATTGCGCAGTAGAGGCAGGCTATCAAGTGGCAGAGATTGGAGCATGTGTTTTGCTAGATCTAGCTTGATTAGTGTGTAGCAAGTGGAGATTATACTGAGAGCTTGTGAGGAGCTTCGTATGATGATTGTTACATGATATCTATGACATATATAATATATATATATATATATTTGGGGGTTTTCAGCTTTAATATTTCCCATTACATACTGTGTTCATATGTGTGAATTTTTTATGGCTTTAATGTGTGCATGAAATTGATTCTATTTCCGCATGTGATGATCAATGGTAGAAGATATTCTGTATTATGCATGAAGATAAAATAGTGTGTGATCAGGAGAATCTCGGTGGATAACATATCAGTTATTCAAATTTCTACAATGGACTCTTCATTACGTCCAAAAATGATGTCATCAACATAAACAACTACAATCAATAGTTTATCATTCTCAAATTTTGTGTATAAGTTACTATCAGCATATCCTTTTGTAAAACCTTTTTGATGAAGATATTTTTCAAGATGATAATACCATGCCCTAGGAGCTTGTTTGAGACCATATAAAGCCTTTTTAAGTTTGCAAACAATTTTTTCATCATTTCCCAGAATGAATCCTTCTAGTTGTTCTATATAAACTTCTTCTTCTAGATCACCATTGAGGAAAGCAGATTTAACACCCATTTGATAAACTTTGAATTGTTGAAAACTTGAAAAATAAAGAAACATTCTTATGGCTTCAAGTCTAGCTACAAGAGAAAATATTTCTTCAAAGTATATACCTCCTTGTTGAGTGTACCCTTTACAAACAATTCTAGCTGTGTTTCTAATAACATCTCCATTTTCATTCAACTTGTTTTTGAATATCCATTTTGTTACAATAACATTTTTATCATGAGGTCTTGGAATAAATTCCCAAGTATGATTCTTTTCAATATGATCAAGTTATTCATTCATGGCTTGAATCCAACATTCATCTTTACTAGCTTGATTTACATTCTGTGGTTCAATAGTGGATAAGAATGCCAGATAGCTAGGGGATCCTACAAGAGTTCCTCTTGTTTGGACACTTGATCCCTTTTCTCCTAGAATTTGAGATTCTGGATGATTCTTTTGAACATATCTGGATGGAGCCTTTTCAGATAGATATTATTATAGTGCTTCATTGGGTTCACCTTCTATATTGTTTCTATTTGATGCGGGAAAATATACATCATCGTCAGCTTCAATTGTTGTTGTTATTTCCCTTTTAGAAGCTGAGAGAGACTCATCAATTACAACATAAATACATTCAACAATCTTCTGTAGTCTTTTATTGTAACATTTATATGCTTTACTTCTAGAAGAGTAACCAATAAATGTTCCTTCATCTGCTCTAGGTTCAAACTTACCAAGTTTTTCATCATTGTTCTTGATAAAACATTTTCTTCCGTAAAATCTAAAATTCTTTACGATGGGAAGATTGCCATACCAGAGTTCATAAGGAATTTTATCATTGTTCACACGAACATGAGACTTGTTCATAATATTTACTGCAGTATGTGTTGCTTCTCCCCAAAAGGTATCGAGAGTTCCAGATTCATTAAGCATAGCCTGAGCCATTTGTTGAACTGTTATATTCATCCTTTGTGCCATGCCATTTTGTTGTGGGGTTCCAACTATAGAAAAATGTATTTTTATGCCATGATGTTCACAGAAATCAAAGAATTCATCTGATATATATTCTCACCCTTGGTTAAATCTAAGACATTTAATTTTTAGATCTAATTCATTTTCAACCAAAGCTTTGTGCTGTAATCCTGTGATTTGGCCAATTGGTAAACCAAATGACAACGAAACATGTAAGCCAGTATTTAGAGCTCTAGGATCTAGCCCTCCTAGTCTTAGAGAGGGATCTCTCAATATGTTTGCAAAAATATGGCTTGTTTTCTTGTAAAGGATTGATTTTAGGCTAGTTATTAAGCTGGAGTTTGTTTGATTGTTTTGTGGGACATGATGACCTAGGCAGCATATATAGAAAAAGGAGATCTCTAAGTCATTGGGCAATGGAGTCTAATGGAAGTTTGTAACAAGTTTGTAGATGAATTAGGGGTATCAAAAGGAAAATCTAACTTGGCTATTGGATCTACAAAGTTTCAGGTGAAATGAAATGAACATTAAGGGTTTAGAATGAAAAGTAGAACTAAGGGCAGTCAATAATCCTTAATTATATGTAATTTTCAACAAAGGGACTTAAAGCATCATTTGAACATGAAGAATTATTTCATAGACAGGGCTAACCATGAATTCTACAAATCATACTTCAGCAAATAATAATTTCAAGATAGACTTTCAAAATGAAATCTAAGAGTCGAGGAACACTCTATTTCATCAAATATTTCACTTTCAAGGATAAGAAAACATTCAAGATTCACAAATAACTACATTCGTAGAAGAGGGAACTCCTAAACATCTGTGATTACAGCTATAAAGACGTTTAAAAAAATTATTTGAGCAAGTACAAAGGGTATGATCAAAACAGACCTCTTTGGCAGACTTTGGACAATGGTACTTTGAAGGGAGACTTCAAAAAACAGTTTTTAAGAGGCAGCAAGGAAGCAGGGAGAACCATAAATCATTCTTGAGGACAATGTATTGAACTATTCTTGAAATAAACAAGCTTAAGGGTTGAAAATCAGTTAAACTACTCATTCAAACATTCAGCAAATGAAAAACATAAAGACAATGAAGAGTAAATAGGTCTAAGGTGCTTTCAAGAGACATTTCTTAGCCTAAAACCTTTACTCTACTGTAAGCAAGAGATGATGAAAAAAGAAAGAAAATAGGAAAAACATTAAACAGTTTAGAATACTTCACCAATAGCCAAGCTCAGGGATCCAATGACAGAGCTTTCTTCATCTACAAACAGGTCAAAACATCCACAGGTTCCAGTACATAAATTTCTCTTTAATCTCAGCAGAACTATGTATTACTTCAAAGAGTTATCAAATGCCCCCATACAATGAGTTCAAATGCAGTATATATGCTGAAAATGAGGAGGTGGAACTATCTAGGGTTCAAAACGTTATTAATGACACAGTAAATGCACTCCTATCCTTAAAAACCATGCAAGGTATAAGGTAGGAATGTTTCTCAACTACTTCCCTATGTATTAAATCTGTCTTTACTTCTTGAAGAAAAAATAGTTGAAATGATTGACTTTGAGGCTCTTTTCTATCTTTTACAATAACTGTCTGATAATTTATAAAATATCTTTTTGTGTAATAACTGAAAATTTTCCCTTTGAGGTATAAAGTAAGTGAAAGGTGTAAATTGTGAGTTATTAGGTGAATAATTGCTCCTTTGATGTATTCGAGGCTATCTTTAAGCCTAAGTCTTCTTGATTTAAAAAACTTTGTTTTAAGGCCTTTTTAGCCTTAATCTGCCTTTTTAAATTAATCTTCTTTTCTGTCCTTTAACACTTCATCTGATTTATTTTTACCTTTTAATCCTCTGTTTCTTGGGCCTGTAATTAACCTTTTGTTGACTGTATTCACCTTTAAACTATAGGATTAAACTTTCTAATCTTTGGTCTTTGTGTGCAATCCTTCATCTTCAATATTCTCTGTCTTTGTTGCTTTACACTTTTCCTCCTGACTTGGACTAGTTTTTAATCTCCTTTCTTTGGTTCTCGGTCTTTAACCCTTTGTTTCTTCCACTATTCTTTTTCTTTCGCTGTTGTGGATAGAGGACCCTAATGTGTGGGGGTTTGATTTGAATAACAACTATTCATGCAATATTTGATTTAAAAGACCCAGATTTACGCCTTGGAAATTTATTTTCTTCTTTTAACAATCTTCCCCGGATGATGATCCTCGACCTTGTCCCCTCACAGATAGTGGGAAGAGTTTTATACCCTTAAACTGCCATTAAACCTGCATAGGACAAAAATATTTAATAAAACCCGCGAGTGTTGGATAAACTGCTTTACAGAGGTCGGGCGGAAGCAGAAGGAGCAATGAGGAGAAAATGAATGCACATAAGGGTTTTATGGAGAAAACCACGAAGAAATGGGTTTTAAACAGTCTTGGCACAAAATTTGAGCAAAAGTGGTTTTGGAAAATCACTGGTGGTTTTCGCGTTGTAGTTGGGCAGTTAGTAGTTTTTTCCGGAGGGAACACGATCCAATTATAATGCGTTGCGTGGTATTTGCAATACCACCTATTTCGCATGGATTTGGAATGTTAAACCACAGATGAAAAAATCATGCGATATTGATCGTAGACCGTCGGATCTGGGGGGGAAGATCCAACGGCTATGAGGGAGCGTGATGGAGAGAAGTGCACAGTGGGGAGAACTTAGTGGAGGACAGGTGGCAAGAGGTGGTTGGAGGAGGGCTTAACGTAATGGATGGTGGGTCTGGAAGATTTGGGTTTTCGGGATGAACGAGGACCATTGGATCATGTAGATCAATGGCGGAGATGACGCGGAGGGTGGATGGATGAACCAAAAGGTAAGGGGTGGGAGTTGATAATCACCGTCAGATCATAGAGATCTATAGCTTATATCTCATCGGGGTATCGTTATCGGAGAGGGCAAGTTTGCAAAGGAAACGAGGGTTCTATATGGAAAAGTTGATGCGATGGGGGCTTAGGAATAAGCGCAGGGGCATGGTCCCATGGGAGGATAAGTGACCAGGGGCCAGGGTAGGGGCGATTATCGCATCGGCGGGGGGGAAGAGGCAATGTGATAAAATGATAGCGCCAATGCGATATAACAATTAGGATGCGATGAGTGCAAGCGCCCGGTTGCAGGGCTTGGTCTTATGGTGGAGAGAGGCTGGAGGCTAAGCCGAAAGGGGCTAAAGCCTGTTTGTTAATAAAAGGGCGCTTTTTAGGCCAAAAGAGGGTTTTTATGGGTTTTTTCTAAGTTCAGATAGGTAGAATAAGGGGTTTTAAACCATAATAAAGGATTTTTTATGAGTTTAAAAGGGGTTTTGAAGGTTTTTTTAGGAACATGAGGGTAAAAAGAGAAGGAAAAAGGGAGTTTTTTAAGGAATAGTTTTGTTTGGGAACAACAGAATTTTGAAGGGAACAACACTGTTTGAGGAACAACATATGCTAAGGAACAGCAGGCTAACCTTTTTAGGAGACAAAGATGAAGATTTCAGTGGACTGATGGATTTGAAATGATGAAGGCAGTGAGATTCCTAGAATTCATAATGTTTTTGCAATTTTGTTCTAGGAATATGGGTTTGTTACATTTGTCATCTTTTGATAAAGTCAAAATTATGGATGACTAACAATGGCTCCATTTGGGGAGGGCAGTTGTCCTTTTAGGTGTCCAAAACCTCAGTTTATAGATCTCTGGATTTTAGTGGACTAGTTCCTTATCCATTGGGAAAATTTCTTATTTTCTTGCTGATATTCTTCTGAAAAGGACAACCTTTATCAATCTGCAACATGTAGTTTCTTCAAAACAACATCTCTACCTACCCAACCTTGTTCTAGCATTTTTTTCTTCCTTTTGAGTGCATTTTAACTAGCAAACTTTTTGACATTTTATTTTTGAAAACATAAATAAACTATCTAATCCTATCCTTATTTCTTCCATGAGTTCAGATTAAACTGTTGAACCCATTAATTATCTACCTAAGCTACTATCTATCAAGATTAAGCTGTTTGAAAAATTTGTATTCTCTATTTCTAAAACAGGAAATTTAAACATAGTAAAATCAGGATTAGACTGTCTGATTTTCTATGGTGTCTATGGCTATATGTACAAGCTGCGCATAGACTTTATTTGCAGAAAAAAATAAAACAAAATTGTGAAGGCTTAAGATCTGTAAATTATAAACATCCTTCTATTCCTTTTCCAGCTCTTGATTTTGATCTTTTGAGTTGTCTTCTTCTTTTGCTGGTTCAAATTTTCAACATATTAGAACCAGCCTTTCTCTCTATCTTTGGCCTACATTTTTATCATGTTAGAGCCATCCTTTCCTTTGATTCCTGGTTCAGATTTTTAGCATTTTTGAACCATTTTTCTTCTATCCTAAAATACTCTATTGATAAGCCAAGATTAAATTGTTTGGCAAATCTAATTAACTAACCTATCAGTAGTAAATTGAAATTTATCTAGTCATGATTAGGCTGTATGACTAAATAGCAGTGTCTTCTTGAGTAGTGGCATTTAAGCTTGCACACATTCAGATTCCTTATTCTTTTTTTGGTATGGGGCTGTACCTTTCTTCTTTTATGGCTGCCCTATTTTTCTCTTTCTCTATTGTTTTTTCATTTTTTTTTCTTTTCAAATTAAAACAGCAATGTTATAAACAATGGAAAAAAATAAAAACTTTGAAATTTAGGACTCTGGGCAGAAATAGTGTTTGAGCATCCTGCCATTGACAGGACCTCCAAACAGATCTTCTCCATTCATCTCTTGCATAAAGAATGCATTATGACCCCTGATAGAATGAATAATGTAGGGCCCTTTCTACAAATTTTCAAATTTGACATGTTTTCCCTTTTCTTCTCTTCTAGAATCCCACTTTAGAACTACATTTCCAACTTGGAAATCATTTTCTTTAGTCCTCTTGTCAAATAATTTCTTGATACTCTCTTGGACTATTTGTCTTCTGTTGTACACTTCCTCTCTGATATGCTGTAAATGAATGGTCTGATTTATCCTTCTTTGCATATCATTTTCCTCAGATTGTACTTCTTGGAGGAGCTCCATGACTGGAACTCCTAGTGAGGTTGGGAAGACTGCATCCATGCCATAAACCAGCTGATAGGGGGACATATTTATTGACTTTTTGGTGGTTAACCTATCAGCCCATAAAGCATGAACAAGCTTACTATGCTATAATTTATGATTCTTCTCCAACATTTTTTAGATAATATTGACAAGGATTTTGTTGGAGGATTCAACTAATCCATTTCCTTAGGGATAGCAGGCAGTGGAATGACCTAATGTAATATGATATTTTTAGCAGAAGTCAACCATTTTCTTGGATTTGAAGGTAGCAACATTGCCTGTAACAATTTTTCTTGGACAACCAAATCCGGATAGTATGTTGGTTTCAAGGAACTTGATAATGACAGAGTCAGTAGAATCCCTAGAAGGGATGGCTTATATCCATTTGTTAAAGTAATTAGTGGTAGTGAGGATCCACTTATGCTGGGCTGAAGAGGATGGGTGAATTTCCCCAATGAAGTCCAAGCCCCATTTTTGAAAGGGAGCCTCAACACTGATGGGATGTAAGGGTAAGGGTAGGAGTTTTCTTTTGCCATAAAAAAATTGACACTTATGGCAAGACATGACAAGTTTCTGAGTATCTGGGAAAAGGGTGGGCCAATAGTAACCAGATCTGAGGATTTTATTTGCTATAGTCTTCCAGTACAAATGTCCACCACATTCTCCTTCATGCAACTCATGCATGATTTTTCCTGCATCACTCTCAAGAAAACATTTAAGAAATATTCCAAAAACATTCTTCCAATATAAAACCCCATCTAATATGCAATAATTCAAAGCCTTCTGTTTCAAAATATAGCTTTAGTTTTTGACAAAGAAGGAGGGGCATTCAGATAAAGCAGCAAATATATGATATCAGCATACCAAGGTGGATTCACAAATGTTTTTTCAATGAATGGAGCTGTGAATTCCTCTATTTCTTCTAAGACATTAGCCATATTCATATCAAGTGCTTGGAAGTTCGATTCAGCCATGAGTTTTGCTAATCCCTGCCCTTTGATAAGTTTGGTAGGCCTGATTTCTAAGTCATATTCTAGAATAATAGCGATCCATTTTCCCCTTTTACCATCAGGGTCTTGACTTATAATATCCTTGACAACTGTGTGTGGGACAAAAGAAATGATGTGAGAATGCAAAATGTAGACCCTAAAGTATTTCAATGCTTTTACCAAGGCTAAGGCTTGTTTCTCCATGATGTTATACTTGAGTGGAGCATCTCTCAAAGCCCTACTAAAAAAGGATATTGGTTGTTCATGCCCCCTGTCGTTATTTTGCAACAATACTGCAGTTATTGTATGTTCATATGCAAAGGAAAAGATATAAAAATCTTTGGTGAAATCGGGATTAATAAGAACTGGTGTTCGAGTTAAAGCTTGTTTTACCAGTTCAAATGATTGTTTAGCCTGTATGGTCCATTTAACACCTACCTCTTTCTTAAGCATGTTTGTGATATTTATCAATAGCTCAGCAAGGTTGAGGATGAATCTCCTTAAAAAAATTATCTTCCCAATGAAAGATTGTAATTCTTTAAGGTTTCTAGGATAACTGATCTTCAAGATGCCATCAATCTTTTTAGGGTCTACTTTGATTCCCTCTTCAAAAATAATGTGGCCAAGAAGTTTTCCTTCTTGGAGACGAAAGAGTGTCTTTTTGGGATTCAAAGATAAGCCATATCTCCTACATTTCTCAAAAACTTATCTCAAATGGATCAAGTGTTCTTCATTAGTTTTAGAGAAAACAGTAATGTCATTAAGATAAATGATTATAAAATAGCCTATGTCTTCTGAGAAGGCTATGTCCATGGCCCTTTGGAAGGTGGCCCCTACATTCATCAAACCAAATGGCATTTTGACATACTTGAATGTACCCCAAGGTGTAGTAAAAGCAGTTTTATGTTGGTCACTTGGGAGTAATAAAACCTAATTGTAACCTGAGAACCCATCCAACAGTGAAATTCTTTTAGACCCAACTACCCTTTGAAGTATATGATCCACTTACGGCAAGGGGTAGTTATATTTAAGGGAGGCTCTATTTAGATTCCCGAAATCAATGCAAAGCCTAATTTCTCTAGTCTTTTTCCTAATAGATACTAAGTTGGAAACCCATTCTGAATACTTGATGGGAACTATGATCCCAACATCATACATCTTCTTAATCTCTTTCTCAACTAAAGGTAATAAAACAGGGTTTATCCTCCTAAGTTTTTATTTGAAAGGTTTTTGATTTTCCTTAAGAGGAATCTTGTGTTGAATGATGCTAGTATCATATGACTTTAAATCCTTGTATCCCCGTGCAAATACATATTTGAATTTTTTGAATAGATCTATGTATTGTTGTTTAATATGTGTTGGGAGAGTGCTGGACAGCTTAATCATTTTGGGTTCTGTTGCGCTGCCTATGTTATGTTCTTCTATGTCTGTTTCTATAGGCTCCATCCTTGGTTCTTTGGCTACATCATTGAAATCGAAAATGTATTCTAATGGTGTAAGACCTCTTGGAATTGTATCATTTTTACATTGTAAAACTTCTAGGTCTTTCTGGTCCGTACTGTCAATTATTTCTGCTGTAAATGGATGTTCAAAATGGTTTATATTAGTAAAAAAAGACAGCGCTATTTCATGGTTTTGTTCTTCATTAAAAATATCTTCCTCATGGCTTAAAATAGGTGTTGGCATGGTGAAGTCATTCTTTGATTGCAGAAAATCATCTATATGTTTGTCTCTTTCAAATATCTGCCAATAATCTTGATTATCAGGTATTGCAGGTCTGTTTTTTTACCTTTACATCAAATTGTTCGTTGGTCTCTGGTATTTGGTAACTACTAGCAACAAAGGAAATTTCATTTGCTAGATGATTTTGGGCTCTTGGGATGAAAATGAGATCATATTTTTCAAAGGTTTTAAGAAGATCAAGGGCATCATTCCTATATTCTCTGAGTTTTGGGTTTTTGGTTGAATACTCCCCTTTAATATGTCTGATAATTAGCTTGGAATCCCCTTGGACTGATATTCTTTTGGCTCCTAAATCTTTGAGTAAGTGTAGGCCAATAAGGAGGGCTTCATATTCAAAAATGTTGTTTGTGCATGAAAATCCAATTTATAGGAAAATCCTTTGTTTGTGTTTTGTATCCATACACCAGTGCCTGCACTTATTTTGCTACAAGAGCCATCAAAGTTTATTTTCCAAGGTATTTCAATCTCATTTTCATTTTCTTTCTACTGTTCAAGGTTGTTGAAATCTGAACTGTTCTTTTCTTGAATTGATGACAGATTGATTGTTCAGGTAGACTAAATTCTCCTTTGTTTTCCTTTTCTTGTTGGCTGATTTCATATTCATTATATGAGATAAAGGAATCCAAATCTGAATGGATGGAGTAGATAGGAGATTTGTTTGGTCTGTATATGTTGCTCACCATGTATTTCATGTGGGTTTCCATGTATAATCTTCTAGTTTGGTTAAATAGTGGAATGGTGGCATAATACATGTCCATTTGAAGGCTACTCTGAATTTTGGCTCCCCAGGATCTAGATAAAAGCATGCCATACTTAGGGGGGATGTCAGCTACCACTATGTCCATTACTAGACTCTTAGCAGGAATTTGAGATAAGTTAACACACAAATCTTTAATTAAGCTTAAGCATTTGACCCTACTGGAATCAAAAGAATACAGGTCTTTGTATGGTTTAGTAATTTCTAAGCCTAGGATTTCCATTACTGCTTTGGGCATAAGATTGTGAGAAGCACCTGAGTCTAGCATGGCATTGTGCAAGATTTTCTCATGTATATTCAAGCTAACATAGAAGGGAGGGACATCGCCTTCTTCGTATTTCCCTTCAACCTCAGGACCAAAAAATAATTCTGGTTTATCATCTGCCAAGTTTAAAGTATCAGTGTCACTACCCATATTCAAAGCTTTGAAAACTTGTTTTTTATATAGATCCTGAGTTACTAGTTCAGCTAAGGGTATGGTGATTTTAATCTTGGCAATTTCCCCTTCAAGGCTGAAAGGAACTATTGCTTTTGACATAATTACATCTGTTTTTTCATTTACAACTATTTTAGCAATTTTTTAGGGCCACCAGTAGAAGTACTAGGGAAATTTTGTTCAACACTTTGCTGAATGTTTTTATCTTTATTTTGGTCAGTTTTCTTGGCTAAAGTGTTTTTTTTACTTATTGTTTTCTTAGGTTGATTATATGATGTTTTCTTAATAGCAGTACTAGTGTTTTTATCATTGCAATTCTCTAGGCTACCTTTGCTTCTAAGATTGTATTGCTTGTGTACCTCCATGATAGCATTTTCAAACCCCAATCTGTAATATTCAGAATCCTCATTATCGTATTCTGTTTGTTCTGAAGAGAAGAATCCTTGTTCTTCTTCGGTGAGAAAAACATCTGTCTCACTGTCAGATCCTATCAAGTTTACATGATTTTCTTCCAACCTTTCAACTTCCCTTTCTTCTTCTTGATTAACATAGTTTTGTTGAAAGGGAGGCCTAATCTGTTAGTCATTATCTCTTTGCCTATCTTGATTAGGGTCTCTTCTAAGATTCTAGTTTCTATTTTTGTTTTGGTTTTCTCTAGGAGGCACTCTATCATTTAGATTTATATTTTCAAGCATCCTCTCCATTACCTTCACTAAGTTATCAATTTTAGTATCTAATGTTGAGGTTGATAGCATTGTATCATCCTTGTATGTAACTCTTTTTCTCTGCTCTCAACCTAGCTCTTTTTTCAATCATATTTGCCTCCACACTCATGGCTCCCTCTGCATATCTTCTAAAGTTAAGGGGTATATTTCTCTTAGCTTGTAGGCCATTTCAGGGTCAAAGCCTTCTGGGAATTTAGCCAAGGCTAGGCCTAATGGAGGTTTCATATCTGGAGGAAGTGAATTATACACACTATTGAATCTAGTGTAGTAATCATGAACACTTTCCCCAGTATTCCTTTTGAGGTTAGTATAGTCTGAAAGGATTTGGAGGGGGTTTTTTATGATTTCCCATTTGTTTATGAATGTTTGATATAGAGAATGGAGATCATTTATGTTGTGAGGAGCTAAGTTTTTAAACCATTTATTGACTTCTCCTCCTAAACTTTGAGCAAAAATTCTCATCTTAATGGTCTCTTCTTCTATTTCCATGTAATCAAAGGAAACATTCATTTTATCTACATGCTGCTGGGCAGTAGCAGGTTCATTTGCAGTGAAATGGGGAATTTTGGACTAGTAATCATTTGGTAAAGGAGCCATAGGCTGTGGTAACACCAGTGGAGCATACCATGCTGCCATGATTGGAAATAATGGGAGATTTACAAGAGATGGATTAACAAGAGGGAAAGTGGGTTGAAATGGAGTGTTTTGAACAGTGGATGTGTGGATAGGAGTGGAAGAAACACTTGGGCCAACAAATTGATGATGAGCATATTTGTTATGGAAGGAGATGAAATGATGGAGAAGCTGAGAATCAGGTGGAGTAGAAGTTGAGGATTCTCTGCTAAAGCTCTGTTGCAAATTTGTGGTTTCAAAATCAGCTTGGTTTAAATCAATTTGAGACTTATTTTTAAAGAGGTTCTTTGTGTGAGGTAAGTCAAAGTGAGGATCTTTCAAGACTTTAAAGTTTTCAGGGACAAATATTTTTCTTGTGATCGTCCTATCAATAGTTGGTTTTGCAGTTCTAGAAGTTTGCCACAAAATCCTCTCTGGATTATCAATAATGGTAGGGGGATTAGGATCTGGATGGGATCTAGTATGGACCCTTGTGAAGCCAGATTTCAGTTTTTCAAAATTTAGAGAGGAAGAGGTTTTTCAGGAATGTTTTCTCAAATTTTTTCCTCTCACAGTGATTTCTATAATAGAGGACTAGGTTTCTAAACTTCCTCAAGAATGGTTAACACAGTTTCAAAGAAATCTGGAGTACTAGTAAGGTAATAGGCCTACTGGGGCTAGTGGAGTTGCCAGGTGGAAATTTTTAGCTTTTCTGAAGGTAAAATGTTTTATAGTCCACCACCAGTGGTTTATTTGAAAACCAATCTGATTTTTTTTTGGGTTTTTCTGAATTTCTATGGTTTTTTGAAGGACTAATGAGTCTATAAGAGCTTGCTAGGCAACTATGAATTCAGAGGTCCCACCGTGATCGCTAGAATGTTGTAATCTTGTGATTTGGACGATTGGTAAACCAGATGACAAGGAAACATGTAAACAAGTCTTTAGAGCTCTAGGATCTAGCGCTCCTAGTATCATAGAGGGATCTCTCAATATGTTTGCAAAAATATGGCTTGTTTGCTTGTAAAGGGTTGATTTTAGGTTAGTTATTAAGCTTGATTTTGTTTGATTTTTTTGTGAGACATGATGACCTAGGAAGTATAGATAGAAAAGGGAAATATTTAAGTCATTAGGAAATGGAGTCTAATGGAAGTTTGTAACAAGTTTGTAGATGAATTAGGGGTATCAAAGGGAAAATCTAACTTGGCTATTGGATCTAAAAAGTTTCAGGTGAAATGAAATGAACATTAAGGGTTTAGAATGAAAAGTAGAACTAAGGGTAGTTAAGCATCCTTAATTATATGTACTTTTCAAGAAAGGGACTTAAAGCATCAATTGAACATGAAGAATTATTTCATAGACAAGGCTAACCATGAATTCTACAAATCACTCTTCAACAAATAATAATTTCATGACAGACTTTCAAAATGAAATCTAAGAGTCGAGGAACGCTCTATTTCATCAAAGATTTCACTTTCAAGGATAAGAAAACATTCAAGATTCACAAATAACTGCATTCATAGAAGAGGGAACTCCTAAAAATCTGTGATTACAGCTATAAAGACCTTTAAAACAATTATTTGAGCAATTATAAAGGGTATGATCAAAACAGACCTCTTTGGCAGACTTTGTACAATGGTACTTTGAAGGGAGACTTCAAAAAACAGTTTTTAAGAGGCAACAAGGAAGTAGGGAGAACCATAAATCATTCTTGAGGCCACTGTATTGAAATATTGTTGAAATAAACAAGCTTAAGGGTTGAAAAGTAGTTAAACTACTCAATCAAACATTCAGCAGATGAAAAACATAAAGACAGTGAAGAGTAAACAGGTCTAAGGTGCTTCCAAGAGACATTTCTTAGCCTAAAACCTTTACTCTACTATAAGCAAGAGATGATGAAACCATAATGAAAACAGGAAAAACATTAAACAGTTTAGAATACTTCACCAATAGCCAAGCTCAGGGATCCAATGACAGAGCTTTCTTCATCCACAAATAGGTCAAAACATCCACAGGTTCCAGTACATCAATTTCTCTTTAATCTCAGCAGAACTATGTATTACTTCAAAGAGTTATCAAATGCCCCCATAAAATGAGTTCAAATGCAGTATTTATGTTGCAAATGAGGAGGTGGAACTATCTAGGGTTCAAAATGTTATTAATGACACAGTAAATGCACTCCTATCCTTAAAAACCATGCAAGGTATAAGGTAGGAATGTTTCTCAACTACTTCTCTGTGTATTAAATCTGTCTTTACTTCCTAAAGATAAAATAGCTGAAATGATTGACTTTGAG
This sequence comes from Pinus albicaulis, assembly GCA_034641835.2. Taxonomy (NCBI): domain Eukaryota; kingdom Viridiplantae; phylum Streptophyta; class Pinopsida; order Pinales; family Pinaceae; genus Pinus; species Pinus albicaulis. Next base: position 1,210,021,367 of record CM076581.1, read on the forward strand.
GCTCTTTTATGTCTTTTACAATAACTGTCTGACAGTTTATAAAATATCTTTTTGTGTAATAACTCACAATTTTCCCTTTGAGGTATAAAGTAAGTGAAAGGTGTAAATTGTGAGTTATTAGGTGAATAACCGCTCCTTTGATGTATTCAAGGCTATCTTTAAGCCTAATTCTTCTTGATTTAAAAAACTTTGTTTTAAGGCCTTTTTAGCCTTGATCCACCTTTTTACTATTATTTGTTGTCCTTTAACACTTCATCTGATTTCTTTTTACCTTTTAATCCTCTGTTGCTTGGGCCTGTAATTATCCTTTTTTTTACTGTATTCACCTTTAAACTGTAGGCTTAAACTTTCTAATTCTTGGTCTTTGTGCGCAATCCTTCATCTTCAATATTCTCTGTCTTTGTTGATTTACACTTTTCCTCCTGACTTGGACTAGTTTTTAATCCCCTTTCTTTGGTTCTCTGTCTTTAACCCTTTGTTTCTTCCACCATGCTTTTCCTTTCGTTGTTGTGGACAAAGGGCCTTAACGTGCGGGGGTTTGATTTGAATAACAAATATTCATGCAATATTTGATTTAAAAGACCCAGATTTACGCCTTGGAAATTTCTTTTCTTCTTTTAACGGTCTTCCCTGGATGACGATCCTCGTCCTTGTCCCCTCATAGACAGTGGGAAGCATTTTTTACCCTTAAACTACCATTAAACCTGCACAGGACAAAAATATTTAATAAAACCTGTGAGTGTTGGACAAATTGCTTTTTAGAGGTCAGGCGGAAGCGGAAGGAGTAGTGAGGAGAAAATGAATGCGCAGAATGTTTTTATGGAGAAAACCACGAACAAATGGGTTTTAAACAGTCTTGGCGCGAAATTTGAGAAAAAGTGGTTTTGGAAAATCACTGGTGGTTTTCACATTGTAGTTGGGCGGTTAGTAGCTTTTCCCAGAGGGAACGCGATCCAATTATAATGCACTGCGTGGTCTTTGCAATACTACCTATTTCACGTGGCTTTTTAACGTTAAACCACTGATGCAAAAATCACGCGATATTGATCGTAGACCGTCAGATCTGGGGGGGGAGATCCAACGGCTACGAGGAAGCGCGATGGAGAGAAGTGCACAACAGGGAGAACTTAGTGGAGGACAGGTGGTAAGAGGTGGTTGGAGGAGGGCTTTACGTAATGTATGGTGGGTCTGGAAGAGTTGGGTTGTTGGGATGAATGAGGACTGTTGGATCATGTAGATCAATGGCGGATATCGGTGCAGAGGGTGGATGGATGAACCAAAAGGTAAGGGGCGGGGGCTAATAATCACCGTCAAATCATAGAGATCTACGGCTTATATATCATCGGGGTATCGTTATCAGAGAGGGAAAGTTTGCAAAGGAAACGAGGGTTCTATATGGAAAAGCCGATGCGATGGGGGCTTAGGAATAAGTGCAGGGGCATGGTCCCATGGGAGGATAAGTGACCAGGGGCCAGGGTAAGGGCGCTTATTGCATCGGCGGGGGGGAAGAGGTGATTCGATTAAATGATAGTGCCAATGCGACATAAAAATTGCGATGTGATGAGCGCAAGTGCTCGGTTGTAGGGCTTGGTCTTATGGCGGAGAGAGGCTGGGGGCGAAGCCAAAAGGGGCTAAATCCTGTTTGTTAATAAAAGGGTGCTTTTTAGGCCAAAAGAGGGTTTTTATGGGTTTTTTCTAAGTTCGGTTAGGTAGAATAAGGGGTTTTAAACCATAATAAAGGATTTTTTATGAGTTTAAAAGTGGTTTTGAAGGTTTTTTAAGGAACATGAGGGAAAAAAGAGAAGGAAAAAAGGAGTTTTTTAAGGAATAGATTTGTTTGGGAACAATAGACTTTTGAAGGGAAAAACACGGTTTAAGGAACAACAGGCTAACCTTTTTAGGAGACAAAGATGAAGATTTCAGTGGACTGATGGATTTGAAATGATGAAGGCAGTGAGATTCCTATAATTCATAATGTTTTTGCAATTTTGTTCTAGGAATATGGGTTTGTTACATTTAGTCATATTTGGATAAAGTCAAAATTATGGATGACTAACACTTTGAAGATCTTAAAATTTTCAAATGCTTCATCTTTATGTTTTAGTAAACTGATCCAACACATTCTAGAGAAGTCATCAATAAATAAAATATAGTATTTTTCTCCACAGGGTGACTTTATCCTTATAGGACCACATTGATCAATATGTAAAAGTTCAAGGGGCTTACTTGCTGATCCTTCTTTAGCATTGAATTCCACCCTAGTTTTCTTACCAAATTGGCATGATTTTCATATGGTACTTTTAGGTAGAGTGAGGCTGGGAAGATCACGAACAACTTTGAGTCTGCTGGATTTACTTATTTGAGAGAAGCTAAAATGTCCCAACCTTCTATTTCGTAACCAATTTTCTGAAGATTTACCCAAGTAGAATTTTTCTTGGCCACCTTTCAATACATACAGATTGCTTGGTGTTCTCGTTCCTTTTACTATTGTTTTTCCTGTGTCAAGTTCACGTACTACACATTATTCTGAACTAAAGACAACTTCATTTCCTTGACCACACATTTGACTCATAGTTAACAGGTGATGCTTTAATCCATCCACATACATAGCATTGTTAGCTTTCACCTTTTCTTTTAGAAAAATAGAACCTTTTCCTTTAATGACAACAGGAGGGTGATTTCCAAAGGTAACATTCTTTTCTTTCTCTGGAGCATTGTATGAAAGGAGTTTATTTTTATCACCTGTCATGTGTTTTGACCATCTATTATCAATGTACCATGGATTTTCTTCCCATTCTACAAATAAATCTATGCCACATCTTTCAACGTGTAACTCCTTCTTTCTCCATACCTTGGAATTTGAAGGTATATGTTCTTTTGGCATAAGAATCATATTGCCAACAGTTGAAGATTTGGGAGCTTCATTCTTAAATTTAATTTCTCTATACCTTACAATTTTTTTTTGTTGTTGTTGAACTTGAGGAGTAGATGAAATAGAGATTCACTAGTCTCTCCTACATAAGGAGGAGTAATAGTAAGATCACCTGTAAAAACAAAAGTAGAGTTTCCTTAGTCATCTCTTTCTTTTGAAGATTCTTCATTGGTGTTGATTATCCAAGGAATTTCCTTGTTTCCAGTTGAGTGGAAGTTGGTGGAATTTATTTCTTCTCTTGAAAACTACAAAATCAATAGCTTGTATCTCTAATTCTATGGGATACATACTTTCCCTTGGTTTTTTGGTCTCCCTATCCTTATAAATAGGAGTTTGAAGTGAAGATCGACTCACCAATTTTTCTTCGACTTCCTGCAATGTTCCTTCTGTCCTTTCTTCCTGTTGTAGCTGCTACAACACCACCCAAAATTTTGGGTCCCCCTCTGCTCGCTGAGTCGTTAAGGTCTCCCACTGGACCTATAGTCAGCGACATCCCAACGATCTATCCCAAACCAATCATGAGATTTCTCACCATCATGATCAGATGTTGTTGCTACGATCGCGCCATGTGTTGAAGCGATCACCATGCATACCTTCGAATGGGAACTTTGTGTATTTACAGTAAAAGCTCTTGCACCATGGATTGTCTAGGCACACGGTTTGGGCACTTCGCCAAGCTCATAATCTGATTAATGTTATAATGTTGCATTCAGGTAAATCCCATGGATGATATTCATCAATTTCATCACCACACTGAGGCAAATGCATTGAAACTGAAAAACAAGGTCACAACTACAAGACAAGACACTTTCATACCCTGCCCACCGGGGGATAAGGACTAAGGCTACAATGGAAAACCTCATCGAGATAAATGACAAGGATAAATGTGGATTGAACTGGGATATAAGAAGTAGAAAATATGCATCACATGTATGCGGGGAGCAAGAGCGCACCCGTTGAGGAAATTTTCGGTCATCACAGCTTCATTGCTAAACAAAGTGGGGTACCTTATTCGAATAAGTTATATGATTAAACGAAGGATTGAATTAGCAACATCGATTTTCCATGTGATAGTAGTATCAAGGCTTCTTAAGGTAGCCTTCGACATTCCAATTGGCAGAACCCTAATGAGTTAAGAAAACACGCTCAAGAAAAAATATGGCAAAAGACCGCTTTATTTATTGGCGTTACCATGACACGAGGATTGATCAAAAGTTTCCCAAAGTCGTGAATAAAGGGTTCAACAACAATATGTGTGATATTTTCAACTTCTACGTTATAACTTGATCTCTTGTTTACTTGAGGCTAATATAAAACGGATTAAACTTTCCTATCAGCGCTAATTACGACCATTGCTAGCTGTCCCCTATTCTCTACGTGTCTTTTATTATGGAAGGCATGCAAAGCCTCTTCCGCTCTTGTTAAAGACCCACATGAAGGGTGGTGGGTGGTTTCCTTATGCGCTTTCAATCATGCTAGCCGTTGGAATTCTAATTCAGAACCATGGAGCGCAGAAGAATATCCTTACAAATGGGCTCAAATAATTTTACGCCAGAGTTTTAGTCTTGGGAGCAGATATATAACAGTGGCCAAAATTAATATAGCGGAACTTTATAACAAACCTACGATGGCAACATTATAACAACCATCAAGCGGTTATAATCAAAATAAATGCAGAACTATATGAAGACATTATAAATGAGCGCAATTTTCAACCTACGGTAAACGTTTGGAATAGATATATGTATGTAGCAGTCAAAAGTTATGAGGCTGATAACACGGGAACACATTCATCACACAATGAAACAGGAAGGCGCTGGGCACCAGAAAGAATTTTATGATAATGCCGTTAATGTAAAAATACAGAATTTCTCACGGAGATGCCTTGCGTATTAAACGCAGATGCCTTGCATATAAATGGAGATGCCTTGTGTATAAACAGAGATGCCATATCAGAGCGCCACATTGCAATGTGGTTTCGTTCTTGTAGACGTTGTCACTATGAAGCAAAGAATTTGGATAATGTTAAAGCTCTAGCATAGACATGATATTCTTTCATAACGTTCAAAGGGTCGTTTGTCCACGTTCTGACACTGCGTGAGACGTTCATCGAGTGCATGTTAGCTGCGCAGTCTGCATGGGGAAGATATTTTGTTCTGATGGGTAACTGTAAAAGATGTTGAAGCCATGAATATGCTTTATTTTACATTACAAGTAACAGATTCGCTAACCTTTTGGAGGTTCGCTGGCACGGCATAATGGTTCACCTCAACACTAATGGAAAATGCACGTGTGCAACGTACGATGGAGACACATCTTGATGGTAGTAGTAGCTTGGGGTCGAAGGGCAAACATAGATGAGGATGGTCAAGCCACAGATCAACTTCCCACGCATCCATGCGACTCAGACAGAGTGCGACTATGCAACTATGGGGAGGTCACAGAATAGCCCAGGTCGCTGAGTCGCAGCACACCCAAAGTCCAATAAGGCACGACTTGCCTGAATCTGTGACTGTGTGACCCTGTGAGGTTGCAAATTCAGCCGAGGTCGCTAAGTCGCATATCTATGAAACCAGTGTGAAGTGCGACTTGGTAGTAGTAGCGACCTTGCGACCTTTTTAAGGCAGAGTCGCGCGACCCCTCCAGGTCGTTGAGTCGCTGATCTATGGGGAAAATAAAAGCTGCGATTGGTAATAAAAGATGCACATAATGGTTCAATAATCTAATCAGGTCTAGCAGCCTACCTTTTCACGTCCTCACCAGATGAGAGAGGGAAGGAATTCCTTATTGCAGAGAAAGTTCATCATTGATTGAGAGAAGATGAGAAGTTATCCATGCATCATGTGCATGAGAGAGAGTGAGTAAATATAGTGTTGCTAGATTGATAGTTGCTTCCTGTGTGTAAAAAGTGCTATGGGAAAAGGCAACATGTCTCAGATTGGGCAAAGTCGAGCTTTTTAGTTTTCTCTGATCACAGATCAATAAAGTAAAAACGAAAAGAAAATTTTAAAGGGTCATGTTGGAAAATGACCAAAGAAATTTAAAGTGGAAGATGAAGGGAGTAATGTTGTCCACCCATTCATGTGGGAAGCTCTTGGTTTCACCAAAACAGTGCCCAAGGCAACACCACGTGACACCATGAGTTTCCCTAGAAACTTATTATTTGGGGTTTCTGAGGTCTACACATACCTCCTTCATGAGAGCTATAGGGTACATTTCTAGCCTGCTACCCAAATGTAAAATGGGAACCAGAAACACATCACATGCGGGGGGAGGATGGCACAAGCAGAAGATCTTTGATCTTGTCAAGGGTTTTTGCTTCAAACATTCAGAGCTTAGTGAAGGCCACGACGTGGTACAATACCTGACCAAATAGGGGTTTAAGTTATTATTTTCATTTCTGGCAATTAATTAACTATGCCCCTAACGTTATTATTCTTCAATAAAACATGTAACCTAGCTATGTGACTGCAGGTGGAAGCTATCGGTCTACGCATTGAGCCAAAATTTTTCCCAGCAAGCAAGGGGACCCTTTTTCAAAGCAAAGGAGGAAGGAGAAGGAATATTTCTATGAAACCCAAAGAAGGCCACAAGTCACTGATCTTCCCAAGGTCGTAGATCGCATATCTGCCGAGGTCGCAGGTCGCGGATGGTCCGAGGTCGCAGGTCATGGATGGTCCGAGGTCGTAGATCGTAGATAGTCCGAGGTCACAGGTCACGGATGGTCCAAGGTCGCAGGTCGCAGATTACCTGAGGTCGCAAGCTGCAGATTTGCTAGAGGTCGCAGGTCGCAAATTCCCAAAGGTCGCAAGTCGCAGAGGTCGCCAGGTCACTAAGTCGCATCCCCTATTAAATGCCCGACGGCGTGACCCAGCGACCTAGCGACTAGGTCGCAAGGTCGCAGAACCCAGTCAGGTCACAGGTCGCAATAGTGGCTCAGGTCACAAGTCACAGAATAGACTGGGTCGCAAGGCATCCCAACAGTCGAGAAAGTGAAAAGTCAGGGAGTCTAAAGGGCAATATTTGCTCTATAAATGCTTCCTTCGGGAACTTGTAAAGGACCTTTATTTTGGGACTCGAGTTGAGTGCATTGTATTACTAGAGGATTATATATTTGAGCATGAATACTAGCATTTTGAAAAATCCCTTTGTGGACCTGGTTTTGTCATATGTATGAGCGTTATTGAGTATTATATTTTCAGTTTCTGAACATCTTTAGATTAATTTAACTGTATCTTTAAATCATATCACAATTGCATAATAGTTTGCTGAGTATGTTAATGGTGGTTGAGTTCATTTCACTTTCTTAATGAACGTTGATGACTTTGTTTATTAGCATTTGTGTTACCATTTAAAACTTTTAGGAAGTGAAGGGTGTTCTTGCCATGAGGAACTGTTTCCTTTGTGGCCAGAAAGGTTTACAAGCATGACCCTAACGAAGTGTTGTTAACAACATTTCCTTCGGTCTTCATGCTTTATTATTTCCTCTTGCTACTCATAGTGTTGTGTGTACATTTAATGCATCAATCATATGTCTTGTATCATTTTATTAGGTGTGTATCCACTTTTTTCTAGAGTTTAAGCGAGACCCAAAGAAAGGAGAAATCAACGGTAGCCGGACCCACACCCCGGACGGGATCCCTATTCCAAACGATTCAAGGTCTAATTGGGACTTTTTACCGAGGATATCCCCTGCTGTTGGCCGGACATATTTTCCCGTCAACAGAATTGGTGCTAGAAGGAGGGCTAGATGACAAGCTGAGCCCTTGGAGCCTACAGTTAATCTAATATCTGTAATGGCTCGTCCCCAAATCATTCTCCCGAGATGTTTGTCGGAGTTTTATGAGCCTCGATGTCTCATCCCCGATGAACTTATGTATCACTTGTCTTAGTTAAAATTCGATGGTGAAAACGGAGTATCCATAACCCAACACCTTTCAGATTTCTGTGACTTTGGTGAGTGCTATGAAATTGAAAATGAAGGTTTGATTTGTTTGCTTTTCTTCCTCACTCTCGAAGGTCGCTCTAAGCAATGGTGCCGCACATTTCCAGAAGCTTCAATCCATTCATTTGAACAACTCGCTAGTGAATTGCAACAAGCTTTTCACAGGTATGATTTTCAAAGTGTAGTAATAAAGCTAAATGACATCAGAATGGAACCTCAGGAAACTCTAGATGAATTCTCTATCAGATTTTTTCATGATTGTTTTGAGTTCCCCGAAAGGGATGTTGATTGGAAATGTTTAAGTGAACAGTTCAATTATGTGATTCTCGTTTCCCTTGAACAGTTTTAGTTAGATCCTAGTGTTCCCTATGACAACCCGCAAGTTACCGGCTACTCAGACTTTGTCCCTAATGCTTCCTTGTCCATCTCCATCGGCCTAGACCACATTCAGGTCTCCGAGGAGAGTATTGTTGTTTGTGACATTCTCGCTCCTCCTCCTGAGTTGTCAGGTAGTCGAGTCGTGACCTCGAAAGTTCTGAGAAATGATGGATGGGTGCATGAGGATAAAGCCTATTGTACTACCTTTGAATCTTTCACGCACCATGTTGAATCAAAGCTTGAAAACCATAGTGGCACATTATCTCTCCCGGTTCATGAAACCTACCTTGAGCCCACTTGATGTATCCCAAGACACAGTCCTAAATCTGATTCGCATACTGATTATGAATTGACTCCTATCCCAAATGAAGTTGATTCCTTGCCAGGGCCTGCCAGATCTTTGTTTTCCCTAAATGGCATGGATGTGAATATTTAAAAACTTTGTACGATTAATACCCCTGCGGCCCAAAATTATCGTTCATTATTCCACGATTTATTTCACAAGTCTGCCACACCAGTAATTTCTTCGAGACATTCAAAATTTCCTTATACTAGTATTGGCGATAGTCATAAGCACACAGATGCTGTTTCACAATCACAGTCCCAAATCGATGAATCTTTTAGATCTGATCTTTCTCACTCGAAATCTTTAGACAACCATAGGAGCGATTTCTTGTCAGGGCAACCTCAAATATCCCCTCTATTGATCCATCCCAGTCGGTAACTCCCGGGGAGCCCAACATGTCGGGTACCCAACTTGATTAAATCAATGGTTACAACGCTCCCTGCTTATCTAAAAATATATTCAATCATACCGCTGAGGACTATCACTTGCATCTCTTTGCTAACCACATGGAGACACTAGAATTTGATGAGTCGCTTTGGGAAGATTCAAGTACCCATCAAAAAATCGAAGCGCTTCAGCTTATGCCGACCGTTTCTGAAATGATGATCCCCAAGTACCATGCTCCTCCCAGCATAACCATGTCAAATTCACCACACCCTGGCAAATCTAGAGAATCAGATACATCGATTTATCAATCTGTCAGTGTGCAAACATTTGACCGAATCGATACAAAGCCCACTGACATTTTGCAACCCACCACAATCCATGTTCACATCCATTCGCCTATTGATCTCGCCAAACCATAAAATTTGGGCAACCCCTCGCTTGAAGGTCCGGGGTTTGATCCTCATACCCTTGACCAAACCCAGGAGCAACCCCGAACTAGGGTTTCTGCAATCAGATGCGCAAGCATTTATAATTCGCCTAGCACATGCTTATTTTTTCCATTCCATAAAACTGATAGTCCTCAACACCATGATGAGATTGCCGGTCAACTTGACCAACCCTATTTGGTGGATGTGCCTACGAATAGGCAATGGCTCACCCAACGCCCATCAGACCTAGGCTTGTGCATCAATAGATGTGTGTCATTTATAAATGTTGAGTTTCAAGAACATATTTCTGTGTATCAGGATGAGAGTCGAATTCAGCTTGCACAATCCATTCTGGCACATTCTCTGGTAAGTATCCATGATCTTCTTGCCGTTGCACCTGCTCTTCAGGCAAGTTTTGTTGTTACTGCACTTTTTTGGATACTAGCTCTGATCCCGAGCATTGTTGTTGTTGCAGGATGGGAACTAATGTGATGGCTGCACTGGAAAGCTGATTTTACATAACCCGACTGCATCATTGGTTAAACTAGGATTTAGGTGTAGGCTAGCTAGGACCTGTTAATAAAATTTTTAGTTCAAAGTTAATTAGGTTTACTTGCCAAATTTTTTACTTCATAATTTAAAATTGTGTTTACTATTTTTGTTTACAATTAATATCTTAGGCCATCATGTTACAAATATTTTCCACTCATTTCTTTTTCAGTTGCTGGTTGCTGCATAAATAATCACTGCTTGTATTGCGCTTCTTTTCCACCTACAACTGGTTGATCGTTCTCGCACATGTTGTTGCATTGCATCTTGAGCCTCACCTATTAAATTGTGTCATACACTCTCTTTCTCACATCATTTTTGTCATATCACCTGCCACTTCATGAGCCCTCATTGAAACCATACCACCTTGTGGTCTTGTTTTGCCTCGATTGATGAAACAATAACCCCATTATTTTGCATGAGGTTGCAGTGGCTATCTCAAGAGGAAAATTTCTCTCAGGACAGGTCATCAAAGTCTCTTTCTCAACAAGATGCCTATGATTCTAAACTTATTTAGCCAGGGAGATACGAGCCGGTTTCTTGTGGGAGACCTGATGAGTTTGAATGGCCCAATACCCGTAAGCCTAAGCCTTGTGCCCAGCATAGTCTTGGACATTTTAATGATCTGTTTTGTGTGCTTCACCTATTGTGGTAGATGGGACGTGAAGGTTTGGCACTAGGGCAAACCAAAATCAGGATATCTTTCAGTTTCTATAAAATAAGAAACAACCTCTCTTGCTCGTAAAATAAGTCGGGATCCCTCATCCGCCCATGAAGAATAAGTGCCACAAGCACATGAAAATAAGTGTTGCAAGCACATGAAACAAATAAAGGAAAAGGATCGAGAAAGGCTTCCTGCGCAGAGAGGTAATGCAACGACTCCACCGGGGTACTGACCAGGCTTGCTGGCAGTGGAGAAACGTTTGTGATTTCTTGAAGTGACTCAGCTGGGGTACTTTCCAGGCCTGCTGGTAGCGGAGCAACACCGGAAACTTACTTTAAAAATCTTGAAAATAATAAACCCGCTGCCTTTCTCTTCACATCGTCAACAAGCTACTGGCGTCTGTGAGCTCACACTTCGGTGTGTTTTGATTAGCGAGACCTAGCCGAGGCACAAGGACTGGGCATACCTGTAGAGGCTAGAGTAATACAAAGGGTACCCGCAGAACTTGTTCAATATTCCATTGCATCACTATATTGGCTCATAATTTTGTTGTGATATTGACAGAGATGCTGAATTCTACTAGTGGTTCGCCATTTTTTGTAGCTGCTACAACACCACCCAAAATTTTGGGTATATTTGAAATTTCGGGTCCCCCTCTGCTCGCTTAGTCGTTAAGGTCTCCCACTGGACTTGTAGTCAATGACATCCCAGCGACCTATCCCAAACCACTCATGAGATTTCTCACTATCATGATCAGATGTTGTTTCTGCGATCGCGCCATGTGTTGAAGCGATCGCCATGCATACATTCGAATGAGAACATTGTGTATTTACAGTAAAATCTCTTGCACCATGGATTGTCTAGGCACTCGGTTTGGGAACTTCGCCAAGCTCATAATCTGATTAATGTTATAATGTTTCATGCAGGTAAATCCCATGGATGATATTCGTCAATGTCATCACCACACTGAGGCAAATGCACTGAAACTGAAAAACAAGGTCACAGCTACAAGACAAGACACTTTCATACCCTGCCCAACGGGGGATAAGGACTAAGGCTACAATGGAAAACCTCATCGAGATAAATGACAAGGATAAATGTGGTTCGAACTGGGATATAAGAAGTAAAAAATATGCTTCACATGTATGCGAGGAGCAAGAGCGCACCAGTTGAGGAAATTTTCGGTCATCACAGCTTCATTCCTAAACAAAGTGGGGTACCTTATTCGAATAAGTTATATGATTAAAAGAAGGATTGAATTAGTAACATCGATTTTCCATGTGATAGTAGTAGCAAGGCTTCTTAAGGCACCCTTCGACATTCCAATTGGCGGAACCCTAGTAAGTTAAGAAAACACGCTCAAGGAGATATATGGCAAAAGACCGCTTTATTTATTGGCATTACCATGACACGAGGATTGATCAAAAGTTTCCCAAATTCGTGAATAAAGGGTTCAAAAAAAATATGTGTGATATTTTCAACTTCTACGTTATAACTTTATCTCTTGTTTAGTTGAGGCTAATATAAAACGGATTAAAATTTTCTATCAGCGCTAATTACGACCATTGCCAGCTTTCTCCTATTCTCTACGTGTCTTTTATTATGGAAGGCATGCAAAGCCTCTTCCGCTCTTGTTAAATACCCGCATGAAGGGTGGTGGGTGGTTTCGTTATGCGTTTTCAATCATGCTAGCCGTTGGAATTCTTATTCGAAACCATGGTGCACAGAAGAAGAACCTTACAAATGGGCTCAAATACTTTTACGTTGGAGTTTTAGTCTTAGGATCAGATATATAACAGTGGCCAAAATTCATATAGCGGAACCTTATAACACACCTACGACAGCAACGTTATAACAACCATCGAGCGATTATAATCAAAAGAAATGCAGAACTATATGAATACATTATAAATGAGCGCAATTTTAAACCTACTGTAAATGTTTGGTATAGATATATGTATGTAGCAGTCAAAAGCTGTGAGGCTGATAACATGGGAACACATCCATCACACAATGAAACAGGAAGGTGCTGGGCACCAGAAAGCGTTTTATGATAATGTCGTTAATGTAAAAAGACAAAATTTCTCACGGAGATGCCTTGCGTATTAAACGCAGATGCCTTGCGTATAAACGGAGATGCCTTGTGTATAAACAGAGATGCCATATCAGAGCACCATGTTGCAATGAGGTTTCGTTCTTGTAGACACTGCCACTATGAAGCAAAAAGTTTGGATAACGTTAAAGCTCCAGCAGAGACATGATATTCTCTCATAACGTTCAAAGGGTTGTTTTTCCACATTCTGACACTGCACGAGACGTTCATCGAGTGCATGTTAGCTGCGTAGTCTGCATGGGGAAGCTATTTTGTTCTGATGGGTAACCGTAAAAGATGCTGCAGCCATGAATATGATTTATTTTACGTTACAAGTAACAGATTCGCTAACATTTTGGAGGCTCGCTGGCATGGCATAACGGTTCACCTCAATGCTAATGGAAAATGCGTGCGTGAAACGCACGATGGAGACACATCTTGATGGTAGTGGCAGCTTGGGTTCGAAGGGCGAACACAGATGAGGATGGTCAAGTTGCAGATCAACTTCCCACGTGTCCATGCGACTCAGACATAGTGTGACTATGCGACTATGGGGAGGTCGCAGAACAGCCCAGGTCGCTGAGTCGTAGCACACCCAAAGTCCAATAATGCATGACTTGCCTGAATTTGCGACTGTGCGACCTTGTGAGGTCGCAAATTCAGCCGAGGTCACTGAGTCGCATATCTATGAAACCCGTGTGAAGTGCGACTTGGTAGTATTACTGACCTTGCGACCTTTTTAAGGCAGAGTCACGCGACCCCTCCAGGTCATTGAGTTGCTGATCTATGGGGAAAATAAAAGCTGCGATTGGTAATAAAATATGCACATAATGGTTTAATAATCTAATCAGGTCTAGCAGCTTGCCTTTTAACGTCCTCACCAGATGAGAGAGGGAAGGAATTCCTTATTGCAGAGAAAGTCCATCGCTGATTGAGAGAAGATGAGAAGTTATCCATGCGTCATGTGCATGAGAGAGAGTGAGTAAATATAGTGTTGCTAGATTGATAGTTGCTTCCTGTGCGTACAGAGTGCTATGGGAAAAGGCAGCATGTCTCAGATTGGGAAAATTCGAGCTTTTTGGTTTTCTCTGATCACAGATCAATAAAGTAAAAATGAAAAAAAAATTTAAAGGGTCATGTTGGAAAACGACCAAAGAAATTTAAAGTGGAAGATGAAGGGAGTAATGTTGTTCGCCAATTCATGTGGGAAGCTCTTGGCTGCACCAAAATAGTGCCCAAGGCAACACCACGTGACACCATGAGTTTCCCTAAAAACTTATTATTTGGGGTTTCTGAGGTCTGCGCATACCTCCTTCATGAGAGCTATAGGGTACAATTCTAGCCTGCTACCCAAATGTAAAATGGGAACCAAAAAGGCATCACATGCGGGGGGAGGATGGCACAAGTAGAAGATCTTTGATCTTGTCAAGGGTTTCCGCTTCAAACATTCAGAGCTTAGTGAAGGCCACGCCGCGGCACAATACCTAACCACACAGGGGTCTAAGTTATTATTTTCATTTCTTGCAATTAATTAACTATGCCCCTAACATTATTATTCGTCAATAAAACATGTAACCTAGATATGTGACTGCAGGTGGAAGCTGTCGGTCTACGCATTGAGCCAAAGTTTTTCCCAGCAAGCAAGGGGACCATTTTTCAAAGCAAAGGAGGCGGGATAAGGAATATTTCTATGAAACCCAAAGAAGGCCACAAGTCCCTGATCTGCCCAAGGTCGCAGATCGCATATCTGCCGAGGTCGCAGGTCACGGATGGTCCGAGGTCCGAGGTCACAGATCGCAAATAGTCCGAGGTCATAGGTCGCAGATGGTCCAAGGTCGCAGGTCACGGATTAATCGAGGTCACAAGTCGTAGATTTGCTGGAGGTCGCAGGTCACAAATTCCCAAAGGTCGCAAGTCGCAGAGGTCGCCAGGTCGCTAAGTCGCATCCCCTATTAAATGCTCGACGACGCGACCCAGTGACTAGGTCGTAAGGTCATAGAACCCAGTCAGGTTGCAGGTCGCAACAGTGGCTCGGGTCGCAGGTCACCGAACAGACTGGGTCGCAAGGCAGCCCAACAGTCAGGAAAGAGAAAATTTAGGGAGTCCAAAGGGCAAGATTTTCTCTATAAATGCTTCCTTCGAAAACTTGTAAAGGACCTTTTGTTTGGGACTCGAGCTGAGTGCATTGTATTACCAGAGGATTATACATTTGAGCATGAATACTAGCATTTTGAAAAATCCCTTTGTGGATCTGGTGTTTTCATATGTATGAGCGCTATTGAGTATTATATTTTCAGTTTCTGAACATCTTTAGATTAAGGGAACTGTATCTTTAATTCATATCACAATTGCATAACAATTTGCTGAGTATGTTAATGGTGGTTGAGTTCATTTCACTTTCTTAACGAACATTGATGACTTTGTTTATTAGCATTTGTGTTACCATTTAAAACTTTTAGGAAGTGAAGGGTGTTCTTTCCATGAGGAATTGTTTCCTTTGTGGCCAGAACAGTTTACAAGCATGACCCTAACGAAGTGTTGTTAACAACATTTCCTTCGGTCTTCATGCTTTATTATTTCCTCTTGCTACTCATAGTGTTGTGTGTACATTTAATGCATCAATCATATGTCTTGTATCATTTGATTAGGTGTGTATCCACTTTTTTATAGAGTTTAAGCGAGACCCAAATAAAGGAGAAATCAGTGGTAGCCGGACCCACACCCCGGACGGGATCACTATTCCAAATGGTTTAAGGTCTAATTGGGACTTTTTACCAGGGAGATCCCCTGCTGTTGGCCGGACACATTTTCCCGTTAACACTTCCTTGTTGGCATATTTTTCTATCTTTTTCCTTGGTGTATGGGAATATGAGGTGCTTTTCTACTCAATTCTCAACTTAGATATTATTCCCAAAGGGTCATAAGACCATGTGAAACTAGGATTGAACTTCATTTGTTTTAGGACTACTTCTACATCCTTTGCAGCTGCTCTGGTATTTATGATGTAAGGGCCTATTTGTGCCTTTAATTTGAACTGTGGCTTCTTCTTGTTAGACATGAAAATGTTTTTCATCCATATTGATCATTTTCCTAGCACATTCTAAAGAAAAAATCCTAATTGGTACAAAACATGGTAATCTATAATGAGGGATCTCACTTCCATAAATTTTAATCTATGTATAAATTTGGTATAAATACCAATCTCCCACCTTAGATTGTTCTGAAAGATGTAGTAATTTCTTGATATCTGGAGATATTTTTGTTAAAACATCAAGGGATAATAAACATAATGAGGTATGAAGGAATTGATCTACAAAATTTGTGAAAGTGTATTCTTTTGAATTCCTCCTTATCAATGAATTCTAGTGGATAACTGACAAAGGGTTACCCTGCTCATCCATCTTCTGCAATTGAAACTTAAACCTGTATGGTTGTTGATATAATATTAAGTATACTAATATTGACTGATATTTAAAAACCCTTTCAACATTAAAATTTATGAATTTTTCATGCATAGCATCAAACAAAAACTGGATGTAATTAAAACAGAATGAGGAATTTTGTCCAGCTGCAAATACTGATAAGAATCCTATAATTTCTTCATCAACCCACTTATCTGTGTAGTACACCAATACTCGAGCCACCATAGAAATGACTTGCTTTGATAATTCAAGGAAAATTGACATAGGATATGGAGGGTTCTTTTTGGGAAATTCAACGGTTTCAGGAAGGAAAGTTTCAAAAATGGGTTATCTGAGGAAATGGGAGCTTGTTATAGATTTACATAAATGATTTAGAGGAAAAAGTATGAAAGGAATATTGAGAATTTATTTGCAAGGCTTCAGAAATATTTTCAGGGGAAATTGAGAATATGACTTCATTATTTGGAGCAATCGTTGCCGTTTTGATTGGTAAGTATATAAGATGGCACCACGAAAAAAATTCAAGGAAATTATTGGTTTGAGGGAAGATGAATTAAGGGAGAAGAGACTCTCGGGACATTCAAATCATCGCTTTGGTCGAGATGTTTTTGATTTTCCCAATTAAGAAGTTCGTAGAGGTCGAGCTCACAATCGGTCTCTGTAATTTTATACTGAGATTCAATCATAGGAGTTCTGTCAAGGTAGTGTACAGGGGGACTCATAGGATCCTCGTCATTCATTTTTCCATTACCCTTCTTGTTTTTCATTTTAAATAGAAGATAACAAAATGAAGATGGGTTACCTGGGAAAGAAATCGGCTTGAATTCTTTAGAAATGGTAATTGTAATTGTTTATTTGCTTGATCGCCTAGATAATGTCCTGCAAGAATGGGTGAATGAAAATAAATAGTGGCAGACTCCTGTGATAGATTTATAATAAAGATGGCATGAATAAATAATGGGAAAGTTACCATTTTTAGGAGTGGGATACATTAACTAAAAAACTTTCAATTTGGCGAGATTTTCAAATTTCCAACGGTTGGTTGACGTGGGTGATGCTAACATGGATGGCGCTGACATGGAGGGTGATATCGTTGATATGTGGTGGAATATTATGGGTCGAGATGAGTGGGGTGATGGCGTGGAAAAATAGCGGAATATTATGGGTCGATATGGGTGGTAAAGTGTTAGCAGGAAAATAGAAGGAAAGTGTTTTTTCAAGGGGGATGTTGGCAGTTAAGAGGTTCTGGATGAGGACCACCCAAAATTCTTATGAGGGTGACACGTCGCTTTGGGTGGATTTGTGTGAAACCGCTTTTTAGCCCCCCCCACCCCCCATCCTTGTTAACCATCCGATAGTGTGGGGAACGGGGAGTGATATGGGTCACAGATTCATGCTCGACATTTAGTTAGAAAAAGACAAAACAACATTTTTCATATAATAACTCAAAACTATAGCTTAAATCATAAATCAAATTTTATTCTAATTTTTCTCTTTTTTCTTTTGAAGTGCCATTTCGACTTGCATACCTATAGGGGCATTTTCAAATATATATTTTTTTTCAATTTTTTTATTTTATTTTTCATTCCTTTCAAATTTATTTCTTTTATCCCCATTTTATTTTGTTTTTATTTTCTTTATATATATATATATATATATATCTTTTTCTTTTTCAACAAAAATAAATTTTGCATGATACAAAAAGGTTACAACATTGGCTCAATCTAGGGATTGTTTCCCCCTATGGGATACAAAGAACAAGCATATACATGTGCCTTCTCCTCGAGCTATGGATTCTTTGTTGTAAAAATCACACTGACAAGAAATTTTAAAGAAAAATATGTGATGTACAGTGAATCCCATTTGTGAGAAATCTCAATATTGGATGTCATGTTTAAGATATTGTCCATTGACAGGAAATGTAAAATATCTTCTTTCCAGATTCTGTAAGATAAAGGTGTTATTTCACTTGACTTCTGCAATTTTTAATGTTCCTAACCATATATTATCAAATTTACCATGTTTTCCTCTTTCGTCTCTTCTAGCATCCCATCTTAGAACTAGATCTCTATGTTTGAATTCTTTTTCCCTAGATTTTCTGTCAATTAAAATCTTCATCTTATTTTTATATTGGTGAATTTTGAACTGAAATTCATCTTTGTCTTGATTCAATTCAATAATATAATTGATCATTCTTGAAAAATCAATAGTTTCTTCATATAATTCATGAAAAAACTTCATAACAGGAGAAGCTAGTTGTGGGAAATATTGCCTCAGTTCCATAAACAAGTTCAAAATGGGATTTACCATTAAATCTCTTA
Organism: Pinus albicaulis; assembly: GCA_034641835.2. Taxonomy (NCBI): domain Eukaryota; kingdom Viridiplantae; phylum Streptophyta; class Pinopsida; order Pinales; family Pinaceae; genus Pinus; species Pinus albicaulis. The sequence goes on from CM076581.1 coordinate 1,210,039,831, forward strand.
GGCGATACTCTATTATTCCAAACTGCATATTTGAGATGACTATCCCAAATATTTTTGTTATATGATAGTACCTTCTTGATAAATTTGACCAAGCTCTTATTTGATGATTCTACCAATCCATTTCCTTGAGGGTAATATGGGGTAGAATGATGAAATAAAATATGATACTTTTGGAAAAAATCTATCATTTTTATACTATTGAATGCTTGTGCATTATCAGTGATTATTTTTTGTGGACAACCAAATCTAGATAATATGTTTTCTTCAATGATTTTGATGACAACATTGTCTATTACATTCTTGACAGGGATGGCTTCCACCCATTTGGTAAAGTAGTATGTAGCATTTAGGATATATTTGTGTTGTTTATTGCATGCTATAATTATTTATCCTATGAAATCTAATCCCCACTGCAAAAGGGGTGCTTCAATCAAAACTGGAACTAATGGAAGTGATACTAATCTCTGCTTGCCAGAAAAAAATTGACATGGAATACAACTTCTGACATTTTCTCTCACTTGTGAAAATAATTTGGGCCAATAAAATCTTGCTCTTATTATTTTATATGTTGTTTCTTTCCAATCATAGTTTCCTCCACATATATCTTCATGATTTTTTTTTATGAAACCATTTGTCTCATTTCCAGTTAGAAATAAAATAAGGATATTAAATGGATCTTTCCAATATAAATTAACATTGATGATGAAATATTTGATGGCCTTCAGTCTTAGAGCTCTACATTAATTGTGTGTGAATCCAAGAGGATACTTAAACTCTTGAAGAAAATGAAAAATATCAGCATACCATTCAGACAGTAGGAAAATTTCCTCAATATGAAGTAGAATAGGAAAAGAATCAGTAGCAGAATAAGGTTCCTGTGTATTCTATTCTACTGAAATGTGAGAAGTTTCTAGTGTGTTATTCTCTTCTAAACTCTGAGAAGGTTCTTGTATGTTCTTCTCTGCTGAACTCTAAGAAGGTTATCATGTGTTATTCTTTGCGGAACTATGATAAGGTTCTTTTGTGTTATTCTCTACTAAACTCTGAGAATGTTCTTGTGTGGTCTTCTCTATTGAACTCTGAGAAGGTTCTTGTGTGTTCTTCTCTGTTGAAATCTGCATGATAGTGTTTAGTACCCAAAACTTTGCAATTTGATTCAACCAGGAGTTTGGATAAACCTTTACCTTTCACAAATTCAGTAGATTTGATATCTAAATCAAATTCTAATATTTTCTCAATTTATCTTCCTCTCCTACGATCTGTATCAGGTTGTTTTAAGACATTCCTTACATCATTATTTGGGACATAATAAATGATGGGATAGTGAAGTACATAGGTTTTGAATGTCTTTAAGGCTTTTATAGGAGCATAGGCTTGCTTCTGAATGATATCGTATTTTAACTCAACATATCTCATTAATTTTTTGAAAAAGGTAATAGGTTTTTCATCTCCATTATCATTCTTTTATAACAAGACAACTGCTAAGGTAGTATCAGAGGCAAAAGAGAAAATTATAAATGGTTTTAAATAGTCAGGACTGGCTAGCACTGGAGCTTCAGAAATAACTTTCTTGATATGTGTAAAATCATACCTCGTCTACACTGTCCACTTGAATTCATGATTTTTCTTTAGCATATCAGTAATATCCTTAACTATCTCAGCATAATTTGGTATAAATATTCTCAAAAAATTATTTTTTCCTAAAAACATTTGAATTCCTTTTTGTTTCTATGTAGACTAATTACCTCAATGGTTGTGTCTCTTTTTGAATCAATCACTACTCCTTATTTAGAAATAATATATGTCAAAGTAATTTTCCTTCCTTTATAGCAAACAAGGACTTCTTTAGATTGAGAGAAATTCCATATTTCCTGCATCTATCAAAAAAATTTCTCAAGTGTTTTAAATGTTTCTCCTCAGAATTTGAAAATATAGTCAAATTGTCGAAATAAATAACAAAAAAATTGTTAACCTTACCAACAAATGATAGGTCCATTTCTCTTTGAAAGGTATCTCCTACATTGGTTAGGACGAATGGCATCCTTGCATACATGAATGTACCCCAAGGAGTTGTAAATGTTATTTTTTCCCTATCTTCTGGACTTACCATAATCTGATTATATTCAGAAAAGCCATCCATCATTGAAATTTTGATTGATCCGGAAACTCTTTGAAGTAATTGATCCATCTTGGACAATGGATAATTATCCTTTAAAGATAGTTTTTTTCAGGTTTCTGAAATCTACACAAAATCTTATTTGACCATTTTTATTCCTAATTGGAGCTATATTTGTTATCCAATTAGATTATCTTACAAGAACAATAAGTTTTTCATCCAATAATTTCTTAAGTTATTTTTCAATAGTTGGAAGAAAAATTCGATTTATTCTCCTCAATTTTTGTTTGAAATGTTTAGCTTCTGGTTTGAGATGGATTTTGTGTTCAATAAGAGTTTTTTCATAGCTTTTGATTTCTTCATATGACCATGAAAATATATCTTTGTAATTTTTAAGAAGGTTAATATATTTTTATCTTGTTTCCTAAGGCAATGATGTTGAAATTTTTACATTTCTGACTTGTTCGTTTGTTCCAATATTACAATCCTCCACATCCTCTTGTTGTGAACTTGAAAACGAATTTTTTGAGACATCATTATAGTCAAATAGTTTTTCAAGAGGAATTAATACTTTTGGAATGTAATTATTATGAAACTAAATGATATCATGATCAATTATTTTATGATTTAACTCTGAAGTTTCATTTGATCATTTGACTTACTTTGATTGACTTGTTCTTCTTCAATTTGTAAATTTGAAAATTCATCAATTATTTCTAAGAAATTTTTTAACTGCTCATAATCCTCAAAAACTTGTCAATGTTTAAGGTTGCCAGGGATTGAAGGCATATACTTTACTTGAATATGATATTTCAAATTCATAGGATTAGGAATTTCGAAAGAGATAACAGAAACTGCTAAAGAATGTTCATAATTTTTTTCATTTGTAGGGATTTTTGTAATACTAAAAGCTTGAAAATAATTGTCCACAGAATCCCATACTTCATTTCGATAAGATCTAAGCCTAGGATGTTTAGCTTGGCAGAGATTTATAACTTGTTTCACAATAATTTCTCAATCACCAAATGCACTCAAGCTTTGGACCTTTAAATGCTTGGATAACTCCAATCCTAAAAGTAAGGCTTCGTATTCTGCTACATTATTTGTAACATCAAAGTATAGCTTGAAATATTGATTTATATTCTCCTTTTCTAGAGAAATTTGTACAATTTGAGCTCCACCTCCATCTTTGGAAAAAGTTCCATCAAAGTTTAACTTCCAAACACTAGCGTTTATAGATTTGGGTTTATTTACAACATGTTCAATACTAAGCTGAGTTTTGGAGATCATTGGTTGTCAAAGTAAAACATCCAAAATCTTGATCCACTACATAAATAGGATTATTTATAGCTTGATCAACTTTGGAAATATTATCTATAAAGAAATGCTCTCCACCATAAATAAGAATTGTAGCAAAATACATATCCATTTGCAGATTTCCCCCTAATTTGGCACAACAAAATCTGGACAATAAAATTCCGAATTTTGGAGGAATATTTGTAACAAAAATATCTAAAACTACACTCTTAATATTTATCTGAGCAAGTGTTACAACTAGATATTTAATCATTCTGAGAAAACGTACTTTATTTGAATCAAAGGTATATATATATCATGATAAGGCCTTGTGATTTTCAATTTAAGTTGGTCCATAATCACTTTAGGCATGAGATTATGAGAGGCTCGAGAATCTAGAATACAATTATATAAAAGGTAATCATGAACCTTCAAAGTGACATAAAAAGGAGGGACATTTTTATCGATCATATCAGAACTAGGACCCAAAACAACTAAAGCTTTTTCATCCTATAAACTTGTTACATATCCTTTAGCTTCTATACTTGAAGATTGAATCCATTTTAACACCTGATTCTTATAACCTAGATTTTTAGAGAGTTCATATAATGGAATTGGGATCTTAACTCTTTATAATTCCTTTTCAACATCAAAATTTAGTGGAACAAACTTTTGAGATGTATTCTGGTCATTTGACTGATTTAGTGGTTGAATCAATGTTGTTTTTGTTTCAACTATTTTGACCTGTGGTTCATTGATAGTAACATTTTTGGTTGGTCTACTAGGTCCCGGTCTTGGTCTCAAATAATATCTTCTCCCTAATTCAGTAATAAGATATTCAGAAAAATCTTGATACTTTGAAACTTGAGAGGCCTCTTAATTTTGGATTGAAGGTTGATCAAAAGAAATTGGGATAAGAGCATTTTGTAATGATATATCACCAAGATAATTGATATCATTTGTAGCTGATGGACCAATTTCTTCACTTTCTTGATCATAAATCATCAATGGAAGTTGGACTTGTTGATCAGTATTTAGTCATTGCCATATTTAAGGTTGAAAAGGTATCTTGTATTCAACTTGAGGTCTATTTGTCACTGGTTGAGATGCTCTATGTTGTGCTTCCATTTTTGAAATTGTATTTGAAATATTTCTCAATAAGGAAGTAATTTCATCTATCCTATGATCTTGATCCTTATTCTTTGAAAAGGAAGTACTTTATTCTCTATTTTTCATCTTTCTTTCAGTGTTTTTAGCCTTTTCTTTAAGTTTATTCGATGATGATATATTTGTTTCAAATTCAATAGAATTTTTTTGCATATTTTCCAAGGTAAAATATCTTCTTTCTCTAAGCATGACAACAAAATCATCATCAAAAACCTTTGAAAATTTAACCTTGGCTACAACCACTCGTGGTTTACAGTCTAGTGGTATTTTTTTGAATATTTTATCGAATCTTTAATGAAATAAAAAATAGGTTGACTTGGATTTATTTTCAAATCATCAAATTTTGTAAGATAATAAGCATGCTCCTTTTTTACTCCCCATTGGTTTTTAAATATATTGATTAGTTCATTCCAAGTAGGAATAGAATGGGGTTGTGATTGTCTAAACGAAATTCTAACATTCCCTTCAAGAGATTGAACAAATTGTCTCATTTACACATCTTCATGCTCAATATTATTATTATCAGTAAAATATTAAAAGGTAGCTAAATGATCTTCAACAAATAAACCAGTTTCTCCATTAAACCTAGGTAATTTTTTTAGATATCCATTTTGAAAATAATTAGGTTGATGAGGAAGGATTAGTGTTACATAACGAGCATGAATGATGGGTTTAAAACTTGTAATTCTATTAGCTTGATGAGGTGGATATAATGAAGAACTTGAAGTTGAAGATGAATATGAAGGTTTTGATAACCTTCCTTTGAAATGATGAGAAAAACTTATAGAAGTTTTTACAAATGGTGACTAGATAACCAACTTCTACACTTCTGTATCAATTTTTTCTTCACTTTCAAATAAAGGATTTGTGTAATAGAAAAAATATCTTCAATTTTAGCAGAAGTTGTTGGAAAGGTATGAATGATAGAAGATATGAAATCACTTGGATTCAATTCAGGTAATTTTATCCCTAGTTTTGTTTTTTATTTAAGAGATCCTGAAATAATTTCAGGGATTTGATAAGACTCTAATTGATAAAAAAGAAGCGTTTACAATAGATCAACCCCTTTGGATAAAATTTCTAGCACCTTTGGTGAGAAATCTCAAATTTCAGGAGGAATTGAAACAAGACTAAAAGGATCAGCCTCTGAAACAATTTTAGGTGGAAGTAAGACAAAAGTTGAAGTAGAAGCTTGCAATCTTCTCCTTAAAGAGAAAATTTCACCAGCCTCTTTGGATCTGACAATGGAGAATAAAGATAAGGATATGAGTGAGATTTAGTACGCTTTTGTGAAGCTAGATTTATTTTGTGGAATCTCCAGGTGAAAGTTTTTAACCTACTAAACTTTCATTCACCATTAAAAGAAAAGATTAAGTGCTATCCCATGGAAAGTAATTCAAAATTATCGTTCCCCAACAACGACACCAATCTGATGTTTTACCTCTGTAGACAATTCTAGGTTAAATAATTGTGTCAGAGCATCTAAAATGTTTTGTTTTAATTTTGGATTTTGGGATGACTAGTGCTTTAAACTGCTAAACAGGTACAGACCCTTAATTACTTATGATTTATTATAAGGGTTGACTCTTCACCTTTAACATAATTTTAGCTTATAAGTTATGTCTAAGTTTGAACTTAAGAAAATTGTATGATTGATTAAATCTTCAAACATAAGTCTTTACTAACGATATAGAGTTGATGCGTGTAAAATATTTTTATAACCAAAAAATATATATTTGAATCTTAAAAATAAGTGATAATTTAAAGATGTAGAGAAGTTAATTAAAACGAACAATTCTAATTAACTAATCTCTTTAATTGTTGATAACTTCACAGGGGTTTTCAGATGGATTAATATTCAATCCGACCTTACCCATATTTCTCATTAATATCAAATATATATAGAAATTAACAAAATGAAAACATAAATTAACAAATAAGTACTCACAAGAACACAAGCCATATCAAGATTAATCCAGAATCCTTCTATTGATCTCATAAAACTTTAGAAGATTACAATTATGCATACTAGTTTATCACAAGGGTTCAACCCTTATTAAGTATCATTGCAACATACTTATAGATTTTATGTTAAACTAGTCTTGGATTCCAAAGGAGGATTCATTACAAAATGATATTTTAACAAATTTACTTGATTTTCTAAAATATAATTCAAAAATAGAAGTCTTGGAAGAATTTTGTTGTCTGTTGAAAAAATGAAGAGAATTTGTTGCTAATTGTGCCCTTTTTCCATCTCCTGGTTTTTGTCTTTGTGCCCAAAAGGTAGCCTTTTTGTTTTATTGTTATTTTGTTAACTCAAGTAATTTATCCCATCTTTCTAAACTTGTTCTAAACTTGGGATAGAAAAAATCACCATGTTTCTGAATTTTTAATCTACTTCAGTACAATTTTGGAAAGTGGGCTTATTTACAAACAAATGATGAATTTTATGCTAAATATTCAAGTCAAACTTCAGACCATCTAGAAAATATTCTCCACTAATAAATCCTTTGGCATTGAAAAAACTTGATCCATCTGCAACTATGTTCAATACTTGCTCCTAATAATTTTCTAATGGAATCAATTTTCCATTAGATTTTGTGAGAGTGGGAAGACCTTTTTCCTGTAACAAGGAAAAGTTCTTGTTGAATGTTTTAACTTGCAATTTCCAACTCTTTGTTGGTGTTCTCGAACTGCACCATTAAATTCTTCTGAGTCGAAACTCTTTTGACTTCCATTAATGTCACAGTTTTTTCATGTATATTAAGATATTCAAGCTCTTCTTTAGTTTTAGAATTTAACATTCTAATAGCCTTTTGTGCTTCTTGTGGCCCGTGCTCAATATATGATTTAGTGTGATCTACTGTTGTTTTCACTATTTTCACCAATTCCTCCTGCTCAAAGATGATTTGAATGGAAGGCCATAAGTCTGTGATATTTGCATTAATATTATGCCAAACACTAAAATTTTCTTCTGCCAACATTTGTCCAATGATGGACCGATCTTCATATTTTTGAATCTGCTGTATGAGTTTGAATTCTTTTTGTACTTCAGATAAATAAGCATTATCTGATTTTATCTTATTTTCTTCCATTTTGGTGAGGGTTGATGATAGTTTTTCAACTTCCTTATTTGTCAATGACAACTTTCCCAAGGCTTGAGTTAGTTTATCTAAATAATATGACTTTGATATTGTAGGTTGTGCTGTAGTTTTTTGGTATGTGTTATATTCTTTCCACGATTAGTCACACGTGCCAGGGGGGGGGGGGGGCGATATCCCCCCCTGGTACGTTGCACGGGGTGTAGTGGGGAGGTCATAGGGGGGGCGAAATCCCCCCCTTTCCAGGATTTCAAAAAGGGCGAGTATCCCCCTACGCGGGGTTCGAGGCACCGCCCCTGGAAAATTTTGTTTCGTGTTTTTTTGGTGGGAGGACCCACCTATGGTTTAGTGGATGGTTTTGCACATGGTTTTGGGGCATGATGGTTTTCGGCCCCTGGTATTTTGTATATCTGGTCAAGGGAACTACGGTTATGTTCTAATCTAGGGTTAATGGATTGGGCTTTATGAATGTTTCGACACACACACACAGATATATATGTGTGTGTGTGTGTGTGTGTGTGTGGTAACACTAAAAGGAATATAATGAAAAATCAAGCTGGTAGTCCCGATTTGGGATCTAGGGGAAAATTTATGTGTATATTTTTTTTATGTTTTATGCTCTCGCTATTGTTTATTTTATGTCTTTAATAATTCATTTGCGGATAATTTCCGTACAGGGTTAAGACCTACATTTTGTATCAGAGATGTTTCGGCTTTAGGGGGATGCCTTTGTTGCTGAGGGGTTTTTTTGTTGGGCCTAAGGTATACCTTGTTTAGTTGGAGATCTACGAGATCAATTATTGCGGTGAAATAATATGGCAAGTAGTTGAAAGATAGAGACCGAGAAATTTAATGGTCAGATTTTTCAGTTGTGGAAGCTCAAGATGGAGGATTTGTTGGTGGATAAATATCAGTGGATCAAGGTAGATCTGAGTACTAAACCAACAAAAATGTCAGATGAAGATTGGGCGAATTTGAATCGAAAGGCAAAGAGCACAATACAATTGTGTATCTCAGATTCGGTATTGTTGAATGTATATGGAGAAACTACGGCAAATACTTTGTGGGTCAATTTAGGAACTTTGTACCAATATAATTCTCTGGTGAATAAATTGTTCCTACAGAAAAATTTGTATAACCTAAGGATGAAGGATGGAGACTTAGTGACAGAGCATCTGAACGCCTTCAATAGTGTGGTAAGTCAATTTTCATATGTTGATATTAAAATCTCATATAAAGATAAGTGCATCAATTTGTTGTGTTCTCTACCATATTCGTGGGGCATTCTGGTTATTACAATAGGTAGCAATACAACTACCTTGAATTTTGATGAAATTATATCAGCCTTACTATCGGAGGAAATGAGACAGAGAAATATGGAGGTCCAAAATGGATATGCATTATATGTACGAGGAAGGTCCCAGAACAGAAACAAAAATAATTTTTCGAGTGGGAAATCTAAATCTAGAGGGAGATCTAAATCTCCAGGAAAGCATGTAAAGGTGTGCTGGAAATGCGGAAAGGAAGGTCACTACAAAAAGGATTGCATATCTAAATCTTTTAAGAAAGGAAATGGATTTGATGATGCTCCTTCTGCAGACGAAAAAACCAACTCAGATGAAGGTAGGGATGTGTATTTTTCTTCTTCTTCAAATACACCTGTAGATAATGAGGCATGGTTGATTGACTCAGGTGCATCCTTTCACTTCACTCCCCATAGGGAGTGGTTCTATGAGTATGAGAAGTATGATGGAGGTGATGTCTTCATAGGGGATGATAGGAAGGCTAAAATCGCCGAACGTGGAAAATTCAAGCTAAAGCTGCAAGGTGGAAGGATTAGATCACTTCCCGGTGTTCTGCATATTCCTGCATTGGCCGTAAATCTGAATTTTGTAAGCAAGATGGATGATGCAGGTGTAAAAAAAGTGTTCTAGAAATATACTTGCAAGATGGTTCAGGGAGCGCTAGTATTAATGCGGGGAGTTCATATTGGAACTTCTTACAAGCTTCAAGGTAGCACTGTTATTTATGGTTGCAATAGTTCTATGGTTCCTAAAAGTGGAGTGAAAAGCCTAGCGGTTTCTGGAACAAATACCATGCTATGGTGTTTTACAGAAATCAAACCTGCGGATAAGTATTCTTTCCCTAAGTGTGGCGGTGCACTTATAACAACAGAAATAAAGATATATGACCTTTTCCTTAAAATGAATAGATAAAGGGAGGAAAACCTACTTGTAATCTTTTCAATTTTCCTCTCCTTCCTTTGTCACTTCCGTCGCTCTCAATCTAACTAAACTCGCTTGATTGATACCTACAATGGAAAATAGAAGACATAAAACAGCATAAAGGAAATATGATCTATTCAAGTTAAACAAATTGAATTGATTCAATTCATATATACACATATAACATCATTGACACATGCATTAGGAAAGGAACAAACACTAGTAAATTTGGCCCAATTTCCGACGGCCACTTCGTCGCTATTCCGACACATAGTCATCGCAAGAGCAACAGTTTGAGGCCGGAAAAAATGCGGTTAACCATTACGTTGCAATTCTAACACCTCAATAAAGCGTCGGAAGAGTGACACTTCTTCCGACGTTTTGCAAAGTGTCGCAATACCGATGCTTACAAAGTGTCGCAATACCGACGCTTGTGAAGTGTCGCAATACTGACGCTTTCCAAAAGTGTCGCAATACTGACTCTTTGCCTAAGTGTCACAATACTAACGCTTTTCAGAAGTGTCGTAATACCAACACTTTTCCGAAGTGTTGCAATACTGATGCTATGCAAAAGTGTCGTAATACCGACACTTTGAAACGTCGCAGTTCCGACGAAAAAGTAAAAATATTTAAAAAAATATCCGTCGCTCTTTTGACGCCAATTTATTTCGACAGTTATAGGACGTCTCTCTTCCGACGGTGAAAGCATCGGTATTACGAAATTTAAAGAGTCAGTCTTCTGACGCTTTGTTAAAAATATTAAAAAAAAAAAAATCAAATATACCCTCGACGATATGTTGATATATTGATATGTTGATTATGATGTGTTAACTTCTCTCTTGTTTTGCATTATCAGGTGTTCCATTGACTCCTTTGATCCACTGATAGAATGCCTTCACCGAGGACTGGTTCTCTCCAAATACCCCTTCTCAGAGTTCTTCACAGAAAGATAGTCACCATGTGATATTTTCCAATCATCACTACTTTTATCCCACTTTTTTAGTTTTCGAAACAGATTAGACTTCTTTGATGTACTAATCCATGCTGGAAATATTTCCATTGAAAATTCATCGTACTCTGCAGCTTCAGATGTGTTCGATGAATAAGAGGACAAGCTCTCTGAATCATTATCTGAATGGCGTTTTCGTTAAGGTCCTGAATGTTCAAACACTACATATTCCAGCATAAGCTTTTTAGCAATATCCTGTGATTTTGGACTCAAAATATCCTTAAGGTCCACTGCCGACATCTTTCCAGGGCTTGTATCTGAATTTCAAAGTTCATAACACAAACATGAGTTGACCCAACGCAAATAAACAAGTTCCTCAACCTCACTGAATCGGTTCATTTGCAAGCCCTCAACTTTCTTGCAGAGACTTTCATTTGTGTGCCTTAGTACAGATGCCTCAGCTTCAACCTTTGCCACCATATCACTCTGCACAAAGTGGTCAAGTAGTTATTTATAAGAAAATTGAAATACCCATATAGAAAGCCTAATGAATATTACTAATTGCATTAAATCTAGAATTATGCATCTAGAATTTTAAAATTTGTGTTGAAATTCTAGAAAATCCCATTGACATGATGAATCCCTTTGTTACTAATTAAGCAATAACATTTTCCTAATGAAGGTTAGCATTTAATATGCAAAATGGAGTTCAAGTCATCTCTAAAGTTTATGGTGACCTAAACTGCCCACACTGAACTAAATCTACTCAGCTAAAGTAAACATATAAGCAAAACCCCAAAGTAAGAATTTCCAATGATATTATTTTGTTGATATTTATGATTTTTTATGAAATTTCATTATTTTCCACATGCTGGGCGAGGCAGAGAGATGTGCATCCCTTACTTTAAACCGTGAAGTGAAGTTAGTGGAAAAGCTACCCCCCGTAGCCACCAAGGATACAATACATACAATGGGATATGTGAGTGAAGAAGAGTGTCAATTTTGTCATCACAGATAAGTTAATTCCAGTTAATTCCACTGCTACGATTAATAATAATATTGATATAACAATGGTAAATTTTAACGAAGACCATTTAGAGAGCATGGTGATCACTGTAATGTTAACCCTATGTATTCATACTAGAATCGACTTTCAAATGAATAATATATGTTGCAAAAAGCACTTGTATGTGTGTGTCTATAGCAGCATACCTCATTGAGCTTTCCAAGAGCATTAATTTGTGATTTTTCTATAGCAAGATTGTTTGCCAAGTCCCTCTTTTGGTGCTGAAGTTCCATGTTACAAGTGTCGCAATACCGAACCTTCATATTCGACGATAGGTTCCATCATAGTAATCAGTAAGTAAGCAACATAGATGATGAACAATTGTAGCTTCCAGTTGTTATGCAATTGAAGTGCCAATGGCTCCAATTGATGGTTAGAACTTCTTCACCTATAAATACTGTATGTGTTTATTATATTGTAATTATTGCATCGTCATTTGAATCCCTTATGCCTAGGCTCTCTCTCTTGCATTCTCAAGCATTGAACATTAGCAAGAATAAACTTACATCAACTTGACATCGACTGTCAAGGATCTCCACTCTCACAGTCTCACAAGTTCATACTAAATTTTCCAGAACACCCTTCATATGCCTTTTTGCATAAGGTATCTCTAGTCTTATAAGTCATAGAGTTATGATCATAGTCCATGGCCCAATAGTCTCTAAATTCAGTATAACACTCTGAAACAACATTGTATTTTAAATTTGTAATTGATATTGTAATATCAATTGAGCACTATCTGAGATCATATGTCAATATTTTTTATTTAATATTGTCGGTTTCTTGTCCGTTAGGATGTACTAGTTTGCTAACTACATTTGACAGTTTGACTACGAATTTCATAGTAATTCATATATACCATCTTGAATCCTCAGTTGTCCAATAAGCTTACATATGGGTGCTCAAATCACATGCATAGGGATGTGGATAAGAATGTGTCATTTTTTCCAACTTGCGAGTTTACCAAAGGAAGTTTGAAGAATATAAGAGTATATAGCTTTTGCTAGTACCAAATGGACCTTGGGTTGACATCACTATGGAATTGGACCTTGTGCTGGGATTTTCCAGGATATAACAAGATAATGGTTTTATTTTTGACATTCTAGAATCTAGAGTGCTTCATCCTTTGCATAGAATCATCATCAGATGGTTTTGCAATTCCTGTAAGTGTCTCGGGTGAGGCCTTGTCCAGCCTCTGGAGATTGAAATTGTCAATGCTATGGGGTTTTGTTGGTTAGGGAGCTTGAACCCTAGGTCTGATCCCCATGCCAACAACCTATATCTAAAAAAACACAGATCCTGGATCTTCAATAGGTGGAACCAGTAGTGAATATGTTCTTCTCTTTAAGACAAGAAACACAAAAATATTTCTTAACGTATCTCTCGGTACCTTAGAGTTGTTAAGCAGGTGAGAAGCCTCAGATTTTCAATGGTTTATTAATGTCCTATTTTGGTGAATTTGTTGTTTGAAAGACATTTAAAGCCAATTCTTGAGTGTAATGTTCCGAAATGGAAATCAGCAGCTTTTACACCACTGAAGAACTCCTTTGTCGGAAATATGAACAAGGCTATGTCAGAGATGGACTGAGAGGGCTTTTACCAGTTATGTCACCTCTAAAGAGAGGATGAGAACCATAGGCTATCTGGCCCTTTCTCAGGCTCTGCCTATAGCTATGCAAATATTTCTTACTATGGATAAGTGATACCGTTGAGAATATCTCAAGATATCTCAATGTAGTGAACATCAATCCATAAGCATGAACTAGAAATAGCAGTGAGTGCATAAAATTCAAAAAATGAAATAAACCCTCATAGCCTCCTCATTGATAATATGGTAGTAGAAATGTGTACATGATCTTGAGGAAATTATCACTCAAGCTGAAGCAAATCCTTCACTAAAGACACAAGTACAATGAACATGAAATACACTGCTACATATATTATGCCCAACTATGACTGCAGAGTCTATGAAGGAGGACTGCTGCAAAATCATGATACAATGAAGATGTGGCAATATAAAGCTCAAATAAAGAAGGGGGAAATGGATCTCAACCCCTAGAAACTATAATAAACAATCCCTAAAGGGATTGGCTACAATACATACAAATTGGAAAATCTGCAGAAATGCTGGAGTTGCTGGAGCAGCTGCAACTCTAATAGGAGAACATGAAGGAGATGGCTGAATAATGCTGCATAAAATTTAAATACCTCCTCCAATGGAAATCTAGAGTGAAAGGATGATCCTTTCACCAAAGATTCACCCTCCAAAATGCGAGTGCAACCCCTCACTACAATTGCACTCAAAAACTGCGCAGTCAAGGAGAGGGACTGCACTATAGTTGATGGAAAGAGATTGGCCTCCTACCAAGATATGAGAAATGGAGCTGATATCTCTCCTATTGATCTCCCGGATGCATAAAAGATTCCTCCTCTGAAATCTGAGCTCCAGAATGATGATGTGGGAACCTCCACTGCAACCCCAGCAACACAATGGCTCTTGCTGCAAGAATCACTGCACTGAAAGGAATAGCTTTGGCCTGGAGCCAAGATGCAGAGAAGATGAAGATCTGACCTTCAAGAGCTTCTTAATAAGGGAGGGAATCTTGAATAGGAAATCTCTTGTGCTAAACAACACAACTATCACAGTTGTGCAACTGTAGAAAGCCAAGAAATTCGAAATATCCAAGCTAACCAAAAAATGGTTGCTTTCCCCTCCTTTTATGCCAATGAAGGCTCCTTAGTCATGGACCCCACACATTAGGGTTTCCTCATTTTCATGCAATTTCGTAGGCTTCCCAAGAAAGCCACACCTCCCTCTATTGCGCATTTTGACTTGCCCAACATGACCTAGCCCTCTTTGTAATTAACCCTTTTCACACATGGGGTGTGAAAACCAGCTCCAATGATGCTCCTCTTTCATAATGTGAGGGATTTTATTGATGTTTTCCATAACCATGGGCCTCCTTACCCATTTATTTAGCTACAATATGATAAAATCAAAATTTTAAAGTTCCATTTAGCCATGTGCTAAAATGGGAACATTACAGTCCTCCCCTCCCAAATGTTGTTTGTCCTTAAGAAACTGCAAGGATAGAACTGGGAAAACCTCCACTCAAGGCATGGAGTCTAAAATACATTGAGGAACACATCCCTAATTTAGATCCTCCATCCCAAGCAATGATCCATAAAAATGTGTTACCTCCCAACATGGCAACTCCTGATAATCACCTTCCACCTTTGGCTCCTGCAAAATAGGTGGGCTAAAAATCTGCTCTTGGTAGGCAAAATGGCCTACCCCGCGCTGTCCTCCTCTCCATTTAGGATAAGTGCAGAGTATATGTTGATCTCAGGCATCAATGATGTTTCCCTATAGTGGCAGGATGAAGACAAGACCCCCAAGAATCTCTCCTCCATTTTTATGAAATATGCTTCCCTCGATCATCTCATACATGATGAGTTGGGATTCACCATCATATGGAATCCAATCAACCTCCTATGCACATATGGTTAAGGGATGAACATATAAATCATCATGCAAGTAAACAACACCCTTTCCATAAGTCTGGCTCATGCAAATGGAGTGGCTCAAGAGTGAATCTCCTCCCATCCTCAAAGAGAAGAGAAATGGCTGTGCTAAATTCTCCAAGGAGTTGTGTATCTCCTCCATCTGCACCTATTCTATGCATCTCCTCTTATGCTGATCTGTCATATGGTCATCCCCTCCTTTGACATTTCTCATGCCAAAGATGCAAATTGGAAGGCTTCTAACCTTCCCCTGCTACTTCTGCCACAACACGGAATATGAAATGAGAGTGGGTGGAAATGATATTGAGGGAATGACCCCCTCCTCCTTGAGTCTACCCAAGACTCTCAGCACTATGAAGTTGTCTCCCAAGGTCTCCACTCCTCTGAAAACAATGAGTGGTGCCCCAACATGAGAAGCATCTCCCATCAGCTAGTGATCTAGTGGTCTCCCTGGCAGAATGTCTCCATGTAGTGAGACATCATCCTCAAGGGGTGACTGAATAGATGGATGAACAAGTCTGTCCATGCTTGCATTGTGCAATCCAATCACCCTCTTAGGTGCATCATCCTCCAACAATGAGTAGGGTTGTGTACTCCTCATCTCAAGATGCTGGGTCTTCTCCCTACTTCCTCCTTGTGTCTCGATGGTAACACACCTCCTCAACCATGGCACATGTGTGCCTTGATCTCCATGCATGAGATCCTGGGGACTTCCTTGCAAGAATGCAAGAGTCCTTGTCCTTGGAGAAAGAGCTCCTCCTTCCTCTGCATGAAGCACTAGATAGTCTCTGGATAGCACTGCGCTGTTGCCCTCAGCTTCCTCAACATAAATGGGAAACCCTTCAACAATGCTGCTGCAAATATGGAATCCCTCCCAAGGTGGAAGCAGTTCTTGATCATCAAAAGCCAAGGAGTATCCCCTTTGCACCATGATAGTGCCATCTCCTACTCCTGCAGCATTGTACATCATGTGAGAGCACATATGCCTTTGCTCTCTCCAACACCACCCAAGCAACAAAATCCTTTGCTGCCTCCTCCTACTCTTAGAAAGAGAGCTGCCAAGTGATGGCCAAAATCCTTCAAGAGTAACCAGCGTAGCCAAGCCTCTTGCTGCTCGGTGTCATAAATCTACAAGTGGCTCACTAGCCCCTTTCTCCTCCACCACATCCACTCAAACATGTGTGGATGTCTCCTTCCTTCCTTCATCCTGGTACTCCTATCTTGAGGACTGCCCTCATCCCAAATCAAACCTCTGCATTTCATGGGATTTTGAAATATAGATTTCCCGAGGATCAATTTGACCCTATGAGGATCCAAATAGTTGGTAGGAAAAAACCTCCCATCATGATATGTGTGGCACAAGGAATTTCCACCACAGTCATGAGATAAGCTATCCATCCAAAGATGTCCCCCATCTTCTATTTGTTCCTGTGAGAAGGAAAAACCCTCCTCCAACTGTTGAATAACCTTGCACTCCAAAAAGTGTGGGATTGCACCTCCATTTAAATCTCTCTATGAGATCTCCTTTGCATCACTGCTCTTGTACATCACAGTATTATTCTGCTGCTCTAAGACAACTGCATGCAATGATGTAGACCCATTCAAGGTGTTTGTTGAAATGACAAGAAATGGATTTCCAATCATACCTTGGTGAAACTTGGAAGCTCCTTGCAAGGCTGCAAGTGTTTCTTCCTCATGAGTATTGGCCTCCCAAACTACTGAAGATGAAGGCTGCTCCTCCATGGTCTCAACAACACTAGTACATGCCTCATCAAATGGTGGTGAGGGCTCCTCCCTCTTTTTTCCAAATCTGCTGATCATTATTTGAGAAAAATCAACAAGATTTGAAACCCTTGCATGGTCTAGATGGCTGCTCCACCAAATTTTTGCTTCACCTTCTAAGTGTAGCACTGCAACTTCTACTGCCTCTTTGTCTACTATATAATGTAGCAGGAAAAATGCCTCTATCTTCTTTTCCCAAACCTTTGCTGCACATGTGAGTGATCCATCAAATGTGGACAATATAAATCTATTTCCTCTCATCATCCCATGGTTTCGAGGTCTTCCTTCTTCTTTCTGCTGAATAAACTGTGGAAAAGATAAAGTCTCTTGGGAGACTCTAGGATTTTCTCGGTATTCAGCTAGGTAATCGCTTAGAATTTCAAATTCCAAGTGTCCTCCATGCTTCTGCTCTGCTTCTTTGTGAGAATGGGAAGTGCATGGTCCTTCCTCTTCTCCTCCAATCTTTCTGACCTCCTTGGAGAGGTCTCTTCTAGATCTAAAAATAGATGAGCGCAAACTCATCTTCTTCATCCTTGGGATGTCTGCTTCTAAAATTCGAACTTAACAGGTTGTGCCAAGTTTGATGCTTTGATACCACTGTAATGTTCCGAAATGGAAATCAACAGCTTTTACACCACTGAAGAACTCCTTTGTTGGAAATATGAACAAGGCTATGTCAGAGATGGATTGAGAGGGCTTTTACCAGTTATGTCACCTCTAAAGAGAGGATGAGAACTGAAGGCTATTTGGCCCTTTCTCAGGCTCTGCTTATAGCTATGAAAATATTTCTTACTAGGGATAAGTGATACCGTTGAGAATATCTCAAGATATCTCAATGTAGTGAACATCAATCCATAAGCATGAACTAGAAATAGCAGTGAGTGCATAAACTTTAGAAAATGAAAAAACCCTCATAGCCTCCTCATTGATAATATGGTAGCAGAAATGTGTACAAGATCTTGAGGAAATTATCACTCAAGCTGAAGCAAATCGTTCACTAAAGACACAAGTACAATGAACATGAAATACACTGCTACATATATTATGCCCAACTATGACTGCGCAATCTATGAAGGAGGACTGCTGCAAAATAATGATACAATGAAGATGTGGAAATATGAAGCTCAAATAAAGAAGGGGGAGATGGATCTCAACCCCTGGAAACTATAATAAACAATCCCTAAAGGGATTGGCTACAATACATACAAAATGGAAAATCTCGCAGAATGCCGGAGTCAGCCGGAGCAAACCGCAACTCTAATATGAGAACATGAAGGAGATGGCTGAATAATGATGCATAAAATTTATATAACTCCCTCCAATGGAAATCTAGAGGAAAGGCCGATCCTTTCACCAAAGATTCACCCTCCAAAATGCGAGTGCAACCCCTCACTACAATTGCACTCAAAAACTGCGCAGTCAAGGAGAGGGACTGCACTATAGTTGATGGAAAGAGATTGGCCTCCTACCAAGATATGAGAAATGGAGCTGATATCTCTCCTATGGATCTCTTGGATGCATAAAATCTTCCTCCTCTGAAATCTGAGCTCCGGAATGATGATGTGGGAACCTCCACTGCAACTCCAGCAAAACAATGGCTCTTGCTGCAAGAATCACTGCACTGAAAGGAATAGCTTTGGCCTGGAGCCAAGATGTGGAGAGGATGAAGATCAGAACTTCAAGAGATTCTCAAGAAGGGAGGGAATCCTAAACAGGAAATCCCTTGTGCTAAAAAGCACAGCTATCATAGTTGTGACACTGTAGAAAGCCAAGCAATTCGAAATATCCAAGCTATCCCAAAAAATGGTTGCTTTCCCCTCATTTTATGCCAATGAAGGCTCCTTAGCCATGGACCCCACACATTAGGGTTTCCTCCTTTTCATGCAATTTTGTAGGCTTCCTAAGCAAGCCACACTTCCCTCTATTGCGCAATTTGACTTGGCCAACATGACCTAGCCCTCTTTGTAATTAACCCTTTTCACACATGGGGTGTGCAAACAAGCTCCAATGATGCTCCTATTTCATAATGTGAGGGATTTTATTGATGTTTTCCATAACCATGGGCCTCCTTACCCATTTATTTAGCAGCAATATGATAAAAGAAAAATTTTAATGTTCCATTTAGCCATGTGCTAAATGGGAACATTACATTGAGTTATTATAGTTGTTGCTAGATCCACAGTCTATACTGATAAAAACTCATTATTATGAGTGGAAATTAATGGCCAGCATAAAAATGAAGATTAGCCTTATAAAAAAAAATTAGGATCAATTTTTTCAGCATCCTTTTAATGCAGAAATCATAAGAAAAAAAATTTTCTACACCTTCCACTATATCGATTTAAATAATTTAACATATTTCTTATGTATATATTACTCTTGTTTGGATCATTTTTCTTCACAATCCTTCCTTTGTAAGGAGAAGTGTTGCTCAGAGAAGCGCCCCAACCTCATCAAGGCCCCTGAAGGTCAACCACCAAGTCTTGATGATTAAAATCGCTCAAGTGCCTCCATTGCAGCGATGAAGGAGTATCCATAGGGGAGTAATAAATGAAACCAAGGACAAGAATTGGAAAACAAAGCGGAATTTCATCGACCTATTTACTGCCTTTTGACCAGTTATGCATGTGTATCACATGCTCAACAACAGCCCATCTGTTTATTACTCTGATTTTTTCCTATTTAATACATTGTTGTTTATCTTATTCTTTGAACTAAGTAGGCTCATATGTGCATTGAAAATGTGCATAGCATATAGGTCTTCAAAGAAGAAAGAAAACCATCTCCAACAACCCATTTCATTTCATGTAAAAATACTAGTGCTAAAACAAAACAGGTGTGCTATTTTTCAAAGAAAATGTTGCATGCTTTGTGAAATTATTACTAATGACAGGGATACTAATTTCGTTAATAATTTTTGGAGAATTTTATGCCAAACTAGAAAAAAAAATTAGTATAGCTCTACTTATCATCGACAAAGTGAAAGACAAGAGGAGGAAAACAAAACTCTCAAGATTTTGTCGTGGAGTATAACTCACAAATAACCAAACAGTGAGATCTAGCTTTGCCACAAGCCAAGTTTGTTCCAATGTAAATCCATGGATCGGTAAAATTCTTACAGAAGAAACCTGACACAGTTTCTAGATTTAATGTTGAGTTGCATCATGCATGGTAAAGCTTACAGATTTGTGGAATTTTAAAATGTCAGAACCCAGATACAGGGAAATAATCTATAAAAAACATGAACAAGAAACATAGAAAATTCAGATTTCTGAATGTATATTTCTCCAATTCGTGCTTATAAATTCTGAAATGCAAACCCCTATGAGAAAGTTAAATTCTTATGTTTTAGGATGGGGGAAGGGATATTTTATAGGCAAAAGTTAGGGATTTAGGGCCTTGCAATTTTCCATTTTTCATTTATTGTTATGATTTTAAATATGTTTTTAAATAAAATGGCTTTTCTTCGAAGATCTGCTATCTCGATGTTTCCAGCTACCAAAAGCAGATTTAAAGCAGATCCTCTGGTGCTTTTTAGGGTTGAACCATATTTTCCTTCTACTGCACTGGCCATTGAAGTGCCACAATAATTTAAAACCATTTTTTTGTGTTCTTTTCCTCGCTATATTCTAAAATTCGCCCTCAATTTTCCTACAACCTCAGAGTTTATTGGGTTAGTTCAAGGGAGAAGAATCCATATCCCTATAATTTGAACAGACCATAAAAGATAGAGTGCAGAAATTTAGACCTACAACCATCTATATCTCATAACCAAGATAGCGTAGAAGAAAATAACGAATTTGAATGGGGTAAAACAAGGGAAATACCAATCTGATTCTTCCAGAAGAAGAGAGCATTCTTCCATGACCGATTTCTCTTCGGATCTCCCACAGATTTATGAACATCGACAAAACTCGAAATATCTCCACCAGCTACTATGGCTTTCGAGCTGTTAATGGACTATGGCCGCTTTAGGGTTTCAAAGCCTCCATGTTTATGCAAGAATCTGGAAAAAAGCAAGCATCATAGGGAAGAATGGAATCATGGGAAAGAAGGCATAAAGGTTGAACAAGTGCACAGTGGGAAAAAAAATTTGAATAGGTATAAAATATAATAATAATAATAATAATATATGAATGATAATAATATACATAATGAGTGGGAGGGTTGTATTGTATGAATGATAATAATAATATACATAATGACATGTCACACAAATTTTTTAGTGCATATTCTAATTCTTATATGAAAACTTTTGAAAATACAAATATTCATATTTAAAATTCTAATGTTCCATATATTGAACCATTATATGTTATTCCTAATGAATAAGTAAATAAATTATGTCAACATACCTAGACATATGCCCAGGAAATAAATAAGTTGTGCGTTAATCCATTACTTTTATTTTGTTAGGTAATGTGAGTTTTGAGATGAGTTGCATGCCTAACATGTGATTTGAGTAGCCATGAACCAAGGGCTTTTAAGCCGTCAAAATCACCTAGGGATTGCATCCAACCTAGGCCACACCATCCCTTAGCTTGACTGGAATTTTTCCCACATAGTTTCGAACCAATGATTTTCTCACCAGTGATTGTATCTTACCCATTATTTCACATTCCAAGGCACAAATCAAATATTTGGATGTATCTTGGATGAATTGTCACATTCCATGACTAGATTCACGCACATTGAATAGGAATTCCCATAATTTAAGAATTTTTTGGAGGGTTTTCATGGCATAGTTTTTAAGGGCTTAGGGGTTCGATGAATAGGAGATTAGGGGTTAGAGGTTTAGGGTTTAGCGGTTAGGGGTTAGGACTAGAATAATGAGTTAGTGTAGGTTAAGGAGTTAGGTATTGGGGGCTTAGGGGTTAGGGGATCTAGGTACATTTAGTGGTTAGGGGAGTAATGATTTAGTAGTGGTTAAGGGATTAGGGATTGGGGTTAGGGAGATCATAATAATTTAGTGGTTAATGGTTTAGGGATTGGGGGTTAGGGGTTAAGGGATTTAGGTGCCAGGTCACAAGTATTGTCTGCTAGGAAGGCTTTCCAAAGAAGTTGGCTGGCATCACTATGACACTATTAGGGAATTAGAAGGGAAGAGAAAGGCAAAGGCTCATGTATCATATGAGAGAAGGAAGAAATTGGAAAAATTGAGATCAAAATCGGTGGAGTTAGCGGAAAAGTAGCTTGCCCCAGAGATGGATAAGATAAAACTTGAAAACATATTGGTCAATTTCCTTGACCCTTTATTGGTTATTCAAAGGAGTATGAATACTCCACCATTAATATCAAGGTAACTAGCCCCTAGCAGATCAAGGGCTAAGAGGAAAATCAATCATCAATGAAAATTCAAAATTTTCAAGCTAAGAAAGATCAACCAAATTGGGGGCAGAGTTTGGGGAACCTTCGTAAGTGAATGGGGCCTATGTGATATGGCTACGAGTTATCTAAGTATATAGTGAATTAGACATAAGTAAGAAAAAAATTACTTCTTCAAAGCTAATTCGAATTTGGAGGGCTTAGGGGATTGGGGGTTATGGGTTAGGGGATTTAGGTATATTTAGGGGTTAGGGGTTGAATAATGAGTTAGTAGTTAAGGGATTAGGGATTGGGGGCTTAGGGGGCTCGACCCAAATGCGTTTGGGTGCATGCACTCAACCGAAACGACCCGACACGAACGCGTTAAGGGGTTATAGGTTTATGGTTTAGGGGGTTAAATGGGTTAGGGGTTAAGGGGTTATAGGTTTAGGGTTTAGGGGGTTAAATGGGTTAGGGGTTTAGGGATTATGGATTAAATGGGTTAAGGGATTAGGGATTGGGGGCTTAGGGTTTAGGGGATTTAGGCATAGTTAGGGGTTATGTGAATAATGATTTAGTAGTTAAGGGATTAGGGATTAGGGGCTTAGGGGTTAGGGGAAGAGAATGGTCATTCCAGATGCTCTGTCTTCAGCTAGGTCACAAGTATTGTCTGCTAGGAAGGCTTTCCAAAGAAGTTGGCTGGCATCACTATGACACTATTACGGAATTAGAAGGGAAGAGAAAGGCAAAGGCTTAGGTATCATATGAGAGAAGGAAGCAATTGGAAAAATTGAGATCAAAATCAGTGGAGTTAGCCGAAAAGCAGCTTACCCCAGAGATGGATAAGATAAAAATTGACAACATATTGGTCAATTTCCTTTACCCTTATTGGTTATTCAGAAGGATTATGAATACACCACCATTAATATCAAGGTAACCAGCCCCTAGCAGATCAAGGGGTTAAGGGGTTAGATGTTTTGGGTTTAGGGGGTTAAATAGGGTAGCATTTTAGATCAAGTTTAGGGGGTTAGTGGATTTATAAGTTAAGGATTTTAGGGGTTAGGGGTCGTTATGGGTTAATGGGGATAGGGTTTAGGGGGTTAAATGGGTTAGGGTTTTAGGGGTTTAGGGGTTAAATGGGTTGGGGGTTGGGATTTAGTTTTTAAGGGGTTAGGGGTTAAGGGTTAGAGGTTTAGGGTTTAGGGGGTTAAATGGGTTAGGCGCGCATTTAGAGGTTTAGGGGCTTAGGGCATTTAGCAGTTAAGGATTTTAGCTAGGGGTTAGGGGTTAAGGGGTTAAAGGGTTAGAGGTTTAGGGTTTAGGGGTTTAAATGGGTTATAGGGGTTTAGAGGTTTAGAGGGTTAGGTGATTTCGTAGTTAAGGATTTTTGGGGTTAAGGGTTAGGGTAGGGGGTTAAATGGGTTAGGGTTTTAGGGGGTTAAATGGGTTAGGTTGGTTGGGAAATAGAGTTTAAGGGGTTAGGGGTTAAGGGTTTAGAGGTTTAGGGTTTAGGGGGTTAAATGGGTTAGGGGTTTAGGGGGTTAAATGGGTTAGGGGTTAAGGGTTTAAGGGTTAGTGGTTAAGGGTTTAGAGGATTAGGGTTTAGGGGTTAAATGGTCGGTTAGGGGTTTAGAGGTTTATGGTTTAGGGGGTTAAATGGGTTAGGGGTTTAGGGATTAGAGATTAAATGGGTTAGGGGTTACGGGAATATAGGTTTAGGGTTTAGGGGGTTAAATGGGTTAGGAGTTTAGGGGGTTAGGGGATTTAGACGTTAAGGATTTTAGGGGTTAGAAGTTAGGGGCTAATGGGGTTAGGTTTTATAGGTTTATGGTTTAGGGGTTAAATGGGTTAGGGGTTAAATTGGTTGCTTATTCTTTGCGTCTCAATGTAAAAAAATTGTAAGTATTGTTGCTTGATGCCATGTCTTATTTATTTATTAATTTATAGTATTTGTTTGCCATTGATTTACATTTATTGATGAAAATGTATATTGCAATCAAACCAAATGTATGTTCAATCTCAAGTTTCAAACTCAGCCACAGTGTTGTCACACAATTTAAGTCTGGAGAATGGCCATTTGATGAAGTCTTCGGGCGACCTTGCACGGCGCGACATAGCGTGCCTGACCGAACGATGCCACAAGGGAGAAAACGGAAAGTGGGCCGCCCAAATGTGCACAAGGCACCCGGGCGGTCACAACTTAGAAAAACTGATATGGGTGCCCTCAAACGAAACGACCCGACTCGAACGCGCCCATTCGGGCGACCTCACATGGCGTGACATGGCGCGCCCAACCGAATGATGCCACAAGGGAGAAAATGACAAATGGGTTGCCCAAATGTGCACATGGCTCCCGAGCGGTCACAACTTAGCAAAAATGATACAGGCGCCCTTGAACGAAATGGCCCAACCTGAACGCGCTCGGTTGGGCGACCTCACACGACGCGCCCAAACGAACGATGCCACAAGGGAGAAAAATGAAAACGGCCACCCGAACGTGCACAAGACACCTGGGTGGTCACAACTTAGCAAAACTGATACGGGTGCCCTCGAACAAAACGACCCGACCTGAACATGCTTGGTCAGGTGACCTCACATGGCACGACAAAATGTGCCCTATCGAACGATGCCATAAGGGAGAAAATGGAAAACAGGCCGCCCGAACGTGCACATGGCACTCGGGCAGTCACAACTTAGAAAAAACTGATACGGGCACCCTCGAATGAAACAACCTGAACCAAATGCACCCGATCGGGCGACCTCACACGACGTGACATCGCGCACCTGACCGAATGATGCCACAAGGGAGCAAAGGGAAAACGTGCCACCCGAACGCGCACAAGGCACCCGGGCAGTCACAACTTAGCAGAACGGATACAAGCGCCCTCGAATGAAATGGCCCGACCCGAACGCGCCTAGTCGGGTGACCTCACACGATGCACCATGACGCACCCAACCGAACGAATATGCAACAAGGGAGAAAACAGCAAACAGGCCACCCGAACGTGCACAAGGCACCTGGGCGGTCACAACTTAGAAAAATTGATATGGCGCCCTCGAATGAAACGACCCAAACCGAATGCGCCCAGTTGGGTGACCTCGCACGACGTGCCCGACCGAATGATGCCACAAGGAAGAAAACAACAAACAGGCTACCCAAACGTGCATAAGGCACCCGGGCAGTCACAACTTACCAAAACTGATACGGGCACCCTCGAACGAAATGACGCGACCCGAATGCGCCCGGTCGGGCGCCCTTGCATGGCGCGACACGGCGTGCCCGACCGAGCGATGTCACAACAGAGCAAATGGAAAATGGGCCGCCTGAACATGCACAAGGCACCTGGGTGGTAACAACTTAGCAAAACTGATACAAGCGCCCTCAAACGAAACGACCCGAACCGAACGCGCCCAATCGAGTGACCTGGCACGATGTGCCTGACCGAATGATGCCACAAGGGAGAAAATGGAAAACAGACTACCTGAATGTGCACACAGCACCCGGGCGGTCACAACATAGCAAAACTGATACGGGTGCCCTCGAATGAAACGACTTGACCCGAATGCGCCCGGTCGGGCGACCTCACACGGCGCACCCGAACGAATGATGCCACAAAAGAGAAAATGGAAAACGGGCCACTCAAATGTGCACAACACCTGGGCAGTCACAACTTAGCAAAAATGATACGGGTTCCCTCGAACGAAACGACCCGACTTGAATGCGCTTGGTCAGGTGACCTCACATGGCGCGACATGGCGCGTCCGATCGAATGATGCCACAAGGGAGAAAATGGAAAATGGGTCACCCGAACATGCACACAGCACCCGGGTGGTCACAACTTAGCAAAAATTGATACGGTCACCCTCGAACAAAACAGCTCGAACCGAATGCGCCCGTTCGGGCGACCTCACACAGTGCGACACCGCGCGCCCGACCGAACGATGCCACAAGGGAACAAAGGGAAATCGGGCCGCATGAACATGCACAAGGCACCTGGGTGGTCACAACTTAGAAAAAATAATATGGGCGCCCTCGAACAAAACGGCCCGACCTGAACGTGCCCGGTCGAGCGACCTCACACAGCACAACACGATGTGCCCGACCGAACGAATATGCCACAAGGGAGAAAATAGCAAATGGGCCACCTGAACTTGCACAAGGTACCCAGGTGGTCACAACTTAGCAAAATTGATATGAACGCCCTTGAATGAAACGACTTGAACCGAATGCACCCGCTCGGGCGACCTCGCACAACGCGCTCGACCAAACGATGCCACAAGGGAGAAAACAACAAATAGGATGCCCGAACGTGCACAAGGCACCCGAGCTGTCACAACCTAGGAAAACTGATACGAGCGCCCTCGAACGAAATGACGCGACCCGAACATGCCCGGTCGGGCGCCCTCACACGGTGTGACACGGTGCGTCTAATCGAATGATGTCACAACAGAGAAAATGGAAAACGAGCCACCCGAAAGTGTAAAGGCACCCGGGCAGTCACAACTTAGCAAAACTGATACGGGCATCCTCGAACAAAACGACCCGAACCGAACGCGCCTAGTCGGGGGACCTCACACAGCGTGACATGGCGCGCCTGACCGAACAATGCTACAAGGGAGAAAACGGAAAATGGGCTGCCCGAACGTGCACATGGCACTCAGGCGGTCACAACTTAGCAAAACCAATACGGGCGCCTGTTAGTATGAATCTTTTGTTGAAGCATACGAAAAAAGACCACTTTAGCTACGCATAACTTATAGCCCTAACATCAAATGTGGCTGCTAACATCTTCAGATCTGCAGTTAGTTGATCAAGACAAGTGCTGCAAAAAACCAGATCTATGCATAGAAAGACATTAAGCAGTAAAAATCAAGAGTTTGCTCCATACATCCAATAGACAAGACAAGAAAAATGTTTTTTGAAAGAATTTTTGTATTAAGGGCACCTGGGAGGAAAACAAGAAGGTGTATCCAATTCTCCTCAATGGGATGGGTTCTTGGAAGTCCTCAGCACTTCAGATCTAGAATCCCTCTCTCTTGTTGGTGTAGAAAACCCAGACAAAGATAGAACTCAAAGGGAGCTCACACAGCAAATAATGTAGAATGTGACCAAGTGTATAGATCCAGAGTGATCTAATAGGCAACAAAAGGTGAAGAATGATAGGAAAAACCCTCCTATTTATAACAAAATGTTGGGTCATTCTAGATCTTGGTGCATGATTAAAATAACATTAACCAAATATAGATCCACCTTTTATGGAATATTTTATTATATTTTTTGGAGGGAAAAGGTATTTGACTTGGGTCAAATCCATTTATTTGTGAATAATAAATAAATAAATGATTTATTTATCATTTTAAGGAAGTGGTTGGAGGATAATCAAATAAATAATGATTTATTTAATTATTTATGGGTGATTTAGTCATATTTAACAAGGAATATTATTTAAATAAGATTTAAATAATTATTCCTAGAAAATAATAAGATAAATAAAGATTTATCTAATTAATTTATTTGTTTTGGTTTAAACATGACCAGGAAAATCAAACAAATATAGGTTTGTTTAATATTTCCTTTTGGGGTTTCCTGTTTAGACCATAAACAACCTAATAAATGTGTTTTATTAAGTTATTTTACATAGTGAAAGAAATTTTACTTAGGTAAAATTCGTCTTACATGGTGTATTTGGGTCCATCTAATGATAGTAGGTTAGATGACCAAAAATTGGTGTAACAGCGCCATCGAACGAAACAACCCGAATAGAACGCGTCCGGTCGGGCGACCTCACATGGCACGACACGATGCGCCTGACTGAACGATGACACAAGGGAGCAAATTGAAAACCGCGGGCCTCCCGAATGTGCACAAGGCACCTGGGTGGTCACAACTTAATTATAAAAACTGATACAGGCACCCTTGAACGAAACGGCCCGAACCGAACGCACCCAGTCAGGCGACCTCACATGGCATGACACGGCGCGCGCGACCGAACGACACCACATTAAGGGAGAAAATGGAAAATGAGCCGCCCGAACATGCACAAGGGACTCGAGTGGTCATAACTTAGCAAAACTGATATGGGCACCCTCGAACGAAACAGCCCTACCCGAACGCGCCCAGTTGGGTGACCTCGCACGACGCGACATGACACGCTCGATCGAAAAATAGCACAAGGGAGAAAACAACAAATGGGCCACTCGAATGTGTGCAAGGCACCCTTGCGGTCACAGCCTAGCAAAACTGATACGGGTGCCCTTGAAGGAAAAGGCCTGAACCAAATGCGCCCGGTAGGTCGACCTCACAAGATGCAACACCGCACGCCCGACTGAATGATGCCACAAGGGATCAAATGGAAAAATGGCCGCCCAAATAGGCACAAGGCACCCGAGCAATCACAACTTAGCAAAACTGATACAGGCACCCTCGAACGAAACAACTCGACCTGAACGCACCCAGTCGGGCGACCTCACATAGCGCGACACGGCACGCCCGACTGAACGATGCCACAAGGGAGAAAATGGCAAACGAGCCGCCCAAATGTGCACAAGGCACCTAGGTAGTCACAACTTAGCAAAATTGATACGGGCACCCTCGGACGAAATGGCCCGACCTCATCCGAATGCGCCCGGTCGGGTGACCTCACATGGTGCGACACGACGTGCCTGAATGAACGATGCCACAAGGGAGAAAATGGAAAACTGGCCACCTGAACATGCACAAGGCACTTGGGCAGTCACAACTTAGCAAAATTGATACGGGCACCCTTGAACGAAACGGCCCGACCTAAACGCACCCGGTCAGGAGACCTCACACGGTGCGACATGACGCCCCCAAACGAACGATGCCACAAGGGAGAAAATGGAAAATCGGCCACCCGAACGTGCACAAGGCACCTGATCGATCACAACTTAGCAAAACTAATACGGGCACCCTCGAATGAAATGGCCCAACCCGACCCGAACACGCCCGGTCGAGCGACCTCGCACGGCGCGACACGATGCGCTCGAACGAATGATGCCACAAGGGAGAAAATGGCAAATGGGCCACTCGAACGTGCACAAGGCACTCGGGCAGTCACAACTTAGCAAAACTGATACGAGTGCCCTCGAATGAAACAACCCAACCTGAACACGCTCGGTAGGTCGACCTCGCACAACGCAACATGACGCGCCCGACCGAACAATGCCACAACGGAGAAAATAGTAAACAGGCCACCCAAACGTGCACAAGGCACTCGAGCGGTCACAACTTAGCAAAACTGATACAGGCGCCCTCGAACGAAATTCCCGACCTGACCCGAACGTTCCCGGTCGGGCGACCTCGCATGGCACGACATGACGCACTCGAAAGAATGATGCCACAAGGGATCAAATAGAAAACGGGCCACCTGAATGTGCATAAGGCACCCGGTTGGTCACAACTTAGAAAAACTGATACGGGTGCCCTCGAATGAAATGGCCCGACCTGAACATGCCCGGTCGGGCGACCTCACACGGCGTGACACGACGCGCCCGACCGTATGATGCCATAAGTGAGAAAATGGCAAATGGGCCACCTGAACATTCACAAGGCACCCCGGTGGTCACAACTTAGCAAAACTGATACAGGCGCCCTCGAATGAAATGGCCCGACCCAACTCGAACACGCCCGGTCAGGTGACCTCACACGGTGCGACTGGACGCACCTGAATGAACGATGCCACAAGGGAGCAAACAGAAAATGGGCCACCTGAACATTCACAAGGCACCTGAGTGGTCACAACTTAGCAAAACTGATACGGGATCCCTCGAACGAAATGGCCTGACCTGAACGTGCCCCATCAGGTGACCTCACACAACGCGACACGATGCGCCTGACCGAACGATGCCACAAGGGAGAAAACAGAAAATGGGTCACCTGAACATGTACAAGGCACTTGGGCAGTCACAACTTAGCAAAACTGATACGGGTGCCCTCAAACGAAATGGCCTGACTTGAGCCGAACGCGCCCAGTCGGGCGACCTCAAATGACGCGATATGACGCGCCCAACCGAACGATGCCACAAGGGAGAAAACGGAAAACGGGCTGCTCGAATGTGCACAAGGCACCTGGGCGGTCACAACTTAGCAAAACTGATACGGGCTCCCTAGAACGAAACGGCCCGACCCGACCGGAACGCGCCCGGTCGGACGACCTCACACGGCGTGATGCGGCGTGCCCGACCGAACGATGCCATAAGGGAGCATATGGAAAACGATCTGCCCAAACATGCATAAGGGACCTGGGCGGTCAGAACTTAGCGAAATTGATACGGGCGCCCCCGAACGAAACGACCCAACCCGAACGCCCCCGGTCGGGCGACCTCACATGATGCGACATGGTGCGCCCAAACGAACGATGCCACAAGAGAGAAAACGGAAAACGGGCCACCCAAACTTGCACAAGACACCCGAGTGGTCACAACTTAGCAAAACTGATAAGGGCACCCTTGAATGAAATGGCCCGACACGACCCAATTCACCTGGTCGGGTGACCTCACACGAAGAGACACGACACGCCCGAACAAATGATGCCACAAGGGAGAAAATGCCCGAACATGCACAAGGCACCCGAGCTACCACAACTTAGCAAAATTGATATGGGCACCCTTGAACGAAATGGCCCGACTTGAAAGTGCTCGGTCGGGTGAACTCACACGGCGCGACACGACGTGCCCGAACGAATGATGCCACAAGGGAGAAAACAGCAAATGGGCCACCCAAACATGCACAAGGCACCTGGATGGTCACAACTTAGCAAAACTGATATGGGCGCCCTCGAATGAAATGGCCTGACCCGACCCGAACGTGCCCAGTCGGGCGACCTCACATGGCACGACACGATGCACCCGAACGAACAAAGCCACAAGGGAGAAAATGGAAAACGGGCCACCCGAACGTGCACAAGGCACTCAGGCGGTCACAACTTAGCAAAACTGATACGGGTGCCCTCGAACGAAACGACCCAACCCGACCCGAATGCACCCGGTCGAGCGACCTCACAGGGCATGACACAATGCTCCTGATCGAATGATGAAATAAGGGAGCAAACGACAAACGGGCCGCCCGAACGTGCACAAGGGACCCGACCGGTCACAACTTAGAAAAACTGATATGGGCGCCCTCGAACGAAATGGCCTGACACAAACGCGCCCAGTCAGGTGACCTCACAAGGTGTGCCTGAAAAAACGATGCCACAAGGGATAAAATGGAAAATTGGCCACCTGAACGTGCACAAGACGCCCGAGAGATCACAACTTAGCAAAACTGATACGGGTGCCCTCGAAAAAAATGGCCTGACCTGAACACTCCCGGTCGGGCGACCTCACACTTCACGACACGGCACGCCCGACCGTGGTTGGGGGCACACATTAAAAGTGAACCAAGGAGTGAATGAATCACGTCTTTAATATTTTATGAAACTCCTTAGAAGTCCCATCATAACCACCTTCCATCTTCATCGCAATGTGATATTTCAACTAAATATATCTTATTATGTTGCTCCAACCATTCAAAAAGGGGACCCAAGTTAGTTTATTATTTATTAAAGGAGAGGCCAAAGAATTAATTTCCAAACTGTTGCAATAGTGACGCTTTTGCCCAAAATGTCGCAATAGCGATGCTTTTTCCCAAACTTTCGTAATAGTGACGCTTTCCTCAAACGTCGCAATAGTGACACTTAGCTCTAGTCTGTCGTAATTCCAATGCTTTTGCCCAAACTGTCGCAATCCTGACGCTTTGCTACAAACGTCCAAAACCGACACTAACTTCTAAGTGTCGCAATACTGACACTTGTCTCCAAATGTTGGTATAGTGACAGTTATGGTTGGGATTTGAAAATTTGAAAAAATTTGGGGAAATTTCCAACATTTGGTCAAAAGTGTCGGAACCAAAGTGTTGGAATTTCCGCCAAATGTACTAGTGAAATGTCTTTATTATTAAGTAGAAGGAATAGTACAACCAGTTGATTGATTCATTGTCACTCATCCAACTTTAGTCCCATCGTCATCACATCTAGCATCAACAATCCGGCAGCATCATAGTACATGCACAATAGCTACAAGGGTTGTGATCTCACTAGCATAGCTCTACTTAACACAAATTATTGCACCTTTATGCACTATGATCAGTTCTCTATTTATAAGTAGATGAAGGTAGTTTGACATTAATGATTAATTGAATGGATTTTCAAAAAATGGGTGAAGAGGTTTCCTTATTCATGGTAATAGGAGGATAAGAGGTTTAATGGCTCCATGGTGTCCATATTCGAAGCTATCAGATGAGGTGAAAGTTGGAAAACCTTATAGAAGCCACTAGAGGTTGGGAATTTTCCTGGAATCCATTGAAAAATTCACTCCCAGTCGACCAACACACTCTAAAGTGGGCCTAGATCCTCTACAATGCATCCTTGCATGGGATTAGATGCTTTGCAAAGCAATTACAATTTTCTAGAGGTGTGTTGATGGCTCAATGGGGAACTTCAACTGGAATATAAGCAGTGAAACTTTCATGAAGGAAAACCACCAATGGAATGACTTATTTGGGGCACGTAGCAACTAATTTAGAGTATGAGAGACCCTAATAGATAATGATCTGTGTTTTGGTATTGTTGTTATATCATTCACCACTACCCTAGGAAACCTAAAAAAGAGGGATCACCTGAAAGCATAAAAGGGAGAAATAATTAAAGGAACAAATGGGTTGATGTGAATGATAATCCATATAAAAAGGGGACAAGGCATAATATATATTATTTCCTTGCAGTAAAATTTACAGAAAAAAAAAAGGAAGATAAAGGTGCAAGACAGCTGGACAGAGCGAGACCTGCCCATGCTCCAAATAGTCGAATGAAGAAAGGCATGTAAAGAGTTTCCGGGGGGATCGAGGATAGCAAGGGGAAGGCGGAATCTCACCCCCCTGGAATGGTGGTGACGTAGCATATGGTGGGACCCAAGACAGGTACTCTGTGGGGTGATGGCTACGGGCTTAGAGCCGCTCCAAGACCCCACCGGACTTTCTAGTGGGCCCAACCATGGAGGACACCTGGCGCTATGAATGCAATGGTAAGGTAAGTCCTAGGACACTCGGTACATGACTAGTACCAGCATTTAACCCAGTGCATGGTATACACCTAACCAAAATCTAATAACTAATAACCAAATGCCACGTGTCCTAGTGTCGGTGTCCTTACGACGTCAGCCCTACAAGTGTCATCCTAGCCTCGTTTTTCGGGTAATCTAAAGCCGTTTAACCCTGCTATGTGTTCACTGTGGTAAAATACTTTCTTTTATGGGATAAGTGTATTGCCAATGTGCGAGCGCCCAGTACTAGGTCTACCAATTCGCTTTCAACTTCCCTGCGTCATTTTCTCCCGAACAGTTTCCTTACTGCGCAGGTATTCCGTCCCTCTTTCACTGTCTAGTTTCCTTCCGCTTTTCATTTTCATAATGGTCATGGGTAAAATCAAGGTTAAGAATTCTGAACACGAAACCCCTCAAGTTCGCGAGTCTAGGGCTGCTCCTAGACCTAAGCCATTCACAGACATGCAAGCCCACATTCGAGACCCACAATACCCTTTCTTCATCAGTAGCGTCAAACCTGACCTATTTAGGAAACATATAGAAAACAGGGATAGGTTCAGACTTATTTTGTTGGGGTTATACCACCAAATTACTCCGCCTATATACCTAGTTGTGGAATGGATATGCTGGCTCAGGGAAGCGTATGGTGAGCGCTGAGATATGTTCCTATCAACTCAAGGGAACAAGATATTTAGTATATCTCCCGAGATCATCAGGAAAGCCCTATGTTATCCTCCCAGTTCTAATTATATTAGTTTCACTGAAATTTATTTATCTTGTCAGTTTTCCAAGCTACCCTGGAGGCAGCAGATCAATTTCATCACTGTTATTTCCAACTCTCACCTTACATCTTTCCCGTCTTCAGACTCGGTGCCTTTGAATACATTTAAGGAAGACCTCCAGCCAACACTTGCTCTCATTGCGGGGTTGCTAGGTATAGAAGGGATTGAGCGAGTCTCGAAGGAATGTGTAGCCCTTTTATGGTTAATGTCACAATCAGGCGTTGTCTTGGATATCCTTGGTTTCTTGGCCTCCGCCATCCATAACCAGTTTCTAGACCTCCCGGCCACCGACCATTTTCGTTTCTATTCCATGGTGTTCTACCTCTTCCTTTTCCAGTAGGTTGATAAGTTCAAGGGTTTGGGTTTGGAAAATTTTTCTAGGATAACTTCCCAACCAAAAATTGTCTTTGACTGGAATCCCGCAGTACATCAGTTGACTAATGGGGTGGGTTATTAAAATTTCTTGAACGAATTCATGAGAATAGCTTATACTATTATTCACGACAACCCTAGTCCCATGATTTTTCCTGAACAGAGGAACTGGCTACAATACAGTGAGGAAGAAAGCATAGGATATTGGTACCTATTTGATGACTACACTGAGATTAGGGTTTATGGTGCAGAGGTTTCCCCTTATAGATTGGCAGTTTTTCCTGCCATGTAGATTTTCGCCTTGGAGTACCTCTGGCAGACCTTGAAGGTTGACCAGCTCCACTTCCTCACTGCGAAAAAGGGGTTCATTCTTAAACTTCATACAACCATCAGTCCCTTCATTGTTAACTCAAGACATGCTCAAGGGTATGGATTTACGGCAAGGGAAATCTTGGCCATATGATCCAAAAGGCATCATCTCAAACAAGAGGAAGAAGATTAAATCAACTGCATATGCTCACGAAACTAGACCCTTCATCGAGTGGAGAGATAATCTTGATACCTGGCCTTTGCTTTCACAGAAGGAGATTGATTCATCTGCGACAGGGGAAAAAGGAGACATTGCTTCAACACAAGAAGCAGGTAGGAAATAGGGTGAAGAAGCTGGAGTCACAGGAGAAGACTCTCCACCCTCTAAAAGGCAGAGAACAAATGATGAAGAAGGTGTCAGGGGAGAGCCGTCGCTATAAAAAGTAGCACTGTATGGAGAGTCGGACAAGGGAAAAGCGGGTTTCATGGTAAAACATGATGGTCTATCATCGTCTGATTTCTCAGAAGTTTCACAAGCCATCTCTGTAAACAGGTCCGAGGCGGGGAATGAAATGAAGGGGAAGAATAAAACTATCAGGGAGAAGCTCTGGTCGGAATTGGAGGGATATGTAGACAAATATCATACTCAGTTTTCTGCCGAGATTGATATGGATAAGGAACAATTGCTAATGGCCATGACTGAAGCGGTACTAGATCCAGTGGCTGGGACCACCAGCTACAGAGCTCTGGAGGTGGCAGTAAACATGTCACAAGTTCCCCCGATTGATAAATGCAATCTGTTCTAGTGTTTCAGTGATATTCTAAAGGATGAGGTTGTGAAGCTCTCCCTCACTCTAACAAAGCTACAAACCAAGTACAACCAAGTGGTCGAGAACCTTAGAGTGGAGCAGACTAATGCCTGGGCACTCTCAAATGACCTGCGAAGTCTTCAAGCGGTTGTGAAAGGAAAAGGGAACGATAAAGCAGATCCTGAGGGTCATGTCATCTCGGAGTTGCAGAAACAGGTTGTAGCCCTGAAGCATGAGAGCATGAGAGTCTCGGTCCCATCTTTATCAAAACAATTTATTAGTTGATAGTAGCATGATAGCCTAATATTGTCAACTGCAATCAGTTGAGTCATATGCTCCTTGCACTTAAGATGTCCTAAGCACTGGTATTTTTACAACTCAAGGTTGTCTCTAGGAGTGATAACATCTTTCTGGCGCCGTTTCCAGGGAACAAATTTAAAGAACTAAATCCCTGGGCCTACACAAATATTAATCCACCCTTCAAAATAGGTGAGCAGGAAGGGTTGGGAGTTGTAGATCCCTCACCTTGGCGACTCCACTATCATTCAAATGATAATGATATTTGCAGTCCTGGCTCCTCGAAAGCCACACCTGAGGTCAGATACATCCCATTTAAGAACACCTTCAGTGTTTGATCCAGAGAAGATTTTGCACAAGAGAAGTTGGAGAGAAAGAAAATCAGCTTATACAGATATTCCCAAATTCTCCCTGGAAGACTCTCCATCCTCCTCTCAATTAGCTCAAGATCAAGGTCCTGATTCTACTATAAGAACCCTTGACTATACTTTAGATAGCCCCTCCCTGGAAAATATTGAAGTCAAAGATGAGGCTGAGTCTGTAGACACCACGAGCTTCTTTCTACATCACACTCCCAAAGCCAAAGAAGTGAAATAAGTCACAGAGGTTACCACTTCCCATATTCCATCTGTTCAAGCAACCCACAAGCTGTCGTTTAGTACATCCCTATTGTTATACAGACTAATCTCCCACCACCTCTTGTCATTCATCAGAACCCTCCTCTACCTCCACCACCTGTCATGGCTATTCTTAGTTTCTTACGAAACAAATATGCCCCTCTGGCATTACCCAGATCTTGAATGACATGCCTCAGGATTACTTAAAGATCCTACCTCATTTCAATGGATAAGATGATACTGGAGCTCAGAAACACCTGGAAGTTTTCTGCGCCTTCACAGAAAATTTCAACGTTGAACATCTGGATGTGGTGTTGAGATTGTTTGTCCAGTCTCTAGATGGAGAGGCGAGAAAATGGTTCAAGACCTTAGGAGACTGCTCCATTAATAAATGGGAGGAAATTGAAAATTCCTTCACTAGCAAATGGGGAGAAAAGAAGGATCATGGATACTGTCTTACGGAATTCAATGCTTTAAATGGGAGACATAATGAAGATGTGTCTGAGTTTATTAAGAGATTTAATAAACTATATACCATCATGCCTGTAGAAATGAAGCTGCACCAGATCGCCTCTAAGGTTGTCTTTATAGCAGCATTTGAGTCAAAATTCGGATTCACCCTGAGGGAAAGGAAGTTTGCTACTTTGGACCAAGCTTAGACCGATGCACTAGAAGTCGAAGCTAACTTCGATTCTACAGGAAAATCCAGAGGGAGGCTAGACCATGATGCTAGGTATAGAGGGAAAGAAGAAGCATCTACCTCTAATCAAGATAGAGAGGTAGCTGATAACAAAATCGAGGAGATGAATAAAAT
This sequence comes from Pinus albicaulis, assembly GCA_034641835.2. Taxonomy (NCBI): domain Eukaryota; kingdom Viridiplantae; phylum Streptophyta; class Pinopsida; order Pinales; family Pinaceae; genus Pinus; species Pinus albicaulis. The sequence continues at coordinate 1,210,077,462 of CM076581.1, forward strand.
GATCAAGAACCTTTCGAGCAAGTTGGTTAAGCTTGAGTTCAAAGCAAATAATTCCTCCTCCAGGCCACCTTAATTTTCTTCGAACAGAGGTTATAACCCCCAATATAGAAAGCCTCCTTTGCAAATATTACAAAGAGATTGGAAGGAGAAACAAGAGCACATACAACCCCCGTTGTACCTGGAAGGGCAGATGGACGACCCTGTAGATGATACCCCTAATGGGCAAGACGACCAATATGTTGCTTATTCAGAAGGTGAAGAAGTTAAGCTTTCCTTGAAAGAATATGAAGGAGTCGAACACCCCTTGCTAGAAGAAGAAGAAAAAAAAAGCGTTGCTGAAGACCTGGAGATTGATAATTACTGCAAGCAATTCGTGGACTTCATGCAGGCACATTTCAATAGAAAATACAATCTTAGGTCCTCTAGGAAGAGGACGTGCACACAAGAACATGAAGAAGAGATGCCTCAGAAGGAGACAATTGTTCAGAAAGTCAGAGATAAAGGTAAGAGACCTATAACTGAACCTTTACATTCTAATGATTCCATTCTTTCCTCTTCTAAGTTGGCCTCTAATCCAAATACAAATGTTAAACCTATTCTGAGGGAATAAAAACCTCCAGCCAAGATAAATGAAACAAAGGAAAATACCATAGATAAGTCTCCCTCTACTTTTAGTCTTCAAAAATAATTGGAAAAGGTTAAAATCCCAGTCCCCCTAACTGAACTCCTGAAACAGCCAGTCTACTAGTCTCAGGTGTCTTTTTTCATGATTCCTCAAGGAGCAGCCCCAATCCCAGATATTCTAAACCTCTAGAAAGAAAGTCCTATGGTAATTTTCGGTCCTCATGTTGAGGAGTTAGATGCTTCAACTCCTCCTTTCTATGTCTCTTTAGTGATTCATGATTTGTTGTTGCACAACTGTATTCTGGATTCTAGGGTGTCCCATAACCTGTTACCTTTGTTGGTGATGGAGAAATTGGGGCTGTTGATCACTCGCCCATATAAATATCTCTACTCTTTCAATTCTAAAAGAGTCAAATGTTTGGGGATGATCAAGGATTTGGTGGTAAATATAGCCCATATCCTAGCTAAGAGCATGGTAATGGACATAGTAGTGGCCAACATCCCAACTCGATTTGGGATACTATTATCAAGATCATGGGGTACAAAAATCTGTGGATCTGTAAAGATGGACCTATCCGATGTCACCATCCCTGTGCTTGGAGGCCAAGAAAGGATATTATACCAGGAAACAAGGTTTTTGAAGATGGTCACTAAAGCCAATAATTCAGTAAATTCACCCGTGTACAGCAAAGAGGGTGAGTTTTCTTGTCTAATGCTTGAAGAAGACCAAGATTACTTTCAGGAGCCATATTTCTATCAAGCAAAGACCGAGCAGTCTTCAAGTAATGAAGAAGGTGGGGTATGGACCCTGCACTTTGATGGAGCTAACTCAAAGTAAGGGAATGGAGCTGGGATTCTCCTGATCTCCCCTATTGGACAACTGGTCCCATTATCTTTCAAATTTGAGTACGAAGCCACGAATAATGTGGTTGAATACGAAGCCTTGCTTCTACATCTACAAACAACAAAGAATATGAATATTTAGAGCTTGAAGGTTTTGGGAGATTCAAAACTGGTGGCGAGACAAGTAAGAAATCAATGTCAAGCTAAGCACCTGTTAGGGTCCCGTGATTTGGCCGATTGGTGAGCCAAATGACGATGTAACATCAAACCAAGCTTTGGAGCCCAAGGACCTAGCCTTCCTGGACTCAGAGAGGGCTCTCTCTATAAGTGTAAAAGATGTCTGTGTGTTTACTTGCGATGTTCTGATATTAGGCTAGTTATGAAGTATGTTTTTGGTTTTTTTGGTTTTTAAGTTTGTGAGGGATGAAACTGATCAAATACATAAACTGGATAACAAGATGTAGATAAATTGGGCTATGGGGTCAAATAGGTCAAGGAAGCTATGAGGTGATGATGTAAAGCTGCTGTAGGGCCGATTTGATTCACGGTAGAAGGGATCTTTGGGAAAAATGGATTAAATGGACAATAAGTTGGTGAAAGACAAGGGATTTCAAGTGTAACTAGTTAATAGCAGACATAAACATGTAATAGCAAGCCATTAATCATGCTAAGTATAACTATGAGCTAATTAACACATAGAAATCAAACATTCCAGCCATACATAGAGGTATAAGACCCTCTAACTTCGGGAAATGGCTATCAGACTTTGGGGAAAACATATAAGACAAACTAACAACTCATAAACTACGCCGGAACGCCTAAACATAGTCTCTAAGTCATTGGGCACTTTGACAAATAAGATTTCATAGTTTTAGGCAAAGGGCTAGATCGGGACTAGGCCTCCTTGGTTCAACAAGATGATCAACAAATCAGTCAAAGAGAAAGTTTTATGGACAGAACTATGGACAACTTATAGGTAGGCAGGGCACACCATACATCCTACTCAACATGCATAGAACTTGTAAATAAAACTAGCAAACAATATCCTTAAGTTACTAAAGAGCAGTTAAGAATTCTTTAGCATAACTAAGGAAGAAGAAAACATAAAGCTATGAAGATTCAGGAATTTTGAGGTGCCTCCATGGGCATATCTCAAAACTAATCTCTACTGATCTATAGCAGCAAGAAGCATGTATCATGAATGAAAACTAGAAGACAACAACAAAGCAAGAAACACTATACCATTCTACCATGTCATGGAATCCATCAACAATCCTTCATCATTCATCAAAAAGCATCCAAGAGGCAGTCCAAAATCATAACACAAGTATGTTCTTCAAAGCTCATATGACCAATATATTGATTCTTCTCTCAATTTCAGCCTCTTTTTACAATGAAACCCATGGAATAAAAAGGCTTGAGGGAGGAAAACCTCATGGAGCAACTAGCTATCCCATTGGCCTAATTAAAATATCTAAACTTGTCCTTGAGGCTTTGCAAAGCCCAAGGCACAAAATATCCCATAAAATATCTAAAAAATGCTAAAAATGGAAATTATATTGACTTTGCATCATTTTCCAAGTGTAAAAATAGCTAAACGCACATTTGGAAAAAGCAGATTTTTGAGGTTCAAAAATTGCAAAAATACTTCAAATTTATATCAGAAAAAGGTCCCCTGACTTGCTGGAGACAATTGGCAGCCTTCCTGATGTCGAAAAGAGGCTCATGATAGCTCGTTGGAAAGATTTATGTGTCTAATTTCCGGCGCAACTAAAATCACCTCAATCTGATGCCTGGAAGTCCTCCAAATCTGTACCTATGTGTAAAAAGCTAGAAAATAGCAGACTGCTGATATGACGGGCAGAATGTGCAAAAAGTGAGCATTTTTCGCCGTTTTGAGGCGGCGAATGATCTCCAAATGTTCTGAAAATCGCTGAGGACCTGCTCATAGAATTATGGCATCAAATGGTATCATCCCCCTCACTTGACAAAACCTCAAATTGAAATGGCGAAAAAATGAGTTTTCGACCAAAAACTCAAAAAATGCCAAAAAACAAAAAGTTGTCGAAATGGGCCCAAAATTGGCACGAATGACCCTCAAGGGTCCCTAGAAACATGCTCTGAAGCTGAGGCCAAAATATCAAGTGCTGATGTGCTTTTCTCTTCTTTCCGTGCCTGGCGCTTCCCCTTTGCTTTCTTCAATTTCTCTTGGGCTGCCTTTAGTTTGCGCTGGGCAAACTGATTCAACTTTTGAAAGTGATGTGTCCTCTTCCTTTGCAGCTCTAGATCTCTGTTTTCTCTTTCAAGCTTCATCTCGAAGTGTTTGTTGGCTCTTTCAAGCCATGCCTCTTTGTTTTATTCAATTTCCTGGTCAAGGAGTGCAGTGAGAGGAAAGGCTTGGAGATGGGCTTATTCTTCTTCTTTCTGCTTTTCCAAGGCTCTTTTAAGTCCTATGGTCCTAGCTCTCTTTCACCTAGGCTGGTCTCTCTCTTCTTCCTCATCAAAATCACCAATGAGTTCTTCTATCCTTGCTTGCGCCTTAGCTGCTTCATTTTTCTATTTGATCGCCCGTGCTTCATGAACAGCTGTGTGAACACTCATCTGTTTGTTTTGGGTTTCCAAGAAATAGTTAAAGTTCCTCGCCCGTTGAAGATCATTCTCCAATGTCTCAATTTTCCCCTCTTTATGGATTAGGAGGTTTTCAAGAAGGCGGGCTTCATTATCGCTGTCATCACTCTGGATTGGAATGACAGCTGATGCTCCTTCATGTTCCTGACTTTTTCCAACCTTGCTTTTACCTTTGAAGGCCAATCTTGCACTCTTCCTCCTTGGCATGCTAATGGGAGACGTCTTGGGCAACTTTCTTTTGCTAGGGACAACTTTTGTCACTTTTGGAGTGGCAGCCTTAGGCCCTTTCTTGCTTGCTATGCTGGGCTTTGTTCTTTTAGGAGGAGGAGACACAACTGATTTACCCTTGACATCTTCTTGAAACTGCTGCTCTCCTTGAGGCTGCTGGATGTATTCTTCTTGCTGTTCACTTTGCAGCCCCTACTCTCCAACATCAATTTGTTGTTCTGCTTCAATGCCTTGTTCAATTTGTGTTTCAACTTGCTGCCCTTTCTCACCAAAATCAAGCTGCTGCTGTGCTTGGATTTCTTGTTCATTTTGTGGCTCAAGATGTTGCTCAATTTCCTGCCCAAGCTGCTGTTCCTGTCCTTCAACAACAAGTTGCTGCTCTTCTTCTTGTACCTGTTGTTCATCATCTTCTATTCGCTGCTGACCTTCACCACTGTCCTGCTGTTGTTCCTCATCTTTTGTTTGTTGTTGTTCATCCCTTTCCTCTTGCTGTTGTTCATCCCTTTCCTCTTTCTCATGACCTTTCTCTTCTTGTTGTCTACTCCCTTCTCCTTCTTCCTGCTGCCTTGACTGTTCAGTGGTAATTTTGAGCCTTCTAGGAGTAGGCCTGCTGGACAAAGGTATAGGGCGATGAACAGGCTGAGTGGGAGATACATGGACCGGAGGAACAGTAGAGAAATCTGGGTGGCTGATAAAAACATCCCATGGAACCTCCTTTTTCTCTAGCTAGTGTAGGATGATAATTTTGATCAGAGAATGATGGAAAAGAGAAGGTATTTGCAGAGGTGGGGCCTTCTTCTGGACTGTGGATGCCATCTTCTCGATGCTTTTGTATAAAAAGTAAGGAAGATTTAGTTGCCTGTTTCTAGTGAAATGCATCAATAGTCGGACATGGTAGGCATAAACTCGATAAAACCTCCCTTCACAAGTAAAATATTTCATTATGACTTTCATAAGAGGAGCATAGCTGTCAAGAAGATATGAAAAAGGGAAAATAGCAGTGAAAACATCTCTATGCTCAGGTTTGATGAAAAGCTTGTAATCTTCTAAGTCAAGATGGGCCTATTTGAACCACTTTTCGCCATGATATGGAATCTTGGTGGCCTTGGACACTGATCTTGGAGAAAACTTGAAATCAAGGCCAACTACCTGGAAATGCTTGTTCTGGAACCTCAGGGCGCATAGGTGTGTTAATGGCGAAAAACTTTTGACCTCCTGTATCTTCTGGCAGAAGTCTAGACAACCTACTTCATGGAAGTTGAAAAGGACGGATGGATGAGCATTAACCTCCTCTGTAGAGAGTGGCTCATATCTTTTATGCGGACCACTTCTGATGTCTTGCCTTGGAGGCATTTTTACCTAAATGTGCTTTTGAAGAAACCAACTGCCTCACTGTGTGTAAACTGCCTTCTGGAGCCAAACTGTGTCAATTCACTGTCTTGACAGAGAAACAATGTAATTTGGATGATTGCAACAAGTTTCCTTACAATACAAAAACCCCTGCTCTTTCAGAAAGTGACCTGCTACCTTGAATGTATCTCTCTCAGTAGATTTCTCAATAAGAGACCATACAGTGAAAAGGAGACAACAGTTAGGTGAATTGTCTGTGCAAAGTGTCAAGAAATCACCTTGTTCCTATGAAGTTTAGAGGTCAACAACACATTTATATCTTTGTCCCAAGGTAGACTTTTCAATCATTACAAACCTGCCTTTCCTAGAGTGCCTATTACTCAACACACTTATGTTTTATGCAATCAACCCTTAGTGAAATTAGACAGTCACTATCACAGTCCTGGAACAAAGGTAACAGAGTTTAGAATGCTCCAAAAAATTCGACCAAGCCTGCAATAGTCTTCTCTTTTAAAAATGACCAGGACCTCTTATCAATGTAACACCTTGCCTTTGTAGAAAAACCTTTATTTTATATGAACATCCACTTATCAAATAAGCTCAACGAACAAAAGACAGTCAAGCAACATGCACAGTGAAAACTGTCTTTTCTATGAGAAGCCGGAGCAAATTTACCCTGTAGCTTTCAACTTATAAATTGCTCTTTGACAAATCCCTTTTTTCTGATTACACTTCACTATTCTCTAGTGGTGTGTCACTCCATTTAAACAAAATCATACCACATATATGGTCAACCTCCAGTTTGGGCATACATTCAATCACACTGTTATGGAACAAAGTGACAGAATTTAAAAAAGCTCTATAGTTTCAACAGAGGTTGTAGCAGCTTATTTCTTCCCCACAATCAAAACTCCTGTTTAATATGTAAACCCTGTCCTTTGTAGAAAAAAACCTCTACCCCATCTGAATATCAACTTGTCAAAATAAGCTTGAAGAACAAAACAGTCAAGTGGCAAACTCAGGAAAAACTGCCCCTTCTGTGGTCTATAGGGTTAACTTTTGCCCTTTGATGCTTTGAAGGTATAGGATCTCTGGTCCTTTGATTAATGAAGGTGAAAACATACAGCCCCTACTTCAGCGCAGTTTCTTTCTTGTAGGTGCCTTTAATAACACATTCAGCATTTCACCACAGTTTTACACCTTGGATCACCACACAGCCAAAACACTGTTTTTGGTCCTTTTAATATACAGATGACATTTTTGGAAGGTCACCAATGTTTCATCTAATGATCATTCAGACAAGTGACTCACTGCTCTAACCCTAAAGCACATTATCCTTCTTTTCTGTTTTCAACAAATGCACACATCTTGGCAGGTTTTAACTTTGTTTTACCACATCTTTAAGGGTATTCTGCAATTGTTTTTATACTAGTGCAAATTCAATCATTTTGACATTTTATTTCTAGCCTTGTTTTCATAGCACAACCTCATTTTGTCATAAACTCAAACTGTGTTTCTTTAATCCTCTCACAGCACTTTGCAGTTTGAAAAATCAAGGGGGCATGTGATAAAAACCTTTATAACTCGATGAAAACCCTTTGTGGAGAGTTGGAGCAGCTTTGCATGCGAACTGGAGGTGTGTTGGAGGGTTTGAACTTGCGCGGCACTTTGCAGAGGAAGAGCGTCGCGCGAAAAACCAACCGGGCGGCCTGTCGGGTCGTGGTCGGGCGCCGTGTACAGGCACGTTGCATGACCATTGAGCGCCCGTGCAAATCTTCTTCTGAGCGTGTCGCGTAAAACTCTAGGCGCGTCGCGCTATTACAAACAGCCAGAAAAACCTTCAAACTGTTCGAAATCTCCTTGTTTGTTCTTTGAGGGTAGCAAAGAGGCTTTGCTCGGGATCGATGAATTTCAAAATGGATGACAACAGCTTTGATATTTGTTTGAAGAAATGAAAACCAACGGTCCCTTTTGATTTTTGACTTGAGAGGGTTCTTTTCAAAAGTTTGAAAAAGGTTTGTTTTATAAACAACAGTCGAACCTTCAGTTTTTCACAACATAGCTCGAGACCTTTAAATATTGTTGGCAAAAGTGGCATACATTCTGGCTATTTTGGTGAGTATGATCCTTTATAATAACAAATCTCCAGGATTAGATTTCTTTCACTGTGTTTTAACCTTAGGGAATAACCTCTGCTATTTCTAGCCCCTTTTGGTGATATTTTCAACATGGAAGGTTCACTTAGTAATACACCAATGATTTATGGGGCGTCCTTTGACATATGCAAGGAAATGACTTGTCACTTTAAAATTTGATTTGGCATTTTTCTGCTCTATATACCTCCACCTGTTTGCTAGAGAAAAACTGGATCAAATCTTCCGTAGGACTGTAGCTGCATGTCTCCAACTGATGCTCCTTTCTAACTATGGGTGAGACCTAGTGATATTGTCCGAGCTCCTACTATTTTCTGTTTAATAAGAAGGGAATTTTCTTCCAAGTGTTTTCCTTTATTGAAAATGAAAGCAGGGTGTTTCGAATTGTTTCATGGGGAAGCTACCTTCCTTAGTAACAGTGAACTATCATCTCAATAACCTTTCTTTTTTAAAAATTCTGGTGCTTTGCTATGAAAAGAGGATACCTGTAAAGGACATTTCGCGCTGCGGGGGTATTCTTTGACCTTTTGACAGAGATTCTTTTCCCTTACTTCAACACAAACTAACATCTTGCTCTTAATGCCTTTTTGGAACTAAATGATGCCCCCTGTGACTGAAATTTGACTGAGGTGTAAACTGTAGTGGTACCCACCCAGGTTTGATCATCATTTGTCTAAGAAGGTGCTTTCTTTTACAATATTTCCTCTGCTCCTAGTGCTGATGTGATATATCTGATCTTTATAATGACAGCTTTGTACTTGTTTTGAAAACCTCTTCGAAATCTGAGAGTATGCCAAAAATCCTTTTTTACTTTATAACCCTATATACTAGCTGCAGTATCTCTTGGGAAAACCAGGCTCAGATTTTACTGTCAACTTAGGACAAACTTATTTTGAAAAGGCACTTGTTCCATAAATGGAGCTACTTCCAATAATGCCATTCTTTGATTAGCTTTGCATGTTTGTCCTAGGTTTTTTAGCACTCATATCATAACCAGCTTCTGTCCTTGTGTAGAAAAGGCAAGTACATAAGATGTGGAATAACTGTTGCCCTGTCTTTGTAATGGAGTGTAGCTTTGCAACAGCTGGACTTACACCGGCGCTTTGACTGATAGCAAGATGTCTTAGGTCTGGGACTATATGCTTCTTTCCTGCCTTTTCTTTATGTTCATTCAGAAACTATGGACTGTGTTTTGACATTTCAACAGGAACAGAAGAACACACAGGGGTCTTTTTACTGAAGCATCTTCCTGTGTAAGACTAATTGAAACTATGCATCTTAACACCCCTGCAGAGATATTTGTTATGATAGTTTTTATTTGAAGAGTCTCTTGTTATGCTCCCTGATGATGACTGAAAACTCAACTGATTTTCTTTACAAAACCACACACTCTGTCTCTTCTTTTCTTGCACACTTCAGATCCTAGCCCTGTTATGATCATCACTTACACTCAGAAAGCCTAGAGTCACTGTTTCACTGTTTAGTAAAAAGCAAACCTGGGCTTTTGCAATCCTTAAAGTCAATAATGGCCAGCGCCCTCTGCTTGTGGATGAAGGAGGCGCCCTAACCCTCTGCTTGTAAATGAAGGAGGTTCTTGGCCTTGACAAATTACCAGTTTGCTGTGACAGTGGTGTCTTTCTCTTACCATGATTTTCATGCTGAAAGGAAGCTGCAAGGTCTTGATGAGTAACTCTCTGTCTTGCAGATATATTTCAGGCTCATGTTTACATTGAGAAGCAGCTGTTCTTCTAAATGTAGATTCAAGAATTTTCTCCTGAGATGAAGTTATATTTCCTGTCTTTGTAGAATCCATAAAACACTGTGAAACACCTAATAATCAGCTTGAGACTGTGGTTTATGCAGTGCTGAGACCTAGGGGTGTGTAAGTGGCGCGACTTAGGGTTGTAATAAATTTCATTTGCAGAGTGGGAGGTCTGTCATGAATGGTCTGTATCAGATGGAGGTTTTTTGGCTTTTTGATGTTTTCCAAAGGTAAAATGCCTTAAAGTGCCACTTCCTAACTTAGGGGAGGCTTTTGAAACAGACTCGGATTTTCTTTTTAGAGCTGATGGGCAGACCAGTAGGGCTGAAGCTAGATAGGATAGTGATAATGAGTTTTGACTTTGACATGGGCAGAATGAGAAGTAGGAGGGCGAAAAAAAATTTTATGAGGGTTTTCTAGATGACAAATTGACATATGAAAATCAGCTTCTAGAAAACTCAGCTATGGATATAGTCATCACTAACATGTGAAAAATATTGATGACTAACAGCACCCACGACGAAGGGCTTACAGAAATGAGGTATGGGACTTGGTAGAGAATTTATTATCAACATTTAATATTCAATTCATGCCAAGAGAACAAAACAAAATGGCAGACTCTCTTGCAGTAGCCGCAAGCACTTTTCAGCTGCCTCAAAATCCCCTCCTGAGGTACGAGATAGAGGTCTGTTACCATCCTTCCATCCCTGACAATGTCAAACACTGGAAGGTGTTTGAAGATGAAGAGAAAGTGAAGAGATTCATGGAGACCGTTGGGGAATTTTCCAATTTTTTCATAGATGTTGGCAAGGAGGAGACTGAGGACCTTCCTCAAAATAAATGGTAGGATAACATGGCTGGGTACAAGGTGCTGCAGCTCAAAGGGAATGCAATACCCAGAGGACTAGTCTCTCTGGAGAGACTATTTGATAAGAATGATGTCCCAATCCATCCAAGTAAGGTTGTTGAAGAAAATTAGGTAGATGACCTGAACCTCGGCACGGAGGCCGATCCCAAGATTGTGAAATTGTCTAATAAGGTACCCAAAGAATACGAAGAGAAATATCGGAAGCTATTTCAGACATATAAAGACGTCTTTTTCTGGTCCTATCAACATTTGAATACCTTTGATATTAACATTATCCAGCATAAGATTCCATTAAAAGGAGATGCTAAGCCACACAAACAAAAATTAAAACAGATTAATCCTTTACTCCTTCCTTCCATAGAAAAGGAAATCAATAAGTTGTTGAAGGATAACATTATTGAGCCATTAAGATGTTGATCAGCGGTTGTCATTGATGTCAACCCAAACAGCACCAGGGGCTAACCCAATATTTCATGGGAATTTTGACCTACCAAATTAATATATTCTGGGTTAATAATGCTTTTGATGGTTTCTACTTGTCAAGATGTTTCTGTTGATATATGGCACGCCATGTAATTCTTCATGGTTTGAGAGATATTCTTGTTTGAAGTTTGTACCCCCAGTTAGTGGGCTAAAACCCCATGGGGTTGGGGCATGGGTCATTGAAAATTCATAATTAATATTTTTTAAACTCCTAAAATCCATCCCATGTTCACTTGTTGAAGCCCCTCTCAAATTAAGCATTCATATAAATTGTGATCTTGATTTCCTCATTATGCAAGGGATTCGACCATCTGAAACAGGTCATCATGGCATTTTCTCTCTAAATTTTTTTTCTACGAAGGTTCATAAGTTGAAATTTTTATGAGTTGAAGCCAAAATCCTAAGGAATCTACAGTAAAAATTTTAGATCAAGGTGCGCAAGATTTTTGGAGATATGATCTGTGGAAGTCAGGGTTTTTGCAGGCTCCTGAAATTCATCTCAAAGAAGTGACCTTGGTAAATTATTCATAAATCTCTCTCTGAGTATCGGATTGGAATTTCATAAAAATTGGTGGATAGCGTATAGTCTGTACTTTGTGCTCTATCAATTTCAGATCCAAATGAAGAAACAGTGACACGTGGCATGCCGTAAAAGTGCGCTTTGCTGAAACAGTTTATAATTAAGGCATTGTGAGAGATTGGATATAACTCTCTCTTGAAGAATCCAAATTGGGTCAGACCTTGGGCATCAAAAATATGATTCAGAGGACTACTACAGGACCTAAAATTAGATATTGAAGATCTCAAATAACAGAGATAAACCAGATTCAATATCGAGCTCCTAGAAGGCAAGAAAAAGCTTGAACATGTGTTGTCAAGGGTTGCAAAGGACCAGAATTTCTACGATAGAAAAGAAAAGAAAGGTGCAGAAGAGGGTAGCATGAAAAGAGCAGCAACCGAGGTGCATAACAGCAGCAATAAGTTCATCATATGAAGTCTTCAAGTGGGCAGCACTGCATACAATCATTGTAAACGTATCTTTATACTAAGTCATTGTAAATACATTATTGTAAATATTGTACTAGTGTCTATCTGCCAAGGGTTGAAGAGGCAGTGTTGGGAGGTCTAGGATCATCATTAGGTGGTTGTGTCAAAGTTGGGGTTATGGTCTAGTATGTCTTCTTCTTCTACATCATTCTATATCATTGTAATGTGGACCATTTTCCCTGGTACGGGAGTCCATTCTTCTTTTATTCTTCTATAGGTTGGTAGGGTGGTGTTAGGGTGAGTTGTAGCTCATTGGGTGTTGGGGCATCCGTTCAGTTTGCTACTGAAGAATCTCGGGTGTTGGAGCATCCATCCAATGGGAGCTGGAGAAGAATGCTTTTCTAGATTCTAGGAAGTTGGAGCTTTATTTTCAATTGGAGTTGAATATTAAAGAATTATATGAAAATCATTAGGTGGTTTTGTCCCGGAGTGGGTTTCCACCTTAAAAAATGTGCGTATTTGTGTTCCTCTTGTTTGTTGCTATCATTGTACAAACACTGATAATAATTGAAGATTAAATAATGCTCTAATTGAAATAAATATTGATTCACCCCCCCCCCCCCTCTCAATATTTCCAACAATTGGTATCAGAGCTTGGTTCCTTCAATAGCAGTTTAATAGCTAGAAGGAGGTCATGGAGCATACCAAGAATGGTGTACCTGTATTCAATGAAAATAATTATCCACTTTGGAAGGGAAGAATGGAGGTCTATCTCTTGGCACAAGGTTACGAAGTATGGGACACTGTTCAAAATGGATTTACATTAACTGCGGATGAACAAGGTAAGAAGAATTTGGTAAATGATGCAAAAGAAAAGAATATTATTATTAGTGGACTTATTTAATCTGCTTATCATAAGGTGTTGGGTTGTAAAACCGCGGAAAATGTATGGGAGAAGCTTGAGAATATATATGCAGGTGACTCAAATGTCAAAGAAGCAAAGCTTCAAATCTACAGAGAAAAATTTGAGCAACTCAGAATGAAAGAAGATTGCAACATTGTTGCATACTTCCAATACGTTGATGAAATAACCAATACTATGGAAGGATTGGGAGAGCCAGTTGATGAGAAGACTATTATATGGAAGATTCTTAGAACATTACCAGGGAGATTCAACCCAAAGGTATCGGTCTTAGAATACAATGCAAATATGGACAAACTCAACAAGGAATAATTACATGGAGTTATCATAGCATATGAAATGAGACTTGATGAAGAAGATGGTACTTCGCGTATAGAAACTACGTTTATTGCATCTAAGAAAACTAATAAGGATAAACAACCTTCAATTGAAAAGACATGCACCTGCAAGTGTGAAGAAAATGAAGATGATGAAGAAGGTCTTTCAGATAAAGAATATGCTTACTTCACGAGAAAACTAAAAATTAGTAAGGGAAAATTCAAAGGTAAACTTCCATTGATATGTTTCAGCTATAATGAGGTTGGGCATTTTGCATCAAAATGTCCAAATAGAAGTAATGGCAACTCAAAAGGAAAGAAAGGCTTTAAGAAATTCAATAAGCAAGGATCCAAAAGGAACTTTCTCTCTAAAGAAGATAGCTCATCATCCGATGAAGACAATGAGAGTGAAGAGGAAGCCAATGAGAGAGTATTGTTTATGGCCAAGCACAATAAACCCAAGCACAATAAACAAGAGGTATCAAACAACGAAGAAGAAGGATGGACCATAGAATAATTTTATGAGGAAGCAATCAAGCTTATAAAATATCTCAAGGCGGAGAAGATCCATTCCAAAACTCTTGAAGAACAAGTTCAAGGTCTCAAAATTGAAGTTGAAGAACACAAATGCATTGAAGATTCACTTCAAAATAAGTTGGAAGAAAGCAACCAAGAAAGGGAAGAATTAGAAGCCAAAGTAGTCTCGCTGCATGAGGAAGTGAAGAAAGGAAAAACTATCCAAAACTATGCCAATAGCTCAAGGGAATTGGAAGAACTCATCAACAATCAACGATATTACAACGAAAAAACTGGCATTGTTTACAAAGAAGAAGAAGTAGGACCTTCTACAACAAAATACAATGAACCTATGATATCTGACATGCATGTAGACTTCATTGGACAAGATTTGCAAGAACAAACTTGGAAGACTATTCCTCGACGAAAATTTTCATCCAGGTACCAACATATTTTTTATGGCTACTGTTACTCATGTGGAAAATTTGGTCATAAAGCTATAGAGTGTCGCACGTACCCTAGGAACGAATACAATTCCAGGAGATCTGTTAAATATGAACCTCCCAGGACTCAGAAAAACATCAATAGTTTTGAACATTTAAGAAATAATATTGAATGTTACAAATGTCGAAACTTTGGACACATAGCCAAAGACTGCAGACTTGAAAATCCTCCAGAAGAATCTTCGAAGCCACAAAACGAACGAACATGGAAGAAGATGAAGAAGAATGATAATTGTGCTCTCATTTTCAAGGCTCAAAAGAACAAAGATGTGTGGTATGTTGATAGCGGTTGCTCAACGCATATGACTGGAGATAGAAATAAATTTGTATCTCTAAAAGAGAAGAAGGACGGAACCGTGTCCTTTGGAAATGATGGATCTTCAAATGTTATAGGATCAAGTATTGTCACTCTCAGAAGCAAAGATGCTCTAGCCAAGAATGTTCTATTGGTTGAAAACATGAATCACAGTCTGCTCAGTGTTGGACAAATGTGTGATCAAGGACACAAAATACTATTCAACTCCATGAAATGTGAAATCAGGAAAGGTGTGTATGGTGAAATTGTGGCTATAGCAAGTCGAGCTCCAAACAACATATATGTTCTAGATGAAGCAACCAAAGCATGTCTAATAGCTAAAGAGGATGATACAATAATTGGTAGCAATGATGGTCGACTAAGTAAGAAGTTTGCTACAAAGGTGCAAAGTGATTTCGAGATGTCTTTACTTGGTGAGCTGACATACTTCTTAGGGCTTCAAATTTCTTAGCAAGAGAAAGGAATATTTATATGTCAAGCCAAGTACATCAAGGAAATGCTCAAGAAATTTAAAATGGAATATTGCAAACCCATCCTTACTCCAATGGTAACAGGTTGCAAATTGAGCATAGACGACTCATCTAAGAATGTGGATCAAAGGTTGTACAGAGTTATGATTAGTAGTCTTCTATATGTAACAGCCTCCCGACCAGATGTTATGCAAGCAGTTGGAAAAGTAGCAAGATTCCAAGCAGCACCAAAAGAATCACATATTAAATATTCGCTAGCATTGGAATATATTTTCCAGAAACTTGGGATTCTCCCAAGTTCTCATTAGATTTTCCTTTTTCATAATATAAAGGGGGAGTGGAAGTAGATTACAGGTCTGCAGGATGGTTGTGTGTCAGCGCGAGTGGAAATGTGTACAGGTCCCCAGGATGGATGTGTTTCAGGGGGAGTTACCCTTTTCCATTGATGTCAAAGCGGGAGAGAATGTTGTAGGAAGAGGTGTCATGATTGCAGGGGGAGTACTTGTGTTGCCATTTGTTAGCCACCTATAGATTTTTTTGGCAAACAAACAGGTGGCTAAATATTTTTTAGAGCCTTCAAGAGATACATTTCCTCTAAAAATATCTCATTCTTGAAGCCTCTGTGTGCCCTTTTCCTTAGAAATTTCTTCACTACTATTTCCATCCAAAAAGCCTCACTATCTGTGAAAAAATTAGGCTCAGAAAAGCCTCCATTTGCCCCTTTGTATCCCTGCAAATTTCCCATTTTAACCCCTTTTTTCCCCTTCTCCATTTTCCCCTTTGACTCCCAAAATCCCTTCCTAAGTCTTCTAAACCATCCAATTCCCCTTTAAAAACCAAGTGAAATCCCTTCATTTGATTTTGAAATCCCTCTTTCCTCCTACCGGAACTTTTGTTGAGCCTTAAAAACTCTGTTTTTAAGCCAAAAACCCATTTTTTACCATATAACAGGCTTAGCCCCTTTTCAGCCAGCCCCTTAACCACTTCCCCTCCATGAAACCCCACGCTGAGACCAAGCACTAAAACCCAAAGAGATTATCACAATCAAAAGTTGAATGGAGCACGTTTTCTTTGTAAAATAGAAATCTCCCGATGCGATGGTGTTTTGTTCTGTCGGCCTTTGGTGCAATATAAATTGTTCATCTGAATAGATCTAACGGTCTACGCCCATTTCACCGCACCCCCACCTCATCGCTTTGTCAACTCTCGATGGTGATCTCCATCGTTGATTCCCATTCAAATCCGACGGCCATCGCAATCTCGCACCGTCGCAAAAATTAACGTGCCATTTTTCAACTCCCCGATTGACCAACCTCTGATTTCATCCTGGCCATTGAATACACAAGAACCAACGGCCAGGATTTTTCCTCACTCCACCCATGTGTCCTCGATTGGCCACCCCCGATCCAATCATAGTCGTTGATCTCCCACCGATCCAACGGTCCATATGTAATCGCAACCTCGTCCCATCAGAGTTTTTCCCTCCATCGCTCTCCCTCCGATTGGATCACAGCCGTCCATCCTGTTTGATTAGACGGCCCTCCTTTCTCTCGATCAATCATTCAGGCCTTCTACCTCCGCTTCCTCTTTAAATCTCCATCGTTGATTCCTTGGGATCCTACAGTCAGGAATCCTCCCGACCACTAACCAACTCCTTCACCTTTTCTTTCCCACTTTCAATCTCGACTGTCCATCATGCCGATCGGATGGCCCATGTTTAAACCTCCTTTGATGGGCACCCACCTTACCGACCGCACATATCCTCATATCGCGCTCCATCTGCCACCGTCAGATATCATGATCCCAGATCCAACAGCTAGCATCCATATCGCATAACCTTGGCATCTTAACGTTAAAAGTTCAACTTCACACGATATGGGTGGTTTTATTTCGCCACGTGTCGAGCGACAAGCGATATCGCATGATTTTGGGAAATATTTAAAACCACCCTTTTGCTATGTGAAAACAACAGTTTTCATTCTAAAAACCACTTCCCCACTTCCGCTCCCAAAATACCATCCGAAGATCTCGACCGTTGATTTGTTCAGATCAAAAGTCCACAATGCATCGCTTTCTCCATTCACATTTTCTCATCGTGTTACCATGGAGTTTCATCGGATCATCTTAGTCGTTGATCTCCTCCTGAGATCTAACGGTCCATGTTAAATCGCACTCTTCCCACGCCAGGTCCCACCATCTAAAGCCCCATTTCAATTTTTTTTCGTCGATTCCCTGTGTATTTCATCCAAAGGTCGAAATCAAATGTTTTACATTAAAAATATTTTGTTCTGCCCACATTAAAATTTTAATGTTTTACATTAAAAGGTTATATCATTCTGCCTAAATTATAAAGGCAGTCCATCAGTAAATCACCACCGTTGTGTAGAAATTTGAATAATTTGCTGAATTATTCACCGAGATTATCCTGATTACACACTATTTAAGTTTCATGCATAATACATAACCTCTTCTACAATTGATCATCAATATGCGGAAATAGAAACAGTCGCATGCGCACATAAAACAATAATCAAGCACACATATCAACACAGTATGTAATGGGGAAAGCAATATCTGAAAACCCCCAACTATCTGTATAATATAATGATAGAGAACATGTAACAATCATATTACAATACTCCTCACAAGTACTTAGTACTATCTCCAAAAGTTACACACAAACTAGTATGGAAAGTGAACTAGTCACAGGTTCAAATCTCCTCCACAAGTCTGCCTTCTTCTACTGCGCAATCCAAGTTGATTAATGATGAGATCCAAGTTTGAATTGCACTAGCTCCAACTGCGCAATCCTCATTGGCAATCTCCATCAATGTGTGTACAAATCTCATGCACGGCTATATTCACAACTGATAGTAGACTCACCCTTTCACCCACCTCTAACACTGGTCTCCACTGAACTGTCCATGCATTGTAGTTAGTTGATGTGTTCTTTAGTTGATTTATGAGTTAATAATTAGTGAATTAATTAATAATTAATTCACACCACTCATCACTAGTGTATTTGTCAGTTAGACTAAATACAACTAGTTCAACTAAGTTAAACCGAACACAACTCCACCAACTGTCTCATCAACTCCACCAAACTCGGCCACATGAGTTCTAACTGAAGTCAACCATGCAATAGCTCAACTAACCCTTAGGAAAAGCGTATTTCCTTCTGTCAGCTGCATGTGCCACATCCAAGCATCAAAATGAAGTGCTCCAAGAGGATAAGATAATGTTTATAGTCTAAATATTATTAAGGGTTAATAATATTTGACTGTTCTATTTTTAGCCCGGCAGTCTAAAAATAGAAACCGCCCTATGTCTAAAAATAGAGGTCCATCTATTTTTACCAACTCGACCAATCATCCATAAATAGCATCCTGCAACTCATAGACCATGATCCATATGTCTAAAAATAGACATAGTCTAAAAATAAAGACAGTTCAAAAATAGACTTTGCGACAAAAAATCACCCCTGTGTGGTCCCCCACCCAGTTTAGGTGATCACTTTCCAAATAGGATCAGGAAAGATGTTTCAGGATGCCTCCTTCACTATTTCTTGTTGCAATATTCAACACTCCCTCTCAACAAGAAAGGACTGTCTTTGCATGCGACATGCAACTCCATGCATTCGCCCTGCAACCTTCACAAGCGCCATGCAACTCCATGCATCTGCTCTGCAACTCTTCTGAAACTGAATAGGCTCCAAAAAACTCAATCAGTCTAATGCATCTATCAAATTCTTCGACCGCTCGGTACCACCGCACATGTCATCGTGAACCACCGTGATGTTGAACTCTTGCACCCATGCACTCGCACTCGTTTTCGCCCTCCGATCCGCGCTCCCGCATCCGACACTCACTTTGATCCGCCCGCACTAACCAACTAACCATGCGACGCTCGCACATACCCCACCTCGTAGCCAGGTTCAATTCATGAGATCCACACCATCTCATGAATCTGCCCAGAAATCTCCTCATGGGATTAATCATGCATGTCGCCCCACCTCTCACCTGGTGGTATAGCTGCATGCACTCCCTCTGCCCGTCTGGCACGAAATTTCTCTGCATGAGTGGTTTCTCCCACTCCATGATCCTCTTGTGGCTGCTCCACACCCCGAGGTTCACTTTCACCTGCATGCAAAACTTGCTCCCTCTCAAGCATCAATTTCATGTCTTTCTCCCGCTTCCCAACAGTAGGAAGCTCCATAGACATCCCATCTACTTCAAGTCTGTATAGATTCTTTGCCTGAATACCAACCTTCTTGACTTGTCCCATTGCCTTGTGCCGAAGGAAAACTTTCCCTTCTCTAAAGAAAACTTTATACCCTTTATCCTCTAACATTGCGACTGAGATCAAATTCTTTGTTAAACCTAGTACATGCAATACATCTTGTAAAAGAATGAGTTTACCTAAATCCCTCTGAAAGGTTATGGTAACAATTCCAGTCACATTGTATCGTCCATTGTCGCCCAACTCAACATGCATCTGGAGATTTTTCAACACCAAGTAACGGAAAAGATTCACATCTCCCGTAATGTGAAAGGAAGTGCCACTATCAAAATACCACCCCGATCCCAATGCACTAGACACCATGCATGCGATCAATGAGAAGTCCAGCTCAAATTGTGAGGCAAGAGCCTCACCAGCTGCAGCTCCAGCAGCCTTATTGTTCTTCTTCTTCTGTGGACAATTTGTGGCGTAATGTCCATGAACGTGACAGTGAAAACACTTCACTTTGGACATGTCACGCTCTTTACCATCCGCACCAGATTGAGAAGCATTCTTCTTGCCCTTCCCCTTCCTTGCTTTGGAAGCCAAAGCACAATCTTCTTCATCATATGCCTTTGATGAAGATCCATCCCTAGGACTCCGCCTTATCTCCTCTTGCACAAGATCCGACCAAAGTCGCTCCCATCCTGGCAGTTTCTCCCGACCATTGACAGAATCCTCATAGGAATTCCAACTCTTCGGAAGACCAAGGAGAGCCAATCTCACCAAGTCCTCATCATCCACACTAACTCCTACACTCCCAGGCTCATCCCTGCAGTGGACAAACTTTGTCAAGTATACCTGAATAGTGTCATTCTTCTCCATCTTTATTTTCCTGAGTTTATCCTTGAGCGCCAACTTCCTCTGGTCGCTCTTGCTTTGGAATAAATCTGTCAACGCTTTCCACATCAAGTATGGAGAAGATTTTCCATGCATTCTAGATACAATGTGATCCTTCATGCCCTCAACAGAATCCTTCGACACCTTGGTGGCTTCTTTTGCCAAGCCTCAACTTGAGCAGCATCAGTAGGCTTTGGAACTCCAGCATCTATGAACTCCTTCAGCCCATTATCATCTAACACCACCTCCATCCTATCTCTCCATGCAATATAATTTGATCTGCCTTCAAGAGCATACTCCAATCGCAATCCTTGATAAGAAATTTTGACTTCAACACCAAGAAAACACTGCTGCAAATTCGAATTCCAAATTCTGCTGCAAATTCGAATTCCAAGCTCAAAACTCAACTGCTTCCAGATCTGTGAGAAAAAAGTATTTCTAGCACAGAGATCGACTGTAGAGGAATTTACTGGATATATCACCTTTCAGAGAAAGGATGGATCCAGAGGCTACCTGGCCCATTACAGACTCTGTCTACCAAAATAAATTGTAATCACTGTAATAGATCCGATGATCAATTCTGCTCCGATACCATGTAGAAATTTGAATAATTTGCTGAGTTATTCACCGAGATTATCTTGATTACACACTATTTAGGCTTCATGCATAATACATAACCTCTTCTACAATTGATCATCAATATGCGGAAATAGAAAGCAGTCGCGTGCGCCCATAAACAAATAATCAAGCACACATAGAACACAGTACTTAATGGGGAAATAAATAGCTGAAAACCCCAAAATATCTATATATTATAATGATAGAGAACATGTAACAATCATAGTAAAATACTCCTCACAAGTACTCAGTACTATCTCCAATAGTTACACACAAACTAGCTCAGATCTAAACAAGTCACAGGTTCAAATCTCCTCCACAAGTCCGCTCGCCTACCGCGCAATCAAAGTTGATTAATGATGAGATCCAAGTTCCAATCCTTAATTAGTCTAAATCGCGCAATCCTCATTGGAAATTTGATCAATGTGTGTGCAAATCTCATGCACAGCCGATAGTCACAACTAATTATAGTAGACTCACCCTTTCACCCACCTCTAACACAAGCCCCACTGAATCATTCATGCATTGGGTGCTTAATCGATGTATTCATTAGTTGATTTATGAGTTAATAATTAGTGAATTAATTAATAATTAATTCACACCTCTCACTAATTGTATCAATCAGTTAGACTAGATACAACTAGCTCAACTAAGTTAAACTGAACACAACTCCATTAACTGTCTCATCAACTCCACCAAACTCTGTCACATGAGTTCTAACTAAAGTCAACCATGCAATAGCTCCACTAAACCCTAGGAATAGCGTAATTCCTTCTGTCAGCTTCATGTGCCACATCCAAGCATCAAACTGAAGTGCTCCAAGAGGAAAAGATAATGTTTATAGTCTAAATATTATTAAGGGTTAATAATATTTGACTGTTCTATTTTTAGCCCGGCAGTCTAAAAATAGAATCCTCCCAATGTCTAAAAATAGAGGTCCATCTATTTTTACCAACTCGACCAATCATCCATAAATAGAATCCTGCAACTCATAGACCATGATCCATATGTCTAAAAATAGACTTTGCGACAAAAATCACTTGTGTGGCCCCCACCTAGTTTAGGTGATCACTTTCCAACTAGGATCAGGAAAGATGTTTCAGGATGCCTCCTTCACTGTTTCTTGTTGCAATCTTCAACACATTGATCATCGCCACCAGATCTAATCGTACGGTCCATATCTATTCATCCACCAAACCTCATCAGATCATGTTTCCACCGTTTCACTGCATTTCTCAGCCATTTTTCACTGCATTCACCGCTTCCACCATGTATGCACTGCCATTCCCATAGTCTTCCATGACATTTTCCATCACCCAGCATGGATTTTCTTAACATGTTTGTGTGTTTTTCAGGGTTACAGGCGGTGAAAACCGCCATTGCTCACAGTCACTGTCATAGTGACATAGAGCGCAGAGAAGGTTATTTTAAAGAGCCGAATATTGCAGAGAAATGTTTTGGAAGATTTCTAAACAAAATATTTCATTAAAGAATAGTGTTTAACTCTGTAACACCATCCAACACCATTAAAACTCCATTTTCACAGGCAAAGACAGTCACAAGAGCGGCAAAGAGTATTAGTGAAGAATTAAAGAGTTTTAAAGTTTGTAATCGAAGATTTTAAGCTCTAATTCAGTGTTTAAAGGGAAAATGTACCAGATTGAAGACCTTGTGATTAACATAGAAGGCCTAATGAGGCATAAAGCATAAAAAACAATATTATCAGTGTCACACATCAGCAGAAGGCTCTTTCCCATGAAAGGACAAGTTCCCATACTGTTTTGAGTGCCACATTGAGTTCCTAAGAAGATTTCCACCCTGACAAAAAGTCCTAATGTTACCAAAGAATTTTTTATGCAGTATGGCGGAAATAAAAGTCATTTATTTGCCTTTTTCTATTCAACAGAGTACTACAGAGTACTACAGCCATAAAGTACATCAAAGAACATACCTAGAGTTACTATCAGCCTGTCGAAGACCACTATTTCACCCAAAGAGTACTGAAGATTAATGCATAGATATTAAGACAGAATGGGCCTCAAGCCCTCTTCTTCTTCTTCTGTTTTAATGATTCATTCAATGTTTCATTTGCCTCCTCTGCCTCTATTTTAGCTATAAAACTCATGAACAAACACGTTGTTGGTTGTTGATCAGATATCTGTGAATTGTAAGTTGTTTCTATTGAGATATAGTTCTGTGTGTAAATTTGTAAGATAGGCTGAGGAAGATGATTTCAGACTAAATATCAAGCTATTGGAAAATGTTGTATATGACTGGTGTTGCTCTTTAATATGACAAACACATTTCTTTGGATCCTGATTTAAAGCAACGGTGATGTTTTCTACCTTTGTCCTTGTTTTCCTTCTGTAATTCATTACATTTCATTTCTCTGGTAAGAATCAGAAATATGGCTTAGGATATACCCTTGCATGGTACCCTGATGTCGCTGTTCTTCTTATATTTAATTTTTTCTACTAATTGTGCTATTTGAGAACTAGTTCAAGATAATTTAACTAGTGTATTAATTGTTATTCACTGCTAACTGATGTATAAATTTATGAAGTTGTTCTTAGATGTTCTTGTCTACTTTTAATTGAAAGAATTGGGATACTGGGAGTTTAGAACGTGATTTTGTCTCACTGGGATCTTTTTCCATCAATTGAACCTTTCTAAGTTCCCTTAAGTTGAATGCCGAAGCATTGAAATTTCAAAGCCTTTCTTTGATCTCAAGTTTCACCTTTGTGTTTAAATCTTAAGTGTTTCTTGTTGTCTGAAGAGTTAATCTTTTAGGAGTTGCATCATAGGTGTTTAAAGGTATGCCCTGTCCCTAGATCTGATTTTTAAGTGGCCACCTTGGAGGTTTCCTTGGCATTCACCTTCATTCCTTATCATTTCATACCACACTATCATCTTTAAGATCCT
Organism: Pinus albicaulis; assembly: GCA_034641835.2. NCBI lineage: Eukaryota > Viridiplantae > Streptophyta > Pinopsida > Pinales > Pinaceae > Pinus > Pinus albicaulis. Next base: position 1,210,101,090 of record CM076581.1, read on the forward strand.
ATGCTTTAGATGACTAGCCCAATTGAAAGCCTTGGATACTGAATAGCAAGTAAATCCTTTTATGACTCCATTTCCCAATGGTCTCAAGTGTTCCTCGAAGTATATTTCCTTTGCCTAAAATCCTCTTTGCTCACCCTTTGTCTTATATTGAACCCTTCCTTCATGTTTCCCAACAACCAAACAAACAAAAAAAACAAAAAAACCTTGTGCCCTACAACTATCCTAATATCTTAACAACCGAGCTTCAAAGATACATCTATCTTTGCCTTTATAGAGAGATCCCTCTCTGGACCCAGGAGGGCTAGATCCTGAGGTCCCAAAGTGGTTTTGAATTTTTCTTATATTTTGGTATTTCCAAACTTTCCAAAACATAGGAACCCCAACCTAATGGCGACTCCACTGGGGAAAATCTGAGTGCCTTTAATTGATACTACCTGGTCTTGTGTCCCATTGTCGTCACCAACATAATGGAAACTCCACTAGGGAAGCTTTGAGTAAAAAAAAATTAAACACTTCTAAGAAACTCAAATAAGACCATAGTATCCTATGTTTGGTGGTTAATCACTGTGGTGGACAATAACCTTCTTGAAACATTCTAAACCTTCCGCCTGGCGACTCCATAGTTCCTTAATGATTAAAGACTCCATTGGTGATCAGTAGGCCTACTGATTATCTTGGTTTTCATAAGGCTCCACTGGGAGACCAGAGTTTCATTACAACATCGGCCATATTAGAAGTAAAAAGTAGGATTAAGCTTCTCTGTTGTAGACAAACATACTGGCTTCGAGAAACATTCATACAAGAGCTTATCCTAACCCAAACCCACCTGAAATAGTTTACAACCCTGAGAAAATTCTTAGAAATTCCCCCACCCCTAGAAAACCAACTATTTCCAGACACATCCATAGAGCTAACTCTGCACCAGAAAACTTTATAGCTCTATCAGACACTCTATTTGACTTAGACTTACCAAGCAGTTTACGTAAAACTAGGTCATTCAGTGTTATAGATAATTTAGACCTTGAGCTTCCTGGTTCACCATCTCACAGTGGTCAACACATTAGGGATAGAGAGACCCCTCCATATACACCTCTGGATATTCATTTCATTCAAAACTTCTATCACCCTAAATCAACTCAACAGAGTGTTGCTGGTCCTAGTATTCCTGTCATCCACATACCTGCTACTCAAGCCAATCCTTTACCTCCTGAGAATATCACCATGGCAGCATGGTATGCCCCCTTGGTGTTACCACAGCCTATAGTGCCTTTACCCAATGATTATCAGTCAAAAATCTCACATTTCACTACAAAAGAACCTACTACAGCTCAACACCATGTAGATAGGATGGAAGATTCCTTTGACTATATGGAGATAGATGATGAGACAGTCAAGATGAGAATATTTGCCCGGAGTTTAGGAGGAGAGGTGAAGAATTGGTTTAAAGGCCTACCTCCTAATAGTATCCATGATCTTCCCTCTTTATATCAAACTTTTATAAACAAATGGGAAGTCAAGACCAATCCTCTCCAAATCTTAGCAGAATACAAGAATCTTAAAAGAAATGTAGGAGAGAGTGTCCATGACTATTCTACAAGGTTTAACAGTTTTTACAATGCTCTTCCTCCACACATGAAACCTCCCCAAGGTATGGATTTAGTGAAATACCCTGAAGGCTTTGATGCTAACATGGCCTACCAGCTTAGGGAGAGATATTACAACACATTGGAAGATATTCAAAAAGGATCAGTGAGTGTAGAAGTTAACCTGATCGAGAAAAGAGCCAGAATGAGTTCTGAGAAAAAGGTAACATATAGGGATGACACAACACCTTCCACATCCGATCCCAAATATGACAGTCTAGCCAAAACCATGGAGAGGCTAGGAAAAATGGTGGAAAATTTGACTATCCAAGTCAGCAACTAGAACATAAACCAAAACCATAACCAGAACCAGAACTTTAGGAGAAACAACCCTCCTAATAGACAGAGAGACTCTGATCAGCAAGTTATACCCCCATTTCAAGAGAACTTCCTTGATGAGGATGAGGGGATAATAGAAGAGTCTGAGGGAACCACAATAAACATGGTGGAAATAGAAAACTCAATCCAAAATGGTTCCACATAAGACAATCAGACCTCACACTCACATTGGGATGAGGAAAGGTTAGAATCTGAGGATTATAGGCTAGGATTTGAAAATGCCATCATGCAGGTCAGAGAACAATATGAACTTAGAAGCAAGAAGAGCTTAGACACTTCCAAACCAAAAGCTTCTGAGATTACCATTAAGAAAAGGCCTGAGAAAACTCCTAAGGTGACAGCTGAAAGCAACAAATCAGCAGTTGAGAGTTCTGGGAAGAAAAAAGAAAAAGACAACCAAAATACTGATAAAAAATGCCAACAAACTAGCAGCACTAGCATTGCAGCTAATGTTCCTGATAAAACAGCTACAAACACTATACATAGTGAGAATCAGCACACTGATTCTACCACTAAAGTAGTGGCTACAAAAATAGAGTTGAGTCTTACAAAGAGTCAATCTCCCTTCAATTTGGAGAGTGAGATTTCTAAAATTAAAATTTATGTCTCACTCTCTGAGCTGGCCTCTCAAGATGTATATAAAGGCCAAATTTTGAAAGCTTTAAATATGGGTGAAAAAAGTGACACGGTCAATCTAAGTGATGATCAACCAGCCCTTTTGTTTGGTCCAAAGATAGAAGGGAAGTTTCAGGAAGGGGTAGTACCTCCTTTTTATATCAGCCTCAATATCCATGACAAGATCCTTCACAACGCAATGCACGACTCTGGGGCTTCACACAACTTAATGACTAAGGTAGTTATGGAGAGGTTAGGCCTAGAGATAACCCGTCCTTATGAAGATTTATATTCATTTGACTCTAGCAAAGTAAAATGCCTTGGCCTAATCAAAGATCTGTGTGTGAAATTGACCCATATTCCAGCCAAATGTATGGTTATGGATGTTGTAGTGGCAGATGTGCCACCTAAGTATGGCATGTTACTATCAAGGCCATGGGGATCCAAGCTGCAAGGTACAATGCATATGGATGGGTCATATGCCACAATCCTTGTCTTTAGCCAGCTTAGGAGGTTGTATAGAGAGGCACAAATGAAGTTCATGGTTAACAGCCCTGAAAAACCTAAAAATTCACCTCTGTACAAGTCTGTACACACGGATCTGGACTCCTTTATCCTTTGCAATGATGAATCCATAAATGAGCCAGACCCAGAATATAGAGATGCAAGCAATAGAGTAGAGCCCACAAACTTCAACATAATGGCCACTCTAGACATAGAAGAAAATGAAGAAGAAACCTTTGGACAATGCACTAGATTATAAACTCAGAGTGAACAAGAACAAGATTACAAACAACTGAATAGTCATCTCTCTGAAATCCATACACATCATGAAGAACAAAACCCCCCACACCATGATGCAGATCCCGCATTACAACATAACAATGAAACCAACGTTAGGGAGGAAAATGATGATAAACCTGAAAACAATCCCTTATGGAGAATGAATTTCAATGGGTCTTGCACTAGAAAGAATGCAGGAGCCGGAGTGTGGTTACATAACACAGAGTGTGACTATGCCGAGAGTCATGCCTTCAGAATGGACTTCAAATGTACAAACAATATTGTGGATTATGAGGCTCTCATCCTAGGCTTGAATATATTGAAGAAACTAGGAGCTCGTAGGATAGTTTTACATGGAGACTCTGAGTTAATCATAAAACAAGTGAACGGAGAGTATACAGCTAAACACCCTAGATTGAGAGCGTACAGAAACGATGCTATGGATTTGCTGAAAACCTTTGTAGAGTATGAACTCGTGTTTGTTCCTAGGAGTCATAACATTGCTGCAAATGGATTAGCCTGCATAGCTAGTTCATATCATAAATCACCTAGTGACAAACAAATCATCATTCAAATGAAATATAGACCTGCAGTGCCAGATAACGAAAAATATTGGCAGGTCTTTGAGGGCGACAAGTAGATAGAGGATTTCCTCACTGGCAGGAATGAGTTTGAATTCTATGATTCAGACTTTAAATCTGATGAAAGCTGCCTAAGTGAAGAGCCCCCCAATGAAGAAAAATCACCCCATAGCATAGAAATAAACATGATAACAAAAAAACTTGGAAATCAAACCGAAGAGTATAAGAACGCAGAAAAAGAGGAAATAGAGGTGCTGCAGTCAAAAGATAATAATATACCCAGAGGACTGGCACCTTTAGAGGACCTTTTTTATTTTAATGACGTAGCGAAGAAACTCACTATAGAACACTCAGACTCTGATGTCGAGGAATGCAACATAGGCACTGAGGATAAGCCTAAGATGATTAAATTGGCTAGGTCCTTGCCCACAGACATGAAAAATAAATATATTAACCTATTTAAAGAGTTCATCGATGTGTTTTCCTGGAGCTACAAGGACTTAAAGGCCTACGATATAGACATTATACAGCACAAGATCCTTTTGAAAGAAAACCAAAAGCCCTTCAGATAGAAACTTTGCAGAATTAACTCGAAACAACTGCCTCTAGTCGAAAAGGAAATCAAGAAGATGTACGAGGCAGGAATTATAGTGCCTGTGAGGTTTTCCAATTGGGTTTCCAACCTTGTAGCTGTGAGAAAGAAGACAGGTGAGATCAGATTTTGCATCTATTTCAAAAACCTTAACAGAGCTTCACTTAAAGACAATTACCCCTTACCAAAGATGGAACACATCCTACAGAGGGTAGTTGGCTCAAAAAGGATCTCCCTCTTAGATGGTTTTTCAGGCTATAACCAAGTTTTAGTACTCCCAGAAGACTAACTCAAGACAGATTTCACCACTCCATGGGGCACTTTTATGTACGTAAAAATGCCTTTTGGACTAATGAACGCTGGTGCAACCTTCTAACGAGCAATGGACAGCCTTTTCAGAGGAAATAGGGCACTTCATTTTCATCTATCTGGATGACATAATAGTCTATTCCAAGACTACTGAGGAGCACCTAAAACATCTGAGAAGAGTTTTTGAAAAATGTAGAAGGTTCGGCCTATCTTTAAATCCCAAGAAGACTATATTCAAGCTGCAAGAAGGTAAGCTTCTTGGCCATATTATATCAAATAAGGGAATTAAGATAGACCCGCAAAGAGTTGAGGGAATACTGCAGGTTACCCACTCGAGAAACATAAAAGAGTTGCAGTCCTTTATTGGGAAAATTAACTTCTTAAGGAGGTTTATTCCCAACTTAGCTGAACACCTCATGGATATGACAAACATGCTGAAAAATGTGTAGGGGTTAAGTGGACTATAGAGGCTAAAAAATATTTTGAATTAGTTAAACTTGCACTCACCCAAGAACCTGTTTTAATCAGCCCTGACTTCTCCAAAGATTTCCTGATATTTTCCTTTACCTTCGAGCATACAGTGGCTGCAGTTTTTCTGTAGAAAAACCCAGAGGGAATAGAACAACCTATTTCTTTCTTCAGCAAGGCTCTGAGGGATGCACCCTTGAAATATAACATAATGGAAAAATAGGCCTATGCCTTGGTAAAGGCCTTGAAAGACTTTAGGGTGTATATACTGCATTCTCACATCATTTCCTACGAGCCAAACATAGTGGTGAAACACATTCTATCCCAAGATCCGGATGGAAAGAGGGGCAAATGGATTGTTGTAATATTAGAGTATGACCTGGAAATAAAACCCACAAAACTGATCAAAGGTCAGGGCTTAGCTCAACTAATGGCTGAATCTAACTTGCAAGCCCTTGACATAAAAATGGTAGATGCCTTGGATGAACATGAAGGATTTCATGATCCTACTATTGAAGAACAATTTCAAAACTCTCCTTGGTATTTTGATATCCTGTATGTACTTAAAAACCTCAATGCCCCTCCTGATTTATCAAAGACTACGGCTAGATTCCTAAATTTAAAAGCCATAAAATACTACATACTAAATGAATGTTTATACTGGAAAAATGCAAATGGTTTGTTGCTAAAATGTCTGCTTGAAAATGAAGCAAAGAGGATTAAACAGGAGTTCCATGCAGGAGAGTGTGGAGGCCATCTAAACTGGAAAGCCACTGCTAACAAAACACTCAGAGCTGGCTATTACTGGCCTACAATTTTCAATTAAATCCACAAAATGATAATTGCCTTCCATAAATGCCAGATTTTTGAAGGCAAAAGAAAGCTCCTCCCTTTACCATTGCAACCTATTATTGTTGAGGCTCCCTTTCAATAATGAGGCCTAGATTTCATAGCAGAAATACACCCTGCTTCTTCTGCACAACACAAGTGGATCCTTACAGCCATAGACTATTTCACAAAGTGGATTGAGACCATACCTTCTAGGAATGCCATAGATTCTGTCATCATTAAGTTCCTAGAAGACCACATCCTCTCTATATTTGGCTTCCCTAGAAAGATAATCACTGATAATGTTGCTACTTTTAGATCCAAGAAAATGATTGATTTTTGTCACAGGTATCAAATAGCACTCGGTCATTCAACTTCTTATTACCCACAAGGTAATGGGTTAGCTGAATCATCAAAAAGCTGCTTGAAAAGAATAAGAATTCATGGCATAACAAGTTATTGCATGCTTTGTCGGCTGACGGGCTAACAACAAAGAAATCCATTGGAATGTCACCATATCATCTTGTCTATGGAACAGAGGCAGTAGTTCCTACCAGCCTAGGGTTACTAGTGATTAAACTAGTCCAAGAGATTCATACAGAAGAGGACAGTATGGTAAGGAGGATAAATCAAACAATTCATCTCCAACAAACAAGAGAAGAAGCCTATAACAGAGCTCTGAAAGTGCAGGAAAATATAAAGAAGTTGTTTGACAAAAACACAAAAGCTTGTGACTTCAAAATTGGAGATGAGGTTCTAAAATGGGACTCTAGGAGAGAAGAAAAAGGAAAGCATGGAAAATTTGACAGTTTGTGGCAGGGTCCTTACATCATCCAGTCCACCATTGGTCCAAATGCCTTTTTTCTGCAAGAGCTAGATGGTACAGATCTGTTTGGGGGTCCTGTCAATGGCAGGATGCCCAAGTATTACTACTGTTGATTTCCAGTTTACAATTTTCATCTCCATTGTAAATACCATTGTTGTGTTTTGTTTCAAAGAAAAAGAGAAAATGTTTCAAAAAAGAGAGAAAACAGGTTCAGACATGCTCAAAACTTGAACCTCTGAAGTGCAAAATATTGGCTCTAATATGATCAAAACCTGAGCCAAAGGAAGTAAAGAAGTTGGTTCTAATATGCCCAAAATATGAACTAGCAAAGAAGAAAAAGAGTAAGCTCTAACAAGCCCAAAACCAGAGCTGAAATGAAGAAAAGAGAGTGACTCTAACAAGCTCAAAACTTGAGTCACAAAGAAAGGAAGGATGCTTCAAAGTTTCAAAATTTCAAGCCGTCAAATTTTGTTTTCAAATTTCTGCAATTTCAGTCCATGTGCAGCTGTCTTTATGCCATGGATCCACACCAAACCACACTGTCTAATCTTGGTTTTACTGTTTTTAAATTTATGTTGTAGAATGTAGAGAAAGAAATCTGCTAGACAGTTTAATCCTAGCAGATACTAGTGTAGGTAGAGAAGCTGTGAGGCCAATAGTTTAATCCGGTCTCATGGAGTAATAAGGGTAGAATTAGACTAGTTTGTTTTCTGTTTTCAATAATAAAAAAATGATGAAGAAGGTTTGCAAATTAAAATTCACCTTGAAGAAAAAATGTTAGGATTGTAGGATGGGTAGGTAGATTGTTTGGGAAATGTTTTCTGCTGATTAATATCCATCATGTTTGTAACAGCTGAATAAAAAAAGAAAGATGGTTCAAGGATCGGGCATCTGGCCTACTCCAAAGATTACTTTCTGAATTCTTGACACCTTCAAGAAGATGCCATCCTCGTGTGGAGCCACTGTTAGCCACCTATAGATTTTTTGGCAAACAAACAGGTGGCTAAATATTTTTCTGAGCCTTCAAGAGATACATTTCCTCTAAAAATCTCTGATTCTTGAAGCCTTTGTGTGCCCTTTGCCTTAGAAATATATTCACTGCTATTTCCATCCAAAAATCCTCACTGTCTGTGAAAAAATTAGGCTCAGAAAAGCCTCCATTTTCCCCTTTGTATCCTTGCAAATTTCCCATTTTAACCCCTTTTTTCCCCTTCTCCAATTTCCCCTTTGACTCCCAAAATCCTTTCCTAAGTCTTCTAAACCATCCAATTCCCCTTTAAAAACCAAGTTAAATCCCTTCATTTGATTTTGAAATCCCTCTTTCCTCCTACTGGAACCTCTATTCAACCTTAAAAACTTTGTTTTTAAGCCAAAACCCCATTTTTTACCATATAACAGGCTTAGCCTCTTTTAGGCCAGCCCCTTAACCACTTCCCCTCCATGAAACCCCACGCTGAGACCAAGCGCTAAACCCAAAAGTGCTTATCTCAATCGGAAGTTGAATGGAGCATGTTTTCTTTGTAAAATAGAAATCTCCCGATGCGATGGTGTTTTGTTCTGTTGGCCTTTGGTGCTATATCCACCGTTGATCTAAATAGATCTAACGGTCCGTGCCCATTTCACCACACCCCTGCCTCATCACTTTGTAAACTACTGATTTTGATCTCCGCCGTTGATTCCCATTCAAATCCGATGACCATCGCAATCTCGCACCATCGCAAAACTTAACGTGCCATTTTTCAACTCCCCGATTGACCAACCTCTGATTGCATCCTGGCCATTGAATACACAAGAACCAATGGCCAAGATTTGTCCTCACTCCACCCCTGTGTCCCCGATTGGCCACCCTCGATCCAATCATAGCCATTGATCTCTCGCCGATCCAACAGTCCATATATAATCACAACCTCGTCCCATCAGAGTTTTTCCCTCCATCACTCTCCCTTCGATTGGATCGCAGTCGTCCATCCTGTTTGATCAGATGACCCTCCTTTCTCCTGATCGATCATTTGGCCCTTCTACCTCTGCTTCCTCTTTAAATCTCCACCGTTGATCCCCTAGGATCCTACGGTCAGGAATCCTCCTGTCCACTAACCAACTCCTTCGCCTTTGCTTTCCCACTTTCGATCTCGACCGTCCATCGTGCCGATCGGACGGCCCACGTTTAAACCGCCTTTGATGGACCCCCACCTTACCGACCGAACATCTCCTCGTATCGTGCTCCATCTGCCACCGTCGTATCTCATGATCCCAAATCCAACGACCAACATCCATATCACGTAACCTTGGCATCCGAATGTTAACAGTTCAACTTCACGCGATATGGGCGGTTTTATTTCGCCACGTGTCGAGCGGCAAGCGATATCGTGTGATTTTGGGAAATATTTAAAACCACCCTTTTGCTGCATGAAAACAATGGTTTTCATTCTAAAAACCACTTCCCCACTTCCACTCCCGAAAGAACATCCGAAGATCTCGACCATTGATCTGTTCAAATCAACGGTCCACAATGCATCGCGTTCTCCATTCACATTTTCTCATCGCGCTACCATGGAGTTTCATCTGAGATCTAACGGTCCATGTTAAATCAGACTCTGCCCATGCTAGGTCCCACTTATCTATGATCGAGCTCAAGTCCAAGCCATCGAAAAAGGCTAAAAAATGAACTTGCTCAGAATTGCTCCAAAACAGAGCGACTGGAAAGAGCTCGTCAATACGATCCCAACGCCGTGAACGAAACTGAAATCCGTTACCGTATGGGGATGATGTTTCACTTTGAAATCGCCCAATAACCTCCAATGTTGAATGGGTAATGATAAATTTATGTGTTGAAATTTTTTTATTTCTAAGGTTTAATTAATAAATTAAAATATATATTTATTAATGTTTTATATGATTTTAATTAATCATATATTATATTATTATATATATATATATTTATTTATATTTAAAAAACCTTATTAATAATTTGTTTTAATATTACACATTTATTTATATTAAAACCAAACTATGTTAAACCCATTAATCCCATGGCAACGTAATGTGTTAAAAGTGTAAAACCCACCATTCTAAAGTTTTATAAAGGGGCATGTGTTTAAATACGTGGAAACGTATAATTCAAAAAGGGCCCAACGTATGGTTTTAAAAGTCAAAGGCATCATGTGGTTGGTTGGAGCGGATTTAATACATGGCAAGTTTAACGTGCATATGGAGGTGGGGCACGTATATAAATGTTACGGTTTTCAACCACAACAAATGCCGGCAGATTCGGTCAGACGAACATGTGACCACAGTGCAATATTTATTGTAACCACTAACTATCCCACCATATTTGGAGCGCGCTCGCTATTTCAGGCGGATTTGCCAAATTAGCGCCAACTAACTAAACTTAACTTGAGTTTTTTTAGAGGGAGACTGGTAGTTAGTAAATGTGGCATAACTTTGGCTAGGAAAAGCCTTTTGATACGAATTTGTTTTTGATTCTGGGTCTCTTCGACATTCTGGAGCTGCTGGGAGTGTTTTCAGAGCCATCAGGGCACTCTAACAGAGAATTTACTAGCATTTTTAGTCGTGGAGCCACTAGGGCCTAAGGGAAGAAGAGTTGTTTTGGTCTACCTTCATCCAATGGAGGTGATTTTTTAGTCAGTTTATACTGATTTGAGCCTTCTGAATCTATTTTTGCAATGTATTTTTCCATTTGAGGATTCTATACAGTTTTATTCACATTTTGAGCATTTAATCAAAGAGGTAAAAGTCTAATTAGAGGCTTTTGGACCCAGCGGAGGTAGCCCAAGAGAGGGGTGAACCGCTTAAAAAATTATTTGCTGTCATACCGTATAATTTTGCTGCATATTTTCAGATTCTGATCCTTTAAACAGTAAATTTTTATAAGCTATCTTTTCCCAAGCAGGTTTAAACAATGAACAAAACTTGTTATTTCATCTTCAAACCACTACACTTCATTTGCAGAATATGTATACTTTCTTATTCACACATTAAAACTGGATCAATGAATACTTTGCACTTAAAACAAATACTTTCATTGATCGGATCTTAGTGATTACATTTTATTTCTTTAGGCAGAGTCTGTAGAAGGGCCAGGTAGCCTCCGGATTCATCCTTTCCCTGAAAGGTGAAATATCTGGTGAATGCCCCTACAGTCAATCTCTGTATGAGAAATAGTTTGTTCTCACAATTTTAGATCAGGTTGGTATCAGAGCTCAGGTTGAGAATTCTTTATTGTGAAAAAGGTTTTAAAACAGTATAAGAGATTTACTGTTTATTTGGTTGCAAAGGATTATCTTTGGAAAACAAACTCCAATAGTTTGTGTTTTTTGGTTGTTTGAACATTTACATAATGTCATCTTCTTCTACAAGTGAAGTTTCCTCCTTCACGAGATTCTTCAATGATGACATGAAGAATGAGTTTTTTAAGGTGAAGGACATGGTGCAGATTCTCATTGAGGATCAAAGAGAAAGCGTTAAGCTTCATGCACAATTGCTAGCTATGCAGGAAGAGAAAGAAGCCATTCTTCAAAGACTGCATGATATGGAGTTGTAGCTTCTTCAAGCTCAAGAAGCTTTGTCCAAGAAAATTCTTGAGGAAGAGGATAATCGTTCCAACTTGTCTTCAAGTTCCTCCATTGAAAAGTATGTAGGTTCTTTTGAAAAACATATAAGAGGTATTGGGTCCAAATTAATGTTGAAAATGGGCTATCAAGAAGGCAAAGGTTTGGGCAAGCATGCACAAGGCATTGTTGAGCCTATTTGTGTTGAGGAGCGTCCCAAGAATATGGGTCTTGGCTATGAGCAGCTTAATGGTGAAGCTTTGAGCATGTGCATTCAAGAATGTGATGCAAATTTAAAGAGAACCTTTGTCCCAAGTTCTCAATGTCATGATGGCAATCTTCCTTACCATTGTTTGAAGCCTTCATTGCAGCAAGAAGATGGACATTCCATGCAGCAAAAGAGGTATAATCATTCACATGATCAATTTGATTATGTTTTAACAAAGAATGATCAATTTTCTTGTTCAAATGAAAGAAAATTTTGTTGCACATTTTGTGGTGGAGTTAACCATGTTGCTTCAAGATGCTGGTTGAAAAAGAAAGCACACAGGAAGCAGAAGAGGCAAAGAGAACTTTCTCAGAAAGTGCTTAAGATTTTCCCAGTTTGTCAAAGGAAGGGACATGATGTCTCTCATTGTTGGACTTTGCATCCAACAAATCGTCCAAAGCATATGCAGCTAAGGGACAAATAGTTTGGTGCAAGTGGATCCATGGAGTCCATTATCGATGTGGAAATGGAAGATTCACATGAAGAATTGCAGTTGCAGCAAAAGACACCATGGAGGTGGCTTGGTAGGAAGTGGATTAACTTCTTAATGCAGTAAGTCATACTCATTTTGTAAATGCAAATTTCAGATTGGTATGCATGTATTTTAGTTGAAAAGTTGATGCAAGATTGCATGTATAAGCAGTTTCAGTTGAAGGAATTTCTTTGTTGTTGCAAATTTTCTCCATGGAGGTGTAAAAGATGAGTATGATACTCACTTATGTTGCAGCAATGTCTTTTGGTTCAGCTCTTGATCACCCACATGTTTTTGGGATGATGTACTTGTTGGTATTTGAAAAGAAGAGTTGAAGTTGCACATGTACATAGAGGTTGTATGTGTAATTAGCGAACTGTATATAGTTCATTGTACATGATACATACACATATGTTTGTCAAGATGTATCTTGTTTTTTATCGACTTGTGTCGGTTGTGTGCACACTTGTTACAGAGTTTGTGTGTCATTTGTATAGCACATTTCATTGTCAACTGGTTGTTGATGTCATATGTTGCACAAGATGCTTTTGGTGTCGTTTGGTGCAGAGAACGAAGTGTCAGTGCAAAGCAGTGCAAGATTCCATGAGTTGGAAAGGCATGAAAGCAAAGAGGGCACAAAGTTCAGCAAGTGTCATTGCTGGTTTCAGTATGGAAGATTGGTATGGCAAGAAAACTTGGTCGGGATTCGGCACAAGTACATGGCTCATTCAGCAAAATTCGCCATGTGAACAGTTGGCAATTCAGGAAATTCTTTTGGAGGCTGAAGAGAAGAGGATGTTGTTATTCTCTCATTTTCTGTTCTACAGTTCAGTTTCAGAATTTCAGTGAGCTTTTGGGGTCCAAAAGCTTCTCATTTGGGAGGTGTGATCAGGAGCTCAAGTCCAAGCCATGGAAAAAGGCTAAAAAATGAAAGTGCTCAGAATTGCTCAAACTGTGTGACTTGAAAGAGCTCACACGACATCCTAATGCCGCGAACGGCACCGAAATCCGATCCATTACCGTATGGGGATGATGTTGCACTTTAAATCGCCAACAACCTCCAATGTTGAATGGGTAATGATAAATTTATGTGTCAATTTTTTGTTTCTAAGGTTTAATTAATAAATTAAAATATATATTTATTAATGTTTTATATGATTTGTAATTAATCTGGAGGTTATATTGCTGTATATATATATTTTATTTTTATTTAAAAAACCTGATAATAGATATGTTTAATAAGCTGTACATTTGTCAAATGAAAACAACATACAGCAACCTATTAATCCCATGGCAATGCATGTTAGTGTAAAACCCACCATTCTAAAGTTTTATAAAGGGGCATGTGTTTAAATACGTGGCAACGTATAATTCAAAAAGGGCCCAACGTATGGTTTTTAAAGTCAAAGGTATCACGTGGTTAGTTGGAGCGGATTTAATACATGGCAAGTTTAACGTGCATATGGAGGTGGGGCATGTATTTAAATGTTACGGTTTTCAACCACAACAAATGCCGGCATATTCGGTCAAACGAACATGTGACCATAGTGCAATATTTATTGTAACCACTAACTGTCCCGCCATATTTGGAGCGTGCCTGCTATTTCAGGCGGATTTTTCAAATTAGCGCCAACTAACTAAACTTAACTTGAGTTTTTTTAGGGGGAGACTGGCAGTTAGTAAATGTGGCATGACTCTGGCTAGGAAAAGCCTTTTGATACGAATTTTTTTTTGATTCTGGGTCTCTTCAACATTATGAAGCTGTTGGGAGTGTTTTCAGAGCCATCAAAGTGCTCTAACAGAGAATTTACCAGCGTTTTTGGTCGTGGAGCCACTAGGGCCTAAGGGAAGAAGAGCTGTTTTGGACTACCTTAATCCAATGGAGGTGATTTTGTAGTCATTTTATACTGATTACAGCCTTCTGAATCTTAATTTGCAGTGTATTTTTCCATTTGAGTCTTCTATACAGTTGTATTCACATTTTGAGCAATTTAATCAAAGAGGACAAGCCCATTTTGGGAGGCTTGATCCAGCGGAAGTAGCCCAAGAGAGGGGTGAACCGCGTAAACAATTATTTGTTGTCATACTGTATAATTTTGCTGCATATTTTCAGATTCTTCTCCTTTAAACAGTAAATTTTTATGAGCAAACTTTTCCTGCTGTGGGTTTAAATAAAGGAATGTAAATCTCTATTTGTCATCTTCAAACCACTACACTTCATTTGCAGAACATGTATACTTGTCTATTCACACATTAAATTTGGATCAATGAATACTTTGCAGTTAAAACAAATACTTTCATTGATCGGATCTTTTTGATTACATTTTATTTCTTTAGGCAGATTCTGTAGAAGGGCCAGGTAGCCTCCGGATTCATCCTTTCTAGTAAAGGTGAAATATCCGGTGAATGCCCCTACAGTCAATCTCTGTATGAGAAATTCTTTGTTCTCATGATTTCAGATCAATCCATCTAAAGGCCCATTTCATATGTTTTTCATCGATTCCCTGTATTTTGTCCAAAGGTCGAAATTGAATGTTGTACATTAAAAATATTTTCTTCCGCCCACATTAAAATTTTAATGTTTTACATTAAAAGGTTATATCGTTCTGCCTAACTTCTAAAGGAAGTCCATCAGTAAATCACCACCGTTGATCATCGCCACCAGATCTAATCGAACGGTCCATATCCATTCCTCCACCAAACCTCATCAGATCATGTTTCCATCGTTTCACTACATTTCTCAGCGATTTTTCACTGCATTCACCGCTTCCACCATGTATGCGCTACCATTCCCACAGTATTCCACGACATTAACCATCACCCAACATGGATTTTCTTAACATGTTTGTGTGCTTTGCAGGGTTACAGGTGGTGAAAACCACCATTTCTCACAGTCACTGTCATAGTGACACAGAGCGCAGAGAAGGCTATTTTAAAGAGCCAGATATTGCAGAGAAATGTTTAGGAAGGTTTCTAAACGAAATATTTCATTAAATAACAGTGTTTAACTCTATAACACCATCCAAAACCATTAAAAATCCATTTTCACAGACAGAGACAGTCACAGGAGCCGCAAAGAGTATCAGTGAAGAATTAAAGAGTTTTAAAGTCTGTAATCGAAGATTTTAAGCTCTAATTCAGTGTTTAAAGGGTGAATGTACCAGATTTAAGACCTTGTGATTAACACATAAGGCCTAATGAGGCCTAAAGCACAAAAAAAAATATAATTAGTGCCACACATTAGCAGAAGGTTCTTTCTCGTGAAAGGACAAGTTCCCATACTGTTTTGAGTGCTACATCGAGTTCCTGAGAAGATTTCCACCCTGACAAAAAGTACTAATGCTACCAGAGCATTTGTTATGCAGTATGGCGGACCTAAAAGTCATTTATTTGCCTTTTTCTATTCACCAAAGTACTACATCCGTAAAGTACACCAAAGAACATACCTAGAGTTACTATCAGCCTGTCGAAGACCACTCTTTCACCGAAAGAGTACTGAAGATTAATGCATAGATATTAAGACAGAATGGGCCTCTAGCCCTCTTCTTCTTCTTCTGTTTTAATGATTCATTCAATGTTTCATCTACCTCCTCTCCCTCTCTTTCAGCTATAAAACTCATGAACAAACACATTGTTGGTTGTTGATTGGATATCTGTGAATTGTAAGTTGTTTCTCTTGAGATATAGTTCTGTGTGTAAAGTTATAAGATAGGCTGAGGAAGATTATTTCAAACTAAATATCAAGCTATTGGAAAATGTTGTATATTACTGGTGTTTCTCTTTAATATGACAAGCACATTTCTTTGGATCCTGATTTAAAGCAGCGGTGATGTTTTCTACCTTTGTCCTTGTTTTCCTTCTGTAATTCATTACATTTCATTTCTCTGGTAAGAATCAGAAATCTGGCTTAGGATATACCCTTGCATGGTACCCCGATGTCCCTTCTCTTCTTATCTTTAATGTTTTATACTGATTGTGCTATATGAGAACTAGTTCAAGATAATTTAACCAATGTAGTAGTTATTATTCACTGCTAACTGATGTATAAATTTATGAAGCTTTTCTTAAATGTTCTTGTCTGGTTTTAATTGAAATAATTGGGATACTGGGAGTTTAGAATGTTGATTCTGTCTCACTAGGATATTTTTCCATCAATCAAACCTTTCTAAGTTCCCTTAAGTTGAATGCCAAAGCATTGAAAGTTCAAAGCCTTTCTCTGATCTCAGGTTTCACCTTTGTGTTTAAATCTTAAGTGTGTCTTGTTGTCTGAAGAGTTAGCCTTTTAGGAGTTGCATCATAGGTGTTTAAAGGTATGCCCTGTCCCTAGATATGCTTTCTAAGTGGTCACCTTGGAGGTTTCCTTGTCATTCACCTTCATTCCTTATCATTTCATACCACACTATCATCTTTAAGATCCTATGCTTTAAATGACTAGCCCAATTGAAAGCCTTGGATACCGAATAGCAAGTAAATCCTTTTATGACTCCATTTCCCAATGGTCTCAAGTGTTCCATGAAGTGTCTTTCCTTTGCCTAAAATCCTCTTTTCTCACCCTTTGTCTTATATTGAACCCTTCCTTCATGTTTCCCAACAACCAAACAAACAAACAAAACAAAAAAACTTTGTGCCCTACAACTAGCCTAATATCTTAACAACCGAGCTTCAAAGATACATCTATCTTTGCCTTTATAGAGAGATCCCTCTCTGGACCCAGGAGGGCTGGATCCTAAGGTCCCAAAGTGGTTTTGATGTTGTCTTATCTTTTTTTATTGCCAAACTTTCCAAAACATAGGAACCCCAACACCATCAATGCCAAAAGGGGAGATTGTTGATCAACGGTTGTCATTGATGTCAACACAAGTAGCACCAGGGGCTAACCCAATATTGCATGGGAATTTTTACCTACAAAATTAATATATTCTGGGTCAATAATGATTTTTATGGTTTCTACTTGTCGAGATGTTTCCGTTGATATATGGTACGCCATGTAATTCTTCACAGTTTGAGAGATATTCATGTTTGAAGTTTGTACCCCCAGTTAGTGGGCTAAAACCCCATGTTTTTGGGGCACGGGTCATTGAAAATTCATAATTAATATTTTTTAAGCTCCTAAAATCCCTCCCACTATCACTTTTTGAAACCCCTCTCAACTTAAGCATTCATATAAATTGTGATCTTCATTTCCTCCTTATGCAAGGGATTCGGCCATTGGAAACAGGTCATCGTGGAATTTTTGCTCTAACTTGTTTTCTACAAAGGTTCAGAAGCTGAAATATTTATTAGGCGAAGAAGAAATCTTGAGGAAGCTACAGCAAGAATTTTAGATCAAGGTGCACAATATTTTTTGAGATATGATCCATGGAAGTCAGGGTTTTTGCAGGTTCTTAAAATTCATCTCAAAGAAGTGACCTTGGTAAATTCGTCATAATTCTCTCTCTGAGTATCTTATTGGAATTTCATAAAAAATGGTGGATAGTGCACAGTATTTACGTTGCGCTCTATCAATTTCAGATCCAAATGAAGAAACAGTGACACGTGGTATGTGTTACAAGTGCGCTTTGCTGAAACAGTCCATAATTAGGGCATTGTGAGAGATTGGGTATAACTCTCTCTTGAAGAATCCAAATTGGGTTAGAACTGTGGCATCAGAAAGACAACTCAGAGGACTATTATAGGACCAAAAATTAGATATTGAGGATCTCAAATAACAAAGATACACCAGATTCAATATCGAGCTCCTAGAAGGCAAGAAAAAGCTAGATCATGTGTTGTCAAGGGTTGCAAAGGACCAGACTTTATACGACATAAAAGCAAAGCAAGGTGCAGCAGAGGGTAACATGAAAAGAGCAGCAACCAAGGTGCATAATAGTAGAAATATGTTCATCATATGAAGTCTTCAAGTGGGCATCACTGCATACAATCATTGTAAAGGTATCTTTGTACTAAGTCATTGTAAATACATTATTGTAAATATTGTACTAGTGTCTATCTGCCAAGGGTTGAAGAGGTAGTGTTGCGAGGTCTAGGATCATCATTAGGTGGTTGTGTCAAATTTTGGGTTATGGTCTTCTATATCTTCTTCTTCTACATCATTCTATATCATTGTAAAGTGGACCATTTTCCCTGGTACAGGAGTCCATTCTTCTTTTATTCTTCTATAGGGTGGTAGGGTGGTGCTAGGGTGAGTTGTAGCTCATTGGGTGTTGAGGCATCCGTTCAGTTTACTACTGAATAATCTTGGGCATTGGAGCATCCATCCAATGGGAGCTGGAGAAGAATGCTTTTCTAGATTCTAGGAAGTTGGAGCTTTATTTTCAATTGGAGTTGAATATTAAAGAATTATTAGAAAAGCATTAGGTGGTTTTTGTCCCGGAGTGGGTTTCCACCTTAAAAACTATATGTATTTGTGTTCCTCTTGTTTGTTGCTATCATTGTACAAACACTGATAATAATTGAAGATTAAATAATGCTCTAATTGAAAGAAATATTGATTCACCCCCAACCCCCCCCCTCTCAATATTTCCAACATAAGATATTCTGAATGGGTAGCCAACTTGGTCCCAGTCTGAAAGAAGAATGGAGAGATAAGACTGTGTGTTGACTTTCAGAACTTGAACAGAGCATCTCTTAAGACAATTATTCACTGCCAAAGATGGACCATATATTGCAGAAGGTGGTAGGATCTTCATGAATGTCTATGATGGATGGCTTTTCCAGGTATAATCAAGTAGCAGTGCTTCCAGAGGACCAAAAGAAAACTGCATTTACTACTCCTTGGGGAACGTTTATGTATGCTCGAATTCTGTTTGGATTGATCAATGAGGGGACTACATTTCAAAGGGCCATGGACATTTATTTTGTGGGGGAACAAGACAAATTCTTGGTGGTGTACCTGGAAGATATCACAGTCTTCTCAAAGGACGATGCTAAACATATGGAGCATTTGTGTAGAACCTTTGACAAGTGTCACAAGTATGGATTGTCTTTAAACCCACAAAAATCCTTGTTTGCTTTAGAAGAGGGTAAAATTTTGGGGCATATTGTAACAAAGGATGGGGTAAAAATTGACCCAAAAAGGGTAGAAGTCATAAATGGTATATCCTTGCCCACAAACAAGAAAGAGGTCCATGTTTTTCTGGGACATATCAACTTCTTGAGGAGATTCATACTGAACTATGCAGAGATAGTCTGGTACATTGGCCGCGTGTCCCAGTATTGGCACGACCTGATTATGAAAAACCCTTCATGATATTTTCGTTTGCATCTCCCCACACCGTCGCAGCTGTATTATTGTAGAAAAATGAGGAAGGTAATGAGAAACCTATCACCTTCTTCAGTCAAGTGCTTCATGACACAGAGCTGAAATATAATATCCTAGAGAAACAGGCATATGCCTTGGTCAAATCCCTGAAGAATTTTGGATGTATGTATTGCAGTCAGCTATAACTGCATTCGTACCCACAGCGGCTATAAAAGACATCTTGATACAGGGAGATAGTGAAGGAAAAAGAGGCAAATGGATAGCCAAGATACAGGATTATGAGTTGGAAATACGCCCCACTAAGCTAATAAAGGGACATGAATTAGCCAAGATCCTTTCTAAATCAAACTATCAGGATTTGGGGATAAATTTGTCTATGGTGGCCAATGAAGAGCCTAAAAGAACATATGAGAAGCGCGGAATAGAAATCGCTACACAAAAGATCCACATGAAGTACCTTCTCAACCCATGGTACAAAGAAATTTTAGAGTACCTCTTGACTCATAGACGTCGCCCAACCTGCGACAAGACGAAGTACTGGACGTTGAGGTTAAAATATCAGAAGTTCATCGTAGAAAATGGTTGTTTGTACTAGAGAGACCCATCGGGCATACTACTTTTATGTCTCACTGAAAATGAAATAGAAGAAGTGATGGTGGAATTCCACAAGGGCATCTGTGGTGACCACTACAGCTAGAGGGCCACGACACACAAGATTTTGAAAGCAGGCTTTTTTTTGCCTAGAATTTTCGGAGATGTTTGTGCTCGGGTAAGGGCCTGTGAAAAATGTCAGAAATTTGTTGAAAGGTAGAAGTTTGCACCTTTGCCTATGATCCCGGTACACATAGAAGAACCTTTCCAACAGCGGGGAATCGATTTCATTAGCAAAATTCATCATGCCTCAAGTGGGAATTACTAACAGCCACCGATTACTTCACTAAATTGGTAGAGGCCATGCCAGAAAGAAATGCTACAGACATAGTGGTGATCAAGTTTCTAGAAGACAACATTATCTCAAGGTTTGGCTGCCCTGATAAGATTGTCATAGATAATGCTCAAGCTTTTAAATCTGTCAAATTTATCAATTTTTGCCAAAAAAATAATATTGTGTTAGGACACTCTACTACATACTATCCACAGGGAAATGGATTGGCAGAATCCTCAAACAAAACCTTGGTAAGGGCATTGAAAAAGTCCATAAATGAAAACGAGAAGAACTGGGATTCTCAGCTCAAGTTTGCGCTATGGGAAAACATAATCACTAGCAAGAGGTCAACAGGCAAATCCCCATATGAATTGGTCTATGGTAGAGCAATGGTTTTCCCGATACAATTGGCCTTACCTGTGGCTAGGTTCATGCAGGATTGTCAAGAGGAACCAAATGATCTTACCAGAAGAATAAATCAGTTAGTAGAGCTGGAAGAGACTCGAAGTCAAGTAAATCAAAAGTTGACTAAGTACCAAGAGAAAATGAAAGACCTGTTGATCAACATGCTAAAGATAAAGAGATGCAGGTCGGGGATCTGGTGCTAAGATGGGATATAAGAAAGGCTAAGAAAGGAAAGCATGGAAAGTTCAATCCTCTATGGTTCGGACCTTTTCATATTGCTGAAGAAGGAGGAAACAACACTTTCAGACTGGAAAATTTGCAAGGGGATCTGCTCGAAGCCCCTGTGAATGGGAAATTCTTAAAACCCTTTTTCTAGTATTGATTCAGGCTGAAAGGTCTGTTGTATGATATTGTACATTATTCAGTTGCTTTTATTATGATGTTTGCTATTTTGAGTTTTCATGAAGGAAGAAGATAAGGCATCAAGGAGACCGCGTTCGCAAGAAGAAGGTTAACAGATGGTGTACGGAGTTCTCGACACGTTTGAGGACAAGCATGTCGTCCCCAAATGGGGCCAATGTTGTTATATCATTCACCACCACCCTAGGAAACCTAAAAAAGAGGTATCACCCGAAAGCATAAAAGGGAGAAATACTTAAAGGAAAAAATGGGTTGATGTGAATGATAATCCATATAAAAAGGGGACAAGGAATAATATATACTATTTCCTTGAGGTAAAATTTACACAAAACAAAGGAAGATAAAGGTGCAAGATAGATGGATAGAGCGAGACTCGCCCATGCTCCGAACAGTCGAAGGAAGAAA
The DNA here is from genome assembly GCA_034641835.2 of Pinus albicaulis. NCBI lineage: Eukaryota > Viridiplantae > Streptophyta > Pinopsida > Pinales > Pinaceae > Pinus > Pinus albicaulis. Next base: position 1,210,122,798 of record CM076581.1, read on the forward strand.
GGCACGTAAAGAGTTCCAGAGGGGATCAAGGATGGTAGGGGGAAGGCGGAAACTCACCCCCTGGAATGGTGGTGACGTAGCATATGGTGGGACCTGAGATAGGTACTCCATGGAGTGATGGTTGTGGGCTTAGAGCCGCTCCAAGACCCTGCCGAAATTTCTAGTGGGCCCGACTACGGAGGACACCTAGTATTATGAATGCAGCAGTAAGGTAAGTCCTAGGACACTTGGTACACGACCAATACCGACATTTAACCTGGGGCGTGATATACACCCAACCAAACTCTGATAACCAATAACCAAATGCCATGTGTCCCAGTGTCGGCGTCCTTATGACGTCAGCCCTACAAGTGTCGTCCTAGCCTCGTTTTTCGGGTAATCTAAAGATGTTTAACCCTGATCTGTGTTCACTGTGATAAAATACTTTATTTTATGGGATAAGTTTATTTCCAAAGCACGAGTTCCCAGTACTAGGTCTACCAAGTTGCTTTCAACTTCCCTGCGTCATTTTCTCCCAAACAATTTCCTTACTATGCAGGTATTTCGTCCCTCTTTCACTGTCTAGTTTCCTTCCGCTTTTCATTTTCATAATGGTCATGGGAAAAATCAAGGTTAAGAATTCTACACCCGAAACCCCTCAGGTTCGCAAGTCTAGGGCTACTCCTATACCTGAGCCATTCATAGACATGCAAACCCACATTCAATCAGTAGTGTCAAACTTGACCTATTTAGGAAACATATAGAAAATAGGGATAGGTTCAGAGTTGTTTTGTCGGGGTTGTACCACCAAATTAATCCACCCGTATACCCAGTTGTGGAATTGATATGCTGGCTCAGAGAAGCATATGATGAGCACCGAGATATGTTCCTATCAACTCAAAGGAACAAGATATTTAGTACATCTCCCGATATCATCAGGAAAGCCCTCTGTTATCCTCCAAGTTCTAATTATATTAGTTTCACTGAAATTTCTTTATCCCATCAGTTTTCCAAGCTACCCTGGAGGCAACAGAACGATTTCATCACTATTATTTCTGACTTTCACCTTACATCTTTCATGTCTTCAGACTCAGTGCCTCTGAATACATTTAAGGAAGACCTTCAGCCAACACTTGCTCTCATTGCGGGGTTGCTAGGTATATAAGGGGTTGAGTGAGTCTCGAAGGAATGTGTAGCCCTTTTATGGTTAATGTCACAATCAGGTGTTATCTTGGATATCCTTGGTTTCTTTGCCTCTGCCATCCAAAACCAGTTTCTAGACCTCTCGGCCACCGGCCATTTTCGTTTATGTTCCATGGTTTTCTACCTCTTCCTTTTCTAGCGGGCTGATAAGTTCAAGGGTTTGGGTCTAGAAAAATTTTCTAGGATAAATTCCCAACCAAAAACAATCTTTGAATGGAATCCCGCAGTACATCAGTTGGATAATGGGGTAGGTTATTCAAATTTCTTGAACGAATTCATGGCAATAGCTTATACTATTATTCACGACAACCCTCTGCCTAGGATTTTTCCTGAACAGAGGAACTGGATACAGTACAGTGAGGAATAAAGCACAGGATATTGGTACATATTTGATGACTACACTGAGATAAGGGTTTATGATGCAGAGGTTTCCCCTTACAAATTGCCAGTTTTTCCTGCCATGCGGATTTTCTCCTTGGAGTACCTCTGGCAGACCTTGAAGGTTGACCAAATCCACTTCCTCCATGTGAAATAGGGGTTCATTCTTAAACTTCCTAAAACCAACAGTCCCTTCATTATTAACTCAAGACATGCGCTCCCCGTAGTGGAAAACCTGCTCAAGGGTATGGATTTACGACAATGGAAAGCTTGGCCATATGATCCAAAAGGCATCATCTCAAACAAGAGGAAGAAAATTAAATCAACTGCATATGTGCATGAAACTAGACCCTTCATAGAGTGGAGAGCTAATCTTGATACCTGGCCTTTGCTTTCACAGATGGATACTGATTCATCTGCGAGAAGGGAAAAAGGAGACACTGCTTCAACACAAGAAGAAGGTAGGAAACAGGGTGAAGAAGATGGAGTCACAGGAGAAGACTCTCCACCCTCTAAAAGGCAGAGGACAAACGATGAAGAAGGTGTTGGGGGAGAGCCGTCGCTGGAAAAAGTAGCACTGTATGGAGAGTCGGACAAGGGAAAAGTGGGTTTCGTGGTAAAACATGATGGTCCATCATCGTCTGATTTCTCAGAAGTTTCACAAGCCATCTCTGTAAACAAGTCCGAGGAAGGGAATGAAATGAAGGGGAAGAACATAACTATTAGGGAGAAGCTCTGGTTGGAATTGGAGGGATATGTAGACAAATATCATACTTGGTTTTCTACCCAGATTGATATGGATAAGGAAAATTTTCTGATGGCCATGACTGAAGCAGTACTAAATCCAAAGGCTGGGACCACCAACTACAGAGCTCTGGAGGTGGCAGTAAACATGTCACAAGTTCCCATGATTGATAAATGCAATCTGTTCCAGTGTTTCGGTGATATGCTAAAGGATGAGGTTTTGAAGCTCTCTCTCACTCTAAGGAAGCTACAAACCAAGTACATCCAAGTGGTCGAGAACCTTAGAGTGGAGTAGACTAATTCCCGGGCACTCTCAAATGACCTGTGGAGTCTTGAAGCAGTTTTGAAAGGCAAAGGGAACGATAAAGCAAACCCTCAGGGTCATGTCATCTCGGAGTTGCAGAAACAGGTTGCAGCCCTGAAGCATAAACTGAATATGCCTGGTTTTCAGCACGTGCAAACTGCTGAATTAGCGTAGATAGAAAAGGATAAGGCTGACCTAGCAGACTCCCTAGCCAAGGAGAAAGAAGAGAGGGCTAAAATTTCTAACGAGATGACTGCTCTACAGCAGAAGATGGATGAATTGCATAAAAGTTGGGATGCACACGTATGCTCCACACCACCTCCTGAAGGATCCATCTCACTCTCAGAACAACTAACTACAGCGCTGGCCGAACTTTTGGTAGCATAGAAGCAGTTTCAGATGGCACATTAGAAGATCCATGAGCTAGAGGCCTGTCTCAGGGAAAATACCAAACTGGTAACAGCTTTGCAAAAAGGGATAGAGGAGGTGAAACTGGAGAGCTTGCGGCAGGAAAAGATGATCAAAGACCTGATGAGCCGGATGAATGGAAACATCACCCTCTTGGAAGCCCGATGCTTAATCTGGACAGACATCATCATGGAGGTAAAGAAGCATTGGGCCTTTCTAACCTTAATTGAACAAAACAAAGCCGCGGTTCGTCAATTCAGAAGGACTCTACATGAAGCGCATACAGATGCTTCAACTAAGGTTGAAAGTTTCAGGAGATATATTTCCCTCCTAAATGATTTAAGATTAGAAAAATTAGCCAAACGAGGAATCAAGGACAGGTTCAAGGAGGTGGAAAAATGCCAGAGGGTGATGGAAAAGGAAGCCGCGCAATGACCTTTCATTGGGAAGTTTGGAAAGGATGGTGACAAGCTTGGGGAAGTTTGAAACAGAATGGATTAAACTAACACTCGTTGGCCTCCCATCATGCTGGGAGCCTACAAATTCTGTTCTTCAACCGTTACCGATATACGAGTGCAAACTGACAGAGGTGATGAATCAGACAGATACACTGTCTGACAAGACCGTTCGGCTTAAATCCGAAACAATAATTGCAGCACTTGGTAAAGAATACTCTCTCCTCTATCAAGTTAAGCAACGATTTCCCACTCAAGCAAGTTATGCCAAACTGACAGAAGTGCATATTATGGTTGACGCTTTCATTGCAATGCCTGGTCCTGCAGCTGACACCTAGCAGAGGTGTAGCGATCATGAGAGTTCATCAGCCACCGCATCTGCTTCTCTATCCACTTCTTCTACTAGTAAGAAAGCCAGCTCTTCTACAACCATAGTACTGCCTTCTCCAGCTGCAGCATCGACTCCATCCCACCACCAGCAATGTGAACTCATGATTGGGCCTACGTGGCCTCTTATTTTATTTTCTTTTTACTTTCAATTTTGAGTGAAGCACATATTTCACTCTTACAGTTTTAATTTCAGTTAGTAAGTTGTTGTATTTCCTTTAGAAATGATGTTAAGCCCAATTTGTAAGATGATGGGAGGCATTCTACCCCATCATCAGTTTTGATTTTTGATTAAGACTTGAAACTGCATACAGGCATGCAGAAAAGATATTTTCCCAAAATATCTTTCCGCATATAGCACATGAAAATGTTATAAAAGAAGAGAGGAAAGATAGATACACGGTTCCATATTTTCTGAAAGACTCACTAGCTCAAGCACTCTGTATGTGTATTTTTGTATGAATTCTATAGGTGATGTTGAAGATCCCGTTGGGATTCAGAAATAGAGGATTTTGTTAGAATTGGGGATTCCACTTGAGATGATTTATAGTTTGTAACCCTTCTCCATGTTTTTTATATAAATGTTCATTTCGTATTTCTCCACACTTCTGGTGTCCAAATGTTCTGGAATGCGAGTGCTCCCATGCTTAAATTTGAATTTATCATAGCAGATCCTCATATTTACTCATCTATAGCGCTTTAAATATAGCTCAGGCATGACACTATATTCATCTCCACATCTCCTCCACTGTTCTACCGGTAATAAATATTTAGATTCCTATCTTAGAATAAGCCCAGTTATAGTTAATATCTTATCTCATTTTCTGTCATAGCCTTCACTCACTTATAACTTGACCATTGTATGTTCATTTCACGGTTGGGCCCCTTTACATCATTATGTTTTAAAGCTATCGGATACATTTACTTCTCGAATTTCATATTCAGTCTCTGCAATTTTCTTCCTTACGGTGATTACATTTAGAGTCTCGGTCCCATCTTTCTCAAAAAAATTCATTAGTTGATAGTAGCATGAGAGCCTAATATTGTCAACTGCAATCGGTTGAGTTATATGATCCTTGCACTTAAGATGTCCTAGGAACTGGTCTTCTTACAACTCAAGGCTGTCTCTAGGAGTGACAATAGGTATGATGCTCAAATTGAGATGTAACATATGGCATCAAAGGCTTAGACCTATTGGAGAGAAGGGCCTTCGGATACTGCATGGTAATTGTATGGTAGAGGTATGTCTAATTTCTCTCTGGATTTCGATTTCTATCAAAATTGTGTATATGGGAAGTAGAATCAAGTGAGTTTTCCTTCTGGTGCTAAGAAGGTGAACAAGATATTAGAGCTTGTGCATAGTGATGTGTTTGGAACTGTCTCGCTTCCATTAATGGGAATTTATATGTACTATGTTTCATTCATAGATGACTTCTCAAGGAATACATGGATATATTCCTTGAAGAATAAATCTGAAGTCTTTGACAAATTTAAATAATTTAAGGCTCTGGTGGAAAACCAGACAGAGAATGAGATAAAGGCATCAAGGAGAGATAATGGTGGAGAGTTCTGCAAGAAGGAATTTGAAGAGTTCTGTAAGAAATGTGGTATAGCATGGAAAAATACTACTCCATACACACCTCAACAAAATGTAGTTGCAGAAAGAATGAACAGAACGTTGATAGAAAAGGCAAGAAGCATGCTCAATGGTACTGGGTTAGGATAGGAATTCTAGGCAGAGGCAGTGGAGACTGCATGTTACCTAGTTAACAGATCACCTTCATCAGTGTCAGATAATAAGACTCCATATGAGGTATGGACTGGTAAGAAACCCTCTCTTTCACATATAAGGGTATTTGGATGTGATGTATATGTACATGTTCCAAAGGAGAAAAGGAAGAAATTGAATAATAAATCTGAAAGGTTCATCTTAATTAGGTATAAGGATGGTTTAAAAGGTTACATGCTTTGGAACCCAAAAACAAGGAAGTTTGTGTACAATCGAGATGTGGTGTTTATAGAGGTGAAATATGTTGTTAAACATGAAGTCCTAACAAAGGAACCTAAGAAGATAGAGTTTGAGCTAAAGGAGGATGAATCAAACTCTACAACAGAACAAGATTCAGAAGAGGAAGAGCCACAAACTCTACTTGTGAGAAGATCGGTTTAGGAAAGAAGGCATCTATAAAGGTATAGACCATCTTCTTTCTGTTCAAATTTTTCTTTAAATATCACTGATGATGATCCCATAATTCTTAGGGAGGTAGTGGATTCAAAGGATGGAAAACTCTGGAAGGAGGCCATGGTTGATGAAATGGCATCCTTGCACAAAAATGAGGCACGGGATCTGGTGGAGTTCCCGGCTGGAAGGAATCCCATTGGGATAAAATGGGTGTTTCAGAAGAAGATGAATGTAGAAGGCAAGGTGGAGAAATAAAAAAGCTCAGTTGGTAGAAAAATGTTATTCCCAGGTGTTGGGAATTGATTTTTGTGATATTGTTTCTCCCATTACCAATGTTACTTATATTAGATTACTTTTATCTGTTGTTGTTGCATTGGATTTTGAGATAGAACAAATGGATGTGAAGAAAACATTTCTTCGTGGAGATCTGGAAGAGGAGGTCTACATGAGGATGTAGAAATTATATACAATATTCATGTATATATCCAGACTCTCCTGATCTCACAATATTTATCTTCTTGCAAAATACAGAATCCTTCCATTATAATTGTTGTGAAAATTTAATCAACAATTGCAAAACACATGAAGTAATAAAAACACACATAACACAGTTGTTTAACGGGAAATCCTGAAGCTGAAAACCCCAACTATCATATTATGTATCATGGAGATCATATGAAAATCTCATACAAGCATACAAAGCTTATCACAAGCTCTTAGTATAGTACAATCGTCATACACTATACAGGCTTAATCTTGCAAATCCATGCACCGATCTTTGCCACCTGCTAGCCTGCCTCCACTGCGCAATCCAAGCTGATTAAAAAGACCAATTCAATGTAATCCCACTCTCATTGATTGCATTGTTATCATTGGCAACTCCAATGTATATGTAGACGCAATTCATGCATCACTAGTAGTCACAATGGATAGTCCATCTAGCCCTTTCACCTATCTCTCCACTCGGTCTCCACTGGAACTGACATGCACTGTAGTCAACTGCTGTATTGTTCAGTTGATTAATGAGTTATTATTTAGTGAATTAATTAATAATTAATTCACACCACTCTCACTAGTGTATCATTTAGTTAGACTATATACAACTAGCTCAACTGTGTCTAACTGAGTTAAACTGAACACAACTCCATCAACTACTTCTATAACTCCACCAACTCATTGGAGAGTTCGAACCGACCTCTCCATGTAATAGTTTGCAATTTCAGAATAGCGTAATTCCTTCTATCACTTCCCGTGCTACATCCGTGCACTTAACTGAAGTGCTCCAAGAGAATAAGATAATGATTATAGTCCAAATATTATTAAGAGCTAATAATATTCGACGTATATATTTTTATACTGGAAATCTAAAAATAGATTCAACCCAATATGTCTAAAAATAGAAGTCCATCTATTTTTCCAACTTGACCAACCATCCACAAATAGCATCCTGCAACTCATAGAATATGATCGACATGTCTAAAAATAGACATAGTCTAAAATAGACTTTGACACAAACTTCAATTAAATACCCTGTTCTAATGAAAGTGATCACTTTCCAACTAGGATCAGAAAAGATGTTTCAGGAGGCCTCCTTCACTGTTTCTTGTTGCCATTTTCAACAATCCCTCTCAACAAGAAGGGACTGTCTTTGCATGCGACATGCAACTCCATGCATTCTCCCTGCAACCTTCACAAGCGCCATGCAACTCCATGCATCTGCTCTACAACTCTTCTGAAACTGAATAGGCTCCAAACAACTCAATCAGTCTTGATGCATCTAGCATCTATCATCAAAGTCTTTGACTCTCTCGTCAGATATATTGTTGTTCGTGAACCACTGCAATTTTTGAACCCTTTGCTCCATGCACCTTACAGCAATTTATAACGGGGCTAGCCCCATCCGTGCTCCGTCATCCAGTATCCGACACTATCACTTTGATCTCACTGCATCAATCCAACTGATCATGCTACTACTAATATATGGGCTCCTCGTAGCCAGGTTCAGATCATGAGATCCACACCATCTCAATGAATCCTACCCATAAATCTCCTCTTGGGATTACTCATGTATGTCACCCCACCTCTCACCTGGTGGTATAGCTACATGCACTCCCTCTGCCCATCTGGCACGAAATTTCTCTGCATGAGTGGTTGCTCCCACTCCATGATCCTCATCTTGTGGCTGATCCACATCCCGAGGTTTACTCTTACCTACATGCAAACCCAACTCTCTCTTAAGCTTCAATTTCATGTCTTTCTTGCACTTCCCAATAGTAGGAAGCTCCGTAGAAATCCCATCTACTTCAAATCTATAAAGATTCTTCTGCGTCTCCAGTTGTGGCTGCTCCACAACCTTCTAAGACTGCTTCTCACGCTGCATGTTGAGAGGCTCCCTCTCAACCACCAAGTCACTAACCTATGCTTTTCTCCTCAAATCTTTGCATGCATCTTGTACCTCAGTGCATGTAGATTCTTGGCTCGCGCACATTGCAATTGTCTCGCCGTCGCAAAATTTTCTAACAAAAGAGCTGATTTTAAATCGACAATATCTCCCTCATCTAAGCTCTGACTTGACTGATTGGTTTTTCCAATTTGGGTATTTTTTCGCAAGGAATCCAAGTATGATATTTTTTTCTAAAAAATATTCATCCAAAGTTTCATATATTCTTTGCAAACTCGTGCACCCAAAAATTCATGCTCTCATTCCATGTAGAAAATATATAACACAACTCTGATACCATGTAGAAATTATATATACAATATGCATGTATATATCCAGACTCTCCTGATCTAAGAATATTTATCTTCTTGCTAAATACAAAATCCTTCCACTATAATTCTTGCAAAAATTTAATCAACAATTTCAAAACACATGAAGCAATAAAAACACACATAACAAAGTTGTTTAACGGGAAAGCCTGAAGCTGAAAACCCCAACTATCGTATATTATGTATCATGGAGATCATGTAACAATCTCATACAAAGCTTAGTACATCAAGATCTCAATACAATCAATCGTCACACACTAACATAGAGGAAATCTGCAAATCCATGCACCAATCTCTGCCCTCCTGCTAGCTTACCTTCACTGTGCAATCCAAGCTGGTTACAAAGACCAATTCGATGTAATCCCACTCTCATTGACTGCGTTTTTATCATTGGAAACTCCAATGTATATGTAGATGCAATTCATGCATCACTAGTAGTCACAATGGATAGTCCATATTGCCCTTTCACCTATCTCTCCACCGGGTCTCCACTGGAACTGACATGCACTGTAGTTAACTGTTGTATTGTTCAGTTGATTAATGAGTTATTATTTAGTGAATTAATTAATAATTATTTCACACCACTCTCACTAGTGTATCATTCAGTTAGACTAGATACAACTAGCTCAACTGTGTCTAACTGAGTTAAACTGAACACAACTCCATCAACTACTTCTATAACTCCACCAAACTCTGTCACATGAGTTCTAACTGAAGTCCTCCATGAAATAGCTCCAGTAAACCCTCAGGAATAGCATAATTCCTTCTGTCAGCTCCTATGCCACATCTGTGCACTTAACTGAAGTGCTCCAAGAGAATAAGATAATGTTTATAGTCCAAATATTATTAAGAGCTAATAATATTCGACATATCTATTTTTAGACTAGCAATCTAAAAATAGATTCCGCCTAATATGTCTAAAAATAGAAGTCCATATATTTTTCCAACTTGACCAACCATCCACAAATAGCATCCTGCAACTCATAGAATATGATCGACATGTCTAAAAATAGACATAGTCTAAAAATAGACTTTGCGACAAAAATCACCTGTGTGGGCCCCACCTATTTTAGGTGATTATTTTCCAACTAGGATCAGGAATGATGTTTCAGGATGCCTCCTTCACTGTTTCTTGTTTCAATCTTCAACAGAAGAAAACTGAATGTTTTACGATGAAGGGTAAGAAAGAACTGGTATCCAAGTTAAAAATGTCTCTGTATGCTTAAAACAATCACCAAGAATGTGGTATCAGAAGTTTGATACCTATATACGGGGACTTGACTTCACCAGAAGCAAAGAAGATTACTTTGTGTATTTTAAATTAATTGGTGATCATGTTATTTATTTGGTCTTATATGTGGATGATATGTTTCTGATTGGAAATGACAAAGAAATTATCCAAGATTTGAAGACCCAATTTTTCTCCAAATTTGACATGAAGGATCTTGGTGTTGCAAACTATATTTTGGGAATGGAAATTAAGATAGATCGGGTAAAGAGGAAGATCTAGTTAAACCAGAGGAAGTATGTCGAGACAATATTGCAGAGGTTCAATATGAAGGATAGTAAATTGGTGAAGGTTCCTATTCCTTTAGGTGTAAAGCTCTCTGATGAGCAGTGTCCCAAGACACAAGAAGAAGAGGAGTATATGTCCTATGTTCCATATGCTAGTGCAGTGAGTAGCCTAATGTATGCAATGATATTTAATAGACCAAACATTGAACACGCAATGGGAGTATTGAGCAGGTATATGTCAAAACCAAGGGAGGAGCATTGGACAGTAGTGAAGCGGGTTTTCAGATATTTGCATGGCACTAGTGATTATGGTTTGTGCTACTAGGGAAGACCAAGATTGGACAGAGTTTTGGACATCTGTGGTTTTGTTGATGTAGGCTGAGTTGGAGATATGGGCTAAATAATATCTACAAGTGGATATGTGTTTAGCTTATTTCGAGGTGCAGTCAGTTGGATGAGTAAAATACAGTTTGTAGTGCCTCTTTCAACTACAGAGGTAGAATGCATGGTAGCCACTCATGCAAGAAAGGAATCAGTTTGGTTGTAGAGATTGTGTTCAAGCATGTGGTTGGTGCAATTATATATAAGGATAAACTATGATAGCCAAAGTGAAATTTTCTTGGCTAATAACCCTGTCATTCAAAGACAAAGCACATTGATATTCAATATCACTTTGTGAGAGATATGGTTGAGGATAAAAAGGTGCTGCTGGTAAAGGTGGACACTTCGAAGAATGTTGTAGATACATTGATGAAGTCTGTGAGAACTTAGAAGTTATCTTCTTGTAGAGAAAAAAATGGGTGTTTCAGGGTTAGACTAATCACTAAGCTCTCCTGTGGTCCCCTGCGGAAAGAAAAAAACAATTGGGAGAATATTGGGTATGTGTTATATTCTTTCCACGATTAGCCGCACAGGGGGCGGGGGGGGGTTGAAATCCCCCCTTGTACGCTGCGTCGGGAGCAGCGGGGGGGTGGTCATAAGGGGGGTGGGTAGCCCCCTATGTGAGGTCTGGGGCAGCGCCTCGAGAATTTTTTTTTCATTATTTTTCGGTGGGCGGACCCACCTATGGTTTTGTCCATGGGTTGGCACATGGTTTTGGGACATGATGTTTTTTGGCCCATGGTATTTTTTAGATCCTGTCAAGGGAACTACAGTTGTGTTCTAATCCAAGCTTAATGGATTGGGGTTTATGAATTCTTCGGCATATATATATATATATGTGTGTGTGTCTGTGTGTGTGTGTGTGTTATAACACTAAAAGGAATATAATGAAAAACCAAGTTAGTAGTCCCGATTTGGGATCTAAGGGAAAATTTGTGTGTATATTTGTTTTATGTTTTATGCTCTCCTTACTGTTTATTTTATGTCTTTAAGAATTCATTTGTAGATAATTTTTGTAATGCGTTAAAACCTACAAGTTTATGTTGATGATGATGCTCCACCTACTTCCCATTTCTCCTTTTGTTTTAGTAGTGTTTCCATTTATCTCTCCATTTTCTGTATTTGAGCATTTTGTTCCACTACTCATGTAAACAAATTATCTTTTTCCACATCCAAATTAGAAAGCTCTTGAGTTTGAGGATGATTTGTATTTGGGAGTTTAAGTTTCTTTCTGAGGGCCTGAATGTATGCATTCTTACTTTTAAGTACCTCATCTACTGCCTTGACATCACTAGGATAATATTCTAGTTTAATAACCAATTCTTCTACAGTTCTAATTCTGGTGTCTTTAGCCATAGAAGACATCTTTTAAATTTTCAGTTTTGAATGCATGTTATTCAATGAAACTTGCAATTTTGAAGCAGTTGTGGTGGAACTGGTTAAATTTAAATAAACAATTTCACCTACTTCTTTATGAAAATCGTATCGATTGCATGAACTTGTTTAGTATCAACTGAAAATATATATGCTTTTCAATCTTCGACACTCTTAGGAGATGCTACTTTAGGTTCTAAAATGACCATTTGGAATTGCCCCTTTTTTGCATCAAATGTAGATAGCAATCTGTGTTGAGTTGTGGCAGATTTCTTCTAGAATTTTGTATAAGTTGAATCTTTGAGAGCTTCATTCTTCAAGTTAATCTCTCTATAACTTGGAAAAATGCTTCGGCGTTTTTGAACTTGAGGAGTAGATGAAGTAGGAGATTCACTAGTATCTCCTACATAAGGAGGATTAGTAGTAATATGAACTCTCAAAACCAAAGTAGAGTGTCCTCGCCCATCCCTTTCTTCTGAATATTCTTCATTGGTGTTGATTACTTGAGGATTTTCCTTGCTTTCAGTTTGAGTGGAATTTGGTGGATTTTTCTTTCTTCTCTTGAAAACTACAAAATCAATAGCTTTTATCTCTGATTCTGTGGACGACATGCTTTCCCTTGGTCATTTTTATTTCTTATCCCTACAAATATGAGTTTGTAATGAATACTAGCTCACCAATTGTTCTTTTTCTTCCTTCAATGTGCCTTCTGTCCATTATTCCTGGTTGGCATATTGTTCTACCTCTGGCCTTGGTGTTTGGGAATATGGGGTGTTTTTCTGCTCAATTATCAACTTAGATATTATTCCCAAAGGGTCATAAGACCATGTAAAACTAGGCTTGAACTTAATTTGTTTTAGAATTTCTTCTACATACTTTCCAGCAGCTCTAGTATTTATGATGTAAGCGCCAATTTGTGGCTTTAATTTGAACTTTGTTTTCTTCTTGTTAGACACGAAATGTAGTTCATCTATATTGAGCATTAGGGGAATTCTGAGGTCTAAAAGGGGTCTCCTAAGAAAAATGTACAACCAGAATAAACTTTATGAGAACCGATAGGATTGACGATGATGATGTCAACCATGGGGGATGATTTCATTTTTGGAGTAAACGGGTAAAAAGATTAAAAAATAATAAAATAATAATACTACTTTTTCAACTCGTATTTTCAAATTTCAAGCGAGAGTACTCGTTGGATGCAAAATTTAATTCCTCATCCAACGAGTACCCATGTTGCATACTTTTGATGGACCCTGCTTCACTAAAAATGAGAAATACATGGAAAACATGATTGCAATCACGTTTTTCATGTATTTATAATTTTTTTTGTAGTAGGGTCCATCAAAAGTATGCAACATGGGTACTCCTTGGATAGGTAATTAAATTTTTCATCCAATGAGTATTCCTGCTCAAATTTTGAGCAAAACCTTAGGGAGATAAGTTCAAAATACGAGTTGAAAAAATATTTTTTTCTTTTTTCCCTCTAAAATTTGATGATGTAACCAAATATTATTTTAATATTTCCACTATTATTTTATAATTTCCTTAGGAGGCCCATTTTAGACCTCAAAATTCCTCTAATTCATTTTCCTAGCATATTCTAAAGAAAAAATCCTAACTGGTACAAAACTTGGTAATCTATAAGGAGGGAGCTCGCTTCCATAAATTCTACTCTATGTATAACTTTGGTATAAATACCAATATCCCACCTTAGATTATTCTGAAATATGCAAGACTTTCTTGATCTCTAGAGATATTCTTGGTAAAACATCAATGGATAGTAAACATAAGGAGGTGCGAAGGAATTGATCTACAAAATCTGTTAAAGTGTATTCTTTTGAATTTATCTTGATCATTGAAGTCCAGTGTAATGTTATATCACATGGTTACCCTGCTCATCCATCTTCTCCAATTTAAATTAAACATGTATGCTTGATGATATAACATTAAGTATACTAACACTAACTCATATTTAAAAACTCCTTCAGCATTAAACTTTATGAATTGTTCAGGAATAGCATCAGACAAAAACTAGTTGTAATTAAAACATAATGAGGGCTTCTGTCCGACTATAAATATTGATAAGAATCCTAAAATTGCTTCATAAATCCACTAATTTGTATAGTACCCTAGTAATCAAGCCACTATATAAATGACTTGCTTTTATAATTCACAGAAAATTGGCATAGGATATAGAGGGCTATTTCTAGGAAATTCAATGGTTTCAGGAAGGAATGTTTCAAAAATATGGGTTCTCTGAGGAAGTGTGAGCTTGTTATACAATTCCATGAGTGATTTAGAGGGAAAATTATGTAGAAAAGCAAGAGAATTTATCTGTAGGGCTTCAGAAATATTTTCAGGGGAAATTGAGAATATGACTTCATCATTTGGAGCAACCACTGCCCTTTTCCTTGGTAAGTGTCTAATATGGAACCAGGCAAAAAATTCAAGGAAATTGTGGGTTTGAGGGAAGATGAATTGAGGGAGAAGGGATCTCAGGCATTAAATTCATCACTTTTTTTAAGATGTTTTTTCTTTGCCCAATTGTGAAGTTCGTAGAGGTTGAACTCATAATCGATCTCTGCAATTTTATATTGAGAGTCAATAATAGGAGTTTTGTCAAGTTCTGGTATAGGGGAAACATAGGATCCTCCTGATTAATTTTTCCCTTACCCTTCTTGCTGGTGATTTTAAATAGAAGATAACAGATCAAAGACGGGTTACCTAGGAAAGAAATCGACTCGAATTCTATAGAAATGCTGACTGTAAGTGTTCAGTTGCTTGATCGCCTTAACAATTTCCTGCAAGAATGCGTGAATGGAAAGAAAAAGTGGAAGACTCCTATGATAGATTTATAATGGCGATGAAGCAGAGAAATAACGGGAAAGTTACTATTTTTAGGATTAGGATACAGTAGATAACAAATGGTAAATTTGGTGGGAGTTTCAAATTTCCAACGGTTGGCTGACGTGGGTGATCCTGACATGGATGGCGCTAACATGGAGGCACTGAAATGGAGGCACTGACATGGAGGGTGATGGAGTGGACAAGTGGCTGAAGATTATGGGTCAAGACGGGTGGAGTGATGGCATTGACAAGTGGCGAAATATTATGGGTCGAGATGGGTGGTAATGCATCGGTGGAAAAATAGAAGGAAAGTGGTTTTTTTTTTGGGGGGGGGGGGGGGGGGGGGTTGTTAGTGGTAAAAAATTTTGGACAAGGACCCTCTGAAATGATTATGAGGGTGACACGTCGCTCTGGACATATTTTTGTGGAACCGCTTCCCCCCCCCCCACTCATTGTTAATCGTCGATAGTGCGAGGGGTTCTGAAAAGGTCCTCCCACCATTGATCCTAGTGTGAGCGATCTGGGTCATGATCCTGTCGGGAGTGATCTGGGTCATAGAGTCATGCTCGACATTTAGTCAGAAAACGACAAAACGATATTTGTCATATAATAACTCAAAACTATAGCTTAAAACATAAATCAAATTTTAATCTAAGTTTTATCTTTTTTATTTTGAAGTGGCATTTCGACTTGCACACTTACAGGTGTATTTTCATTTCTTTTTTCTTTTTTTTCTTTCTCATTTATTTCATTTATCCCCTTTTTATTTTATTTTTCTTTTCTTTATATATTCTTTTTCTTTTTCTTTTTAAACAAAAATAAAATTCACATGATACAAAAGGTTACAACAAAGCCAACGCTAATAACATGTCAGGAAGAGGTGTAACTCCAAACTTAGATAAAATTATATTATGTGAAGCCATATTTAATACAATGAGGTGGCTTTTGGTTTCATATTCCAAGATGTTTGTTGATATTTTTTACTCTCATATTTCTCCCAGTATTTAAAATTTATTTACAAGGACATAAATCACGAGTAGAGAAAACCCAAAGTATAGATCCAGAGTGATCTTTAGGCAACAAAAGGTAGTGAATGAATGGAAAACCCATTCTATTTATAACAAAATATTGAGTTAGTCTAGATATTGGTGCATAATCAAAATATTATTAACCAAATCAAGATCCAACTTTTATGGAATATTTTATTATATTTGTTTGAAGGAAAAAGAATTTGACTTGGGAAAATCCCTTTATTTGTAAATACTAAATAAATAAATTATTTATTTATTATTTTAAGGATATGGTTGAGTAATAAAATAATTAATTATTTAATTATTTATGAATTATTTAATCAAATTTAATAGGGAATATTATTTAAATAAGGTTTAAATAATTATTCCTAGAAAATAATAAGATAACTAATGATTTATCTAATTAATTTTCCTGTTTTGGGTTAAATATGACCAGGAATATTAATTAAACTATTGTTTAACTAAATGTAGATTTATTTAATATTTCCTCATGGGGTTTCCTATTTAGACCATAAACAACTTAATAAAGTTGGTTTACTCAGTTACTTTTCATAGTGAAAGAAATTTTACTGAGGGAAAAATTGGTGTTACATGGTGTACTTAGGTCCATCTAATCGTAACAGGTTAGATGACCAAAAAATGATGTAACAGATTGCCCCCCAACGTGTGAGTGTTAGGAGCTAATCATATGACCAAAGTACGTTGTAAGAACTCAATCACTAGACACCGAAGGGGAATTCAGAGAGAGAGAGGAATATAAGGTAGACAAAAACGCTAAAGGACTAGACCCCGAGGAGGCGAGACTTACAGGTGCGACAAGTCTCTTTTATGAGTGAGTACCTGTGCTATAGGTGGCGGGGGAGGCATACCTATGCTCGTTGAGACAAAGTATAAAGAATAATGTGTCCAGTAAACAAGGGATTGAACTATACAGTACAAGATGGCATAAACATGAGCCATATAAAAACATGATAATGAATCCCACATACATACTGTGTCTCGGATAATAGCGAGGACTTATACAATAATATCTGAGTACATGAGATACAAATACAACCCAAATTCCCTTGTAAATAGGAAAGGGCTCTGAAAATATGACTGATACATGCAAACAAAAAGACATTGCAAGAGGTTCGAGGCCGAAATCATCAAATATATGGAGCTGCATCAAAGGCTGTAATGAAGAGGTCATCCAGGCATGTGGGGGGATACCCTTAGGGCCACCCCTCATGAGGGCTGAAACATCTCACACACATCTAGAAATCACTGGTATCAGCTACTGCATCATTGAAACATCAAGCATACAGATCTCGATCATGCTAAAAGGAGCTGGAGCTGTGAAATAATCAAGTCAAAGGGTAATTAGGATTCCCTTTTCCTGATCCAAGGCACCGAACAAGAGTGGAAGCTGGAACCAAGGTACACCGCCCTCTAGACCTATCTTCTGGAATGAATGATCAGATGTCGACAGAAGGAGGTATTCCATAGGTGAGGTAATAAGGGATCCTCAACTAAGGCATGAGAGAAAATAGTAGATTGACTGATAGACTGGCACCAGGGATGATGATGAAATGGGGGGTACTGAGTAGCGGACGAACAACTTCCCTTGTTAGATCATAAAGGGCATGGATGACCTGGCAGCGACTGACACAATATCATGAGGGATAGGGGATAGAAGGGCTGGAGGCCACAGTGTGTGACACGAGAGAGGAACCAAGAAATGAAGGATGGAGGACTATAGCGGGATACAAAGGGACTCGGGATAGACTCCATGAATGCACTGATGAGTCAACTCGGATGCTCTAAACAAGGGCGACTCGATTATGCTGCCACACAGTAAAGGTCCAATGGGGACCATAAAAACATGAGTACAAGATGGTTACTCATGAAGAAAATTGACACGAGCATGGACAAGTATGGAGGCAAAGAGGTGCCCCAAGAACAAGTGTTTCAAGTTAAGAAATTAAATTTTGAGGAGTGGTGAAGTGACGCTTCATGGACAAAATGTGTCCCGGTGAAGTATCAAATCATGAAAAACTAACAGATACCCATTTGAGGGCTCGATGAGAGCTTTTCAACATTACAAACAGTTTGTCAAACTAAGCTTCGGTTTGGAAGCAGCAGGTGAAAGAAAAATCAGGGGTTTCTCTTTTAATAAGATATTTTCCCTCCAAATTCACTCATTTTCATGTGGAGCTATGGTGAATGTAGAGAGGAGAGAAGGCCCTAAATCTTGTGGCGATCATAGCGGACAAACCGACCGTTGGAATCGAGATCTGTTAGTTGCGGGTAAGAGGCCTAACCCTACTCTTTCATTTCAGTGGATTGAAAGTTTATTTTAGGTCCCTAGAGCTCAGGAATAGACCCTTGCTCCTCTTCATGGCTGGGTCGCACTTTTTGGGGAAAAAACTGTGACCTGGGTAGTAGGTTTTGGGTAGAAAATTGTGACCTGTCCCAGGAATGGGCCTGAAAAGTGTGACCTAATAGGGAGGGGTTTTTCTATGTTGTTTTTTGGCTGAGAACTAGGTTTTTATGTTTGGATACAGTCTTTCCTATATGTATACTAACAAATATGATGGTTTTGTGTACATATGGCAGAATTACGGATCAACTAGAGAGAGAGAGACCTAAGCACATTACGGTCAGAGATCCAAGAGGATCATGGTGTCTGTAGTGCATTGGCCAGGTTTGGGGTTATGAATTTTGTGGAGAACCCTTTGATGAGGGTTGGAGAGCCTTTATTGGCCCGGATTGTTAGCTATTGGGATCCATACCATGAGGTATTTATAGTGCAGGGGCACCGGATCAAGTTGGCGGTCTAGAATATATATTTCCTGATTGGTCTCCCACCCCTTGGGATGGTCGGGAATAATTATCCAGTGTTATCGTAAGGACGAAACATCATGGAGTTTTTAGAGCACCATTTTCAACCAGGTCTCTGTGTCAAAGGGACACGAATACCCATAGGGGATCTATAGATGTTAGAGACCCATGTTGTGGCCGCAGTGGTGCTACGAATCCTGGGCAACTAGGCACTCCACCACATCACTAGAGGACAGATGATGCTTGTGGCGAGTGTGTTGAGTGGGACCTACTATGTTTGGGCCCAGATGATGCTGTTGTCATTGAAATGATATTTGTCACTATGCAAGTGGCAAGTGAACCATCAATGTGCATATGGGACAATGTTGTGCTCACTCTTCTTTGAGAAGATCCTGATACTTATACCTCGCATAAAACTCCAGGATGGGGGCCCGAGGGAGCCCAGGATGCGCCGGTGGGGGCGACTACTATGCAGAGGAGGAGGTGGGGTGGTCAAACGAGTGTTATGACCTGAGTTCTTTGCTCATTGGGATCATATTCCATTGTCCATAAATGATAATCCCTATAGTGGGATGAGTTATCGTGGGGACCCGGACTTGCCACTGCCACCTGGTCCAGTATGGGGGCCCAATGGTAAGTGAAAAATTGCTAATTGGTAAGTGAATTGTAAATTTTTAGAATATTGTATATGGTACTGATTCTTTCATTTTTGGTATGCAGATACAACACTGGTAAAATTGGCCAGGTAAATGGGATGGCTTGTAGTATCAGGAGCTGCAGGACCTAGTGGATCGAGGGTGCCACAAAATGAGGATGCAACAGCCCTCTTGGAGGACATCTGTTGTAGATGTGAGGGGCTTCTGACCAGTGGTTCATAGCATGGCTAGCAAGAATTAGAGGAGTAGTACATAGAGCCATGTATTGGTCTATCCTCGGAGTGGTGAGGGTCATGCGGTGCATGGTGATGGCTGGAAAGGGGATTCATGATCTACGAGCTACAGGAGCAGAGCCATTGGCTCGGGATCCTTCAGATAGTGATTAGTGTGTAGGGGTAGGTGGTGTCCCCAGGTTTTGAGTTTTTGTAACATGCTATGGGCATGTTATATGTATCAGAGTTGATGGACTCTAAAAAAATTTATACGACACATATTATGAATATGCATCGTTTTGATGGTTTTATGTTATTGTATTGTGTTAAATGCGTATACTAAATGCCAATCTAGAATATTGTTTGCAATTCTATCTACATAGTGATTTTGTTCTCTAGGTACATGACTGAATGTAATGATTTCAAATTCACGCATCAAAATATTCACTCGTAAATATCTTCTAAAAAGGATAGGATTATGTACACGATAGACACCATTCAATTGCATGATAAGAAGCAGGGAATCTAAACGAACATGAAGTTGTAGGATGTGATGGGAAAGGGCATCGACTAATAAACCTTGAACTGCATCATATTCGGCCTGATTATTGGTAGCAGTACCAATGCATACACCATTTGAGAGAACAAGCGAATGCACGGGGTAAAGATGGCCCAACCTACCAAAGCTAAATTCTGCTAGTAGCGACTTGCACCATCGGCATAACCGATATAAGGTGTGGACTGGAGGTCCATCTAAAAGGTGCCACCATAAAATAAATGGGAGGATGATGAATAGTACTGGAAACCTGAGCCCACAGTAGAAATCAAATGAACAATGCTAGAGGGAGTGATTTGGGTAGGATTTCTACTGCCCGCACACTGACGAGAAGGTGGTGCGTGGGAGCTACCAAAGGTGTAGCTTGTGCTCAGGATGGTGCCATCCCGTTTATGGGTGGGAAAGATGAGATTAGGGGTGGACAAGGCTTCCATTATTTCATCGTCACAATAAAATATGGAATGACTAGAGGAAGGGAGACTACATGATGCAACGAAGCTACCTAACCCATCATCATGAGAAGATAGGTTCAAATGCGCATAATCACGGGGGATAACGGAAGAACAAGCAGATAAAGGATCTACCAATGTTGAGCCCAGTGTGGTCGTTGAAGGGAGGTCGAGCGAAAAAATAGGGAAGATTCATAGGGAGCTTCCACCTAGGGTCTCATGGATGAGGACAGGTAGAGGATGGTGGCCACAGGCTTCATCATCTTAACATCAGGAGGGGGAATGTGAATGGGAGCAGGTAAATTGTCAAGCTGGCCTGCAGCATACTGCACAATTATGGGAGAGGCGGATTGGTTCTATTCAACCTCGTACTCTCAAACTACCACTATAGAGGCATGGTAATGCATAACGTGGGGACAATGGTGGGAATAATGGCCATGGAGATAAGATAAAGCACAAGGTTGGTTGGTGTGAATAGCCTTAGGGTTCTTGGTTGCATTCGAGGAAGAAAAAAAGGCTTCAGGGACCATAGACTCAGGGAATGCAACATTAACGATGGGATTGATATGGGGCAACTCAGGATAGGTATGGGTGGCATGACCGACGACATCACACAAAGCGCAAGGCTTTGGAGGCAGAGGAGGAGCAGGGTCAGTCGCAGAAGCCTTGTATTTTGATGCCCTTCTTACCTGAAGTGGTCACAACATGAGAGGGTTCCTGCTGAGGTGGCTCAGGAACTGTAGCAGCGGGAGAAGTCATGGGGACCAGTTGAACCGAGGTCAAAGCAAGATAAGGTTTGGTTTGACCAGGCAGGGTAGCGGTTGGCGGATGAAGGTACCAGATGGTAATCCCCAGGGTCAGGTTGGGAAGAGATAGAGTAGCCATGAGAGGTACCGAGTACACTCTAGGAGGGGGAGCTAGGAACGGTATCTGACCAAAGGGGTAATGGCCAGGCGGGATGGCTCCAAGATGGTTAACACTTGGAGGAACCATTCCAGGATGGTAGAGAGGCTCATGGATACCATATGTAGGTGAAGGGTCAGGAGGAGGGGGTCCAAAAGGCTGAATCGAAGGGCTAGGAGTAGGCTACGGAGGGTGAGGCTGCTGAATAGCCGAAGAGAGCCACTTGAGGGAAGCCCAAGACAATTGCATCATGCAAAAATTTGATGAGAGCTAGGATTAGAGATAGGAGGAGGAAGACCAGGGAATGTACCAAGCAAAGAGAAATCTTTGTAGACTCTCGGTGAGACACTATTCAAAGGATCGACGATTTTCTTATTGACCACGGAAGATATGATGGACTCAGGGGAGGTCTAAGACTTCAATTCGTAATATGTCAACTGGTCAATGGTGACTATATTTTGTGAGGGAAGGACATCTTGCGTTGAATCTCAGATGGGACAGCAGACATCGCATAGGTGTAGCTATGACCCAATAGAATGTTGTAATATAAGGGGGCATCAATGACTTCTACATCAACGCAAATAGTCTTGCCCACAAGAGTAATAGGATAATTGTGGAATAGGTCAATGGGCTGGGAGGCGTGGCCATCCCATGCTCGAAGAGTGATCATGGAAGGAGCCAACTCAGGTGATTTGAGTTGCTTCCAAACCAAAGCAGAAATCACACAGGTGGATGCCCCCTCATCAATGATACACTAGGAAACATTGGAGTTCTCGATCTTGACTGGGATTTCGAAGGCGATGGAAGCAGGAAGAGGAGGATGTTATGATTGGTTAACATTGAAGATGATCAAACGATCATCATCAGGTTCTACAACACCCATGGCAGATAGTATAGCTTTTCGTTGTGAAGGGCATGACTAGAAGAGTTCCAGTGTTGAGATGGTAGCAAGAGATTGCGCCAAATCATCTACTATACTATACGAATGGGAAGCTTTGCTAGAAGCGGCATTTCAGTGTAGTGGTCCCTTAGGGATCTTGGTATGAACCTCTGCCTTAAGCTGAGGGATCTACAAAGGAACATTAATTTTTGAAAGAGGTTCTATAGAACTTGAAGAAAGTGGCTCAAGGATAGACGTAGCGAGAGGCTTGTTGTACTGACGGGACTGAGTTTGAAGGTTGAGGTATACGGTTATAGGTTGGTCATAGTTCATCATGAAAATCTGGTAATTGGAGGTACCAGATGTAGGAGGTTGAGTAGCCACCTGAAATTTAGATGGTTGGGTAGCCACAAATCCTTGCTGAGGGAAAGGATTAGTAAACACAACCGGCTGACTAGGCGCAAGATTGGGAGGGACGGAAGGGGAGGCTTGCTTTCCTCGCAAAGTTTCTTGAGATTCCCACTTATGCTTCATCTATGGCAAAAGAGGACAATCGTGTGTGTAATGACCATAAACATCACAACAAGAACAGGGTTTGTCCATGTGAACAAGCTTGTCCTGCTTGGGTTGAGTGCCCTATTGCTAGTTAGCAATGTTAGCTGCATTATTTTGCGGATTAGGTCTAGGATTACTGGAGGCAGATTGATTTTGAGTGCCTTTCCTCTTCTTTTTGGAAGGAGGGGTATTAGTCACACCCTGCTATGCATACACTTGCCCTTGAGGGGGCGGTGGCTCCTGTTGTGGGGTTTGAGAAGGAAAGGGAGGCAGATGTGCTAATGCTGGAGGAGCTGGAGCACCAGGCTACGGATACGGATAATAAGGAGGTTGGATAACATTGTGGTAAACATGATGTTGGGAAAAAGGGGGAGGCATGTCATATCCTAGATACATGCTACCGGGAGGGGAAAAAGTGCAAGAGGTGCCGCCCACCCCCCCCCCCCAGGAAAACCATAGCCCATGGGAGGTTGAGCGTATGGACGAGAGAGAGCTCCAACGATACCGTCAGCTGCATGAGATGCCCCCGGTGCATTGGCACCATCGGGCCTAGGAAGATCAGGTAGAACTGTATAAACATAACCCGATTGAGCGTAGATCAGGTCATATTTTAATGCAATTTGGAGAGCAGCTTCTTCGGTTTGAGGGAAATGCGATGTGACATCTTTTCCTATAGGAGGCAAGAGAGATCTAAGGAACCAGTCCATGTAGACATAGACTTCAAAGGTAGGGGCTCAACATAGGCTCTTTCTTCTCTGCCATTCCAAGACATGATCAGATAGGCGGGTCGCAAATGATTGACGGAAAGAAATCAAAATTTCGATACCAGTGTCATAACGAAGGGGAAGCTGGAAATAATACAAAAAATCCCAAGCAAGAGTCACAAAGGTGGTATGATCAGATGAGGCCTGATTAACATACCACTTATAAGCTTCACCAGTAAGCGTACATTGGAACAACTGAAGACAGACAGAGTCATCGGTAATGGAGTTAGACAAACACTACATGTGGAAAGATCGAACATGATTTGTAGGATCTTCTCCAGCAAGACCTTCAAACTTGGGAATATCGGAAGGGAGCTTGGTCAGCATAGTAGGCCAACTAATTTCATGATGTATAAGGGCATTTATCAGCTGGTTAAAATTGGGAAGACTGAGGCATGCCATATAGGGAAGTAAGGGAGCAAGCGGGGTAGTTCCTCTTGCGGTCCCACTAGTAGTAATTCCATCATTAGGGCTAGGGCTGCCACCAGCGTTAGGTCTTGAAACAAACATGGTGAAGGTGTGTTAAGTCCCTATATTAACAGTGTAGTCCCTTATTATGTTAGTGTAGCCCCCCTTATTGTTATTGTTGTACCCCTGTAAACCCCATATTGTTATTATTGTGCCCTTAAATTATTATTGTTAGGTCAACTAGGATAGCATTGTGGCCCCATGGACTCCTATATATAGAAGGAGGTTTTGGTCATTTGTATAATCCAATAATTGTTCATTCATTTAATTTATTGGAGGTTTCCCCCTCGTAGTGGCTTATTTCTAAGGCATTGATATCTCTTTTCTTCTATTTTTGGAGCTAGTTTCCCAACATTTGGCATCAGAGCTTTGGATTCTAGGGTTTTGCTGCTCCAAACTGGTCATCGTGGCATTTTCATGATAACATGTTTTCTACGAAGGTTCAGAAGCTAAAATTTTTAGAGTGTGAAGAAAAAATCCTGAGGAACATCTTTGCAAAATTTCAGAGCTTGGTTCGCAATATTTTCGGATATATGATATGTGGAAATTAGGCATTTTTTAGGCTCCCGAATTTCATCTCAAAGAGGTTATTGTGGGAAAATATTCATAACTCTCTCTCTAAGCATCGGATAGGAATGCTATAAAAATTGACCGCAAGTACACAGACTGTAGTTTCTTGTCTATCAATTTTAGAGCCAAAGGAAGAAACAGTGACATGTGGCAAGTTGTACAAGTTAACTCTACTAAACCAGTCCATAATTGGGTCATTGTGGGAGATTGGACATAACTTTGCCTTGAAGAATCCAAATCAGGTCAGACCTATGACATTTTAAATAAGGTTCAGAGGGCTACTACAAGGCCAAATTTCAGATATTGAGGATCTACAAGTATAGAGATAAGTCAATTTCAATATCGAGCTCCTCAAAAGCAAGTAAAAGGTGTGTATTTTTTTTCCAAATTGCATAAGTCTTGTTTGAAGAATCAAGTTGAATTGATTCCAAGGGCATATAGTAGAATATATTTCAGTATTGGGTTCTGAAATTCCTCCTAAAAATAATTCAACACCCATTGATCCCTCAAAAATCTATACTATGACGCATGAAGAGGAAGAATTGCAGTATGAGATATCAAAATTACGGTACCAAGTGCAACAAATTTCGATCTTACGAAGAGAAACCGAAGATGACATAGATGGTTTAAAAGCATAAATGGAGGCTAAGTTGGATGGTTTGAAGAATCAAATAATAGATAATATGAATGATAAATTAGTGGAAGATCACATCGAGCATCAACAACAAGTTCTCCAACTCTCAAAGGATAACCTAACTTTGGTGCAGAATCTAATGAAACAACAGGAAGATCAACGTCACATCGAAATAAGTCCTGAAGCAGTCACAAAAACAAGAAATCAACAAGTACAATCAATTTTAGAGTATCTCAGCAAGTGGAAGAACTTTCCTGTAGAACATTCCACATGGGAGGATGAGAATTTTATACAGAAGCATCAAAAAATAATCAGGCGTTGAGGACAACACTTGTTTGAAGGAGAGGGGAATGTTAAGTCCCTATATTAATAGTATAGTCCCTTATTATGTTAGTGTAGCCCCCCTTATTGTTATTGTTGTACCCATGTAACCCCCATATTGTTATTATTGTGCCCTTAAATTATTATTTTTAGGTTGGCTAGGATTACATTGTGGCCCCACTAGGATTATATTGTGGCCCCATGGACTCCTATATATAGAAGGAGGTTTTGGTAATTTGTATAATCCAAGAATTGTTCATTCATGTAATGTATTAGAGGTTTCCCCCTCGAAGTGGCTCATTTCTAAGGCGTTTATATCTCTTTTCTTATATTTTTGGAGCTGGTTTCATAGCAAGGTGATAGGGGGAGAATCGGGGGTGGAACCAGAAAGGGAACCCAATGAACCAAAAGAGGAGTTAGAGTGTGGACTCGATGGAGGACTAACTCAAATCCTACGCTAAGGATTAAGTCTTCCTACCGGAAACTGAGGATGAAGGACAAGAAATCTTCAGGATAAATGCCTTGGTGGTGCAATGGTGATGACACAAACACGACACAAAGGGAAGAGAGACCAACAAGGGTGGAGAGGTGTAGGATCAACTGAGTACAATGTCAAAACAAGGGCAGTGAGGTGTAGGATCAATTGATTTCAATGTTTTAAAGTATTTGCTTGGCAGTGTTAACCAAGCTCTTCTTCACTTAGGGTGTGTGTGATAAGTGTGTAAATTCTAATTTTTAAACCCAGATGTTTGTAGAGAAAAAGAAAAAGTGTGTTGTATAACTGTAAATAAACCTTCAGATAACAGTATATCAAACTAAAATAACATAAAAGGAGGTGGGCCTCTAAAAAAATAGTCTGTAGGTGGGCAAAAATATAGTCAAAAAACAATAAAATAGCCAATAGATCTAAGGTCGGGAGGGATAGGGATCTAAAGTTCAGATTTTCTGGAAATAGGTGCAGAAAAACAACAAAAAATCAGAGGAAAAAATGTTGTAAATGAGGTGGCGAAAGGATATCTCCTATAGGGAACAGAGGGGACCCTAGAGAAAAACCCAAACAAAAATAAAAATAGGTGTTGTGGATGGATAAATAGCCAATCTAAAGTCGATCTGAAGGTAAGGTATCAAATCTGAAAAATCGGCTGAACACTCTGAAATTTCAGACAACCTGCAGCAGATAAAACTCTTCCACAAAAGGTGGAGGGTACTGAAGCCCTAGAAGGCTAGGTTCCCACTTTTTTGACTAAAATATAACAATTATAGGTCCAAAACGGGCGGAGACGGAGGTTAGAAAACCCTGAACAGAGGCCTAGACAAACCCATAAAACTTTCAGAAAAACTCCCGCAAAAAGTCCAGGTCGCAGTTTTTGACATGATTTCTACTGAGGTCACATGGTCTGGCCTATTTTCTGTGCCCTGGAGGTTCAGGTCACAGGTTTTGGTCCAAAAAGTGTGACCTGCACTTCTGGCACTTTCAGGAGTAGGTTTCAGAAGAATGTGTCATCTTAGCTGCGGCTGATACCAATCACCTGCGCAAAAGGTCTGAAAACACACGAAATTCAGGATTTTTAATGTTTTAGGGTTTTATACATTAAAAAAAAGCAAGAAATAAAAACAAGAATTTGAAGGGAAATCCTAGGGTTTGAAGTAGCTGGATATGCAGGGATCTGAAAAAGACAGCGGTCGTAATCTTAAACTCGTGTGGAGTCGCCAGTTTTTAGTATGAATCTTAATCGCAAGTGTACAAAAAAGGCTCACTTTAGACGTGCATAACAAACATTCCTAACAGTAGAGATGCTTGTCAATATCTTTAGATCTGCAATTAGGTGACCAAGATAAATGCTGCAAAATCTAGATCTATGCATTAAAAGGCATTAAATAGTAAATAAAAACAAGAGGTGCTCCATGCATCCAATAGACAAGACAAGAATATGTTTAAAGAATTTTGTATTAAGGGCACCTAGGAGGAGAACATAGAAGGATGTTACGAGTCCTCCTCAATGGGATGGGTTCTTGTAAGTCCTCAACACTTCAAATCTAAAATCCCTCGCTCTTGATGGTGTAGAAAACCCAGGCAAAAAATGGAACTCAAAGGGAGCCCACAAGAAAAATGGTAGCAAAATATTACAATGATGGTGGATCAAAGTCAGACCCAAAGTATAGATCCAGAGTGATCTTTAGGCAACAAAAGGTAGTGAATGAATGGAAAAACCCTTCTATTTATAACAAATTATTGAGTTAGTCTAGATATTGGTGCATAATTAAAATATTGTTAACCAAATAAAGCTCCAACTGTTATGGAATATTTAATTATATTTTTTGGAGGGAAAAAGAATTTGACTTGGGTCAAATCCCTTTATTTGTAAATAATAAATAAATAAATGATCTATTTATTATTTTAAGGATGTGGTTGAGCAATAAAATAATGATTTATTTAATTATTTATGAATGATTTAGTCAAATTTAATAAGGAATATTATTTAAGTAAGGTTTAAATAATTATTTCTAGAAAATAAAAAGGATAAATTATGATTTATCTAATTAATTTTCTCATTTTGGGTTAAATATGACCAGGAATATTAATTAAACTATTGTTTAACTAATTATTCCTTTAGTAAAATCAAACAATTTAGATTTATTTAATATTTCTTCATGGGGTTTCCTGTTTAGACCATAAACAACTTAATAAAGGTGGTTTACTAAGTTATTTTTCATAGTGAAAGCAAGTTTACTTAGGTTAAAATTGGTCTTACATGGTGTACTTAGGTCCATCTAATAGTAACAGGTTAGATGACCAAAAAATGGTGTAACAATATATATATATATATATATATATATATCTATATATATATATATATATATATATATATATATATATATGTGTGTGTGTGTGTGTGTGTGTGTCCTCAAAGGACTCTTAAAAAATAATCCTCGAATTCATTAAAAGGATATACTCCAAAACGCCCAAGTTACATCTAATTGGCATGAAGATGCACATGTGCACACACACACACACACACCCAATCGATAACCCCCTACAAACACACAAACATATAATTAAAAAAAAGAGGTACATGAAAGGACTTTAATTATTATTAAGAATGTTTCTTTTTTTCAGAGGAAAGAACTGTAATTTTAATTAATTTATAAAAGGATTCAATATTACATTTCGTATATACACCCTTAAGTATAATCCAAGAAATTTTTTTGAATGCCTATTTTGAGAGCTAACATGCTTTTGTATGATACATTTTTCTGAATTTTCCTAAGGATTTTCATAAATAGCTATATAGATCATATTATACAAAAATTGGTGAAAAAAATAATTGTTTTCACCCTTCTTAGAAAAGACGATCATATGGACTATAGGATTTAGCGTATCTATTATGTGAAAAAAAATAAGTCTTTTTAGCCTGGATTGTTTGTTCTATGTACAGCTTGTGATAGTACTCGTGGGAGGAATATTCATGATGGTCCTATAGATGTTAGAGACCTTGATCGATATTCATACCTACTTTTGAGATCCTATCATCCAACCCATTTGGTCCTTGTTGATTCGGGAGGATCCAAGAAGGCATAGAATTTAAAATTATCAAACGTTGATGGAAATGGTGTCATGTCAATGAGCTCGATGAGACGATTCAAATGAAACTTGAATTGCATTTATCAGAGTCTATTTGAAGAATTTATGGTATTTTGAAGATTTTGACCAATAGGAAAAACATCAAACTTACCAAGACATGTGGCAACATCTAGATGTGTCACATGGAAATACATATAGGGTGATGTGGCAGAATTTCGGCTTAACACATGGAATAGCATGGAGATGACATGTGGCATTGAGTTAGTAGTGACATGGTAGTAAGAGGTTGACGTGGTGATGACTGGGTGCATGGCATGTGTTATCACCCATAAAGTTGTGAAACGTTACTTGACATGGTCATATAGTTCAGTCATCAAAAGGATAAGGTCTCCTTAGCCTTTTCAAGTTGGTATAGGAAAATTTCATTTTTTTTTACATGTTTAACCTATCCTAATTTCCATGGTCACCTCCATTTATGTCATTTCATGTCACGTCAATCCTCATTTGGTGTCACTTTTCATTCCCCATGCATTTAAAATAAAAAAGGGTGCTTTTATCAGTTTTTCAAATTTTTGTAGCATTTTATACAACAACACAACGGGTTTCGGTATGAAATTGCCTAATAGTTTTGTAGCAAATCTGTCAGAGGTTAAAATAACTATGCTACGAAATCTGTTTTCTAATCTGTCTTGTCAAATTCGCTATGAAGTGTCATTCTATGATAGGAGGTGTTAGGGTGGAGGTCATTCAAGTATGTTATGTTTAATTGAAAGGTACATAGTTGTGTCTGAGGTCATCATTACCCTTTTTGGCATGTATGTGTCATGATTAAAGCATGAGTTGTCAGTTAAACCATAAAGCCTTACACCAATTATCCTTTTGTCATATTGTGCTTTATCTTTGCATGTAATTTGATCTGTGGATAGCTGCTTCATCGAGCCAAGCATGTTGTTGGCATATATTAACTTTACAAGTGTCATCAACCAAGCGAGGCTATGAAGATATAAAGCACCCACGGCTGTAAGAAGGAAAAAAAAACAAAGGTGGTCATTACCACAAGTATGAGCCCATGGACATGAATTTAATTAATGAAGACCCAACTACCATGGAGGTTTTCAGAAGAAATGGTTGCTTGCAATTCTGTCAAAGGTTGCAAGGATTTCATCTACAGTTTTCCAAGTATTTTTCTACCAGCTTCACAGGAATAGATTCAAAAGTGGGAATTCTGAACCTTACAGT
Source organism: Pinus albicaulis (assembly GCA_034641835.2). NCBI lineage: Eukaryota > Viridiplantae > Streptophyta > Pinopsida > Pinales > Pinaceae > Pinus > Pinus albicaulis. The sequence goes on from CM076581.1 coordinate 1,210,153,368, forward strand.
GACACCAAATACCATCTCAACAACAACACGAATCCCTAGAGGATGGGAACAATGGTTTAAAGGCATAAAATTCACAATGCGGGATTGCAAAGAGTTCATCAAGAAAGAACACATTGAAATTGATCTCACAAATGCTATCACTAGGAGTTTCATGAAGGAAAATTATTCAAAGTTGTTGATGATAATCCAAAAGTATTTTACTTTTGAAGGAAGGTTTTACATGGTCTACTTCTATCATCTTAGGCTTCTTCTGAATTTTGTGGGTAAGAGGTCACTTTTCTTGCCTTTTTATTTATACAAAAGTCTATTGAAAATTTCAGATAAGGTTCAAATAAAAACAAAGGGAAATGAACCTTCTCTTTTTCATCATCGTTTGATTAAGTTGTTGATGTTAGAGGAATTTAAGAGATTAGACAGAGATTGGAATTTATTTTTGTTCATGAGTGGTTATGAAATTGATGTTGACACTCCTAAGAAAGCCTCAAAACCTAGAACCAGTTCATCACCAACTGTGGCAAAGGAAGTTGAAGAAGGGAATAGATCATCTCCTCTAGAACCAGTGACCATGGAGGCAGATCCTTTACAGAAGATTGACACACCTAAAACAACACCTGAAAAAAAGAAGCAGACAGTCAGTAAACAAGGCAGCAAGAGAGTTACTAGGAGCCAAACAGTGGATAAAGGAAACTTGGAGGATATCCTGCATGCAATTGACATTGAAGAATCACCCATTGTGCAAGTTGAAGGCATTGAAGATGGAGGAAGAAAGCTAAAGAAAGGTAAGATAGCTAAAAAATTAGAGTTTGCAAGTGATGATGCTGGTTTTATATTTCAACCTAGGAAGCCAATGACCAAACATGCATGGAAGGTCTTGGAAAGCAGCAAAGAGACTAAGAATATCAATGAAACTACCCATTCACCAAGCATTATAGATGTGTCTTCACCTGAAAAAGAAGAATTGTTTATCAAACAAAGAAAAGGTAAAGAGAGAATTATTGAAAAATCAGAAATTGAAATCCTTAAAGAGAAGTTAAAGGAGGCAGGTAACAAGATATCAGCTTTGAAGCAAGAGGCAAATAAACAAAGAGTTGAGAAATTTCAATTTGAGAAAATGAAGAAAGTCTAGGAAGATCAAGTCGCAATTGTTTCAAAAACCTTGGACAATACAGAGAAGTTGATGAAATGGACTCAACCACTAAGAGCGGAGGTTAAAAATGTTAGGAGGATGAATTTGCACTTACAATCCAAAAACAGAGCATTAAAGGAAAAAGTGGAAGACCTTCAAGAGCAATTGGATTTGATTCATGTGGAGTTGGAAAAGAAAGGATTGAAGATGACAGTGGTAGAAGAGCCCATTAGTCAACTAATTGTAAATGAGGAGGAAACACCACATGAGTAATAAGTTAAGATGGAATATGTTTTAGGAGGTTCATAACATGCAGAGAACCCAAATTTTGAAACAGAAGAACATTTTTTGAAGACCATATTGAAAAAAACATTTCTTGGTTTTTTACATAGTTCCATAGCGTGCCTCGGGCTTGAAGCCAGAAATACGCTATGAAAATTCCTATAGGTGCTCTTTTGCTTTAAAACCCAATTTTGGCATGTTTTATGGTGGAAGATCGATGGTTTGCAAGGTGTCATGACATAATGAAGATGTTGGAATAGCAAAGAAGTCAAAGAGATTGATGGAAAAGCCATTTTTCCCATGATACTAAAACTCGCTACGAAACTGCCTGAAACTGCCTTGTTTTCGTAGCGAGTAATTTTTGAAGAATTTTGAGCATATTGATAGTACATAAACTAGCTAGAAACCTCTAGCATGTCAATGGACCTTATCAGTAGATATTTATGACTGTAAGGGAGTTCCACACAACCAACTCATCAGTCAAAACAACGTTAAAGATGAAGGTCATCCATTCCTAAAAAGCAGGTTTATGTTCCACAGATCTAGGGGTGCTTTAAAGATGTAAAGTGGTGGTGAACTTGGTGATTTTTCCTTCAAGTATGTGACATTCATGATGTAACCATTATGTAATTGTTTCACTAATAGGATAAAGGAATGTAATAAATAGGAGATATAGTCCTATTAGGAGTTTGTTTTCTTTAAGGATAGCTATCATTTTTTTGTTTTAAGTTAGTGATTTCAACTATGATAGGTGTTAGAGTAGAATTCGAAGATCTAGCCAGCTAGGTAGATCATCCACATTGTAAATAATGTCTATTTACATCTAAGAGCAAGAGGTTGGAGAATATTGCACCAAATTGTTGCTTGTATGTTTGATCCATTTTCAGTAATACAAAGTGACAATCTACTTCCAGACCTGAGATTCTCATGAGGTTTTTGATGTGTTATTGATAGGTATCTTTATGTTTAATCACTTTCAGTATATTTCATCTCTAATTACTCATAATTCATAATATTATGCTCTGACTTTTGTGATGAAATGACTATGTTTTCCTATGCTATGTGTGTGAATTAGCTCTGTTAAAAACCTCTATCTGCCTCAGCTTCCATGTGAAGAACCACTGTCACTAAGACTACTAAATGTTGACTCCATAAGCCCAATGGTAGTAAGTCTTCATTTTTCAACCTGTAATCATACAAAAACAAGTTACAATTCCATAGAGTTAGCCATCTAGTATTGTCCTTATTCAAAATCATAAACCCCTTTTGAGAGAGCCCTCTCAAACTGAAGAGGCTAATCTTCAGTTAGAAGTGGTTTGAAAGAGTTTCATTGAGTTGATTGATGAGAAACCAATCAAGATCAATTTGGTGATAACAATGTGGACCTATGGAAGCATGCCACATGGAACAATTAGAGGGCATCACGTTGCACCTCAGGAACAACATAGAAATTTCGATGGTTTTAAAATTTGTTTTATGGGTTTCATGGTGGGGTTTGAACCTATGCCATCAATGGAGACAAGCTAGTGCTCCAACAATGAGCCACATGTTGGAATTTGTAACAGTAGTGGAACTTTCTATATTTGAGTTTTGTTGTAATGTAAATGCCAAAGGAGGGAAGGCTGCAAACCCCATGACCTCCTTGGAATTGGCAATATATTATGCAAAAAATGAAAACAGATGTCATTCTACCAACCAATATGCATGCGGGGCCAACAATGATTGGAGTGTGATTTAATTCACCAGCTAACAAGCTACATGATTGGACCATTTGATTGCAAATTATATTATCATATGGTTATATTGTTGTAATCAACTATTATATTTGTGTGTGTGTGTGTGTGTGTTACAACAAAAACAAAGTGTTATAGTTACAACATATTGCACCACAACTGGGTTTCGAATTGGACTGTTATACGAACGATCATAACACTAATGTGACATTGTTGTATGGTTATACTCATATGTTATATTTTTTTCATTGGTTAGAATGGGTGTTATGTTTATATATATGGTTACAACAGTGGGACACAACCTATATGGGCTCAACCCCAGGGTTATGAATGTACCAGCCCTAGTAAAAAAGTCGATGTAATAAAGTTAATAAAGGAAAAATAATAACCATGGTAATGGGATATGTATTCCAAGTTGAATTTTGGGAAAAACATAGTGATGGGGATCACTTGTGACTAATTAATGGTTATGGAAATTGGCAAAGACAATGAAAAAGGCTTTGGAAATGCATGAGGCATTTATTGGCATTTTATTTATGAAAATAATGGAAATAGGAGAAAATGAAGGTGAAAGGTCACAGGTTTCATGTGTGGAGGAAATTAAATGAAAATAATGGAAAATGAAGAAAATAGAGGCCTCAATGATAAATGGGATTCAGGATAATTTCATGGCTTTTTTCTTGGATTTTTGGTCAGTTTAGTTTTTGATCTCTCATTATATTCTCGCTCTCTCATACTCTTGGACACTTATAGTTTTCTTGGAGCACTCTTGGAGGAGTGTGGCATACTTATTATTTGGAGCAATAAAGCGCAAGAGGACATCGGGTCAACAGCTACAATAGGTATTTTATTGCAAGTATCGAGTTGCATGTATGATTTCATTGCTAGCTTTGGCATGCATGGCATATGCATGTGATTGCTTGGTTAGGTTATTTCATTGGCATGGAGGATTGCCTATATTGACAGTGGTTTTGCCTGTCCTTTCCATTTCCTATATAGCCATGTCATTGTGGGTTTTATCTTTGTTTTCTGGTTGGCACTCATGCATTAGGGGAATTTTGAGGTCTAAAATGGGCCTCCTAAGAAAAATGTACAACAAAAATAAACTTTTTAAGAACCAATAGGATTCAAGATGATGATGTCAACCATGGGGGATGATTCATCATTTTTTAAGTAAAAGGGTAAAAATATTAAAAAATAATAAAATAATAAAAGTACTTTTCAACTTGTATTTTAAACCTATCTCCCAAACTTTTTACTCAAATTTCGAGCGAGAGTACTCGTTGGATGAAAAATTTAATTCCTCATCCAAGGAGTTCCCATGTTGCATACTTTTGATGGACCCTGCCACACGAAAAATGAGAAATACATAAAAAAACATGATTGCAATCAGGTTTTTCATGTATTTCTCATTTTTCGTGTAGTAGGACTCATCAAAAGTATGCAACATGGGTACTCCTTGGCTGAGGAATTGAATTTGGCATCCAACGAGAACTCCCGCTCGAAATTTGAGTAGAACGTTTGGGAGATAAGTTGAAAATATGAGTTGAAAAAGTAGTTTTTTCTTTTGTCCCTCTAAAATTTGATGATGTAATCAAATCTTATTTTATTATTTCCACTATTATTTTATAATTTCATTAGGAGGCCCATTTTAGACCTCAAAATTCCTCTAATGTTCCTTGCATTGTGGGTTGAGTTATTAGTTCCTGGAAGCCTTGGTTGGACAAATTATTTGGAAGCCCTATAACAGTTTCAGTTTAGTTACTATTATTGGAATCCTTGTTTGAAAAAATGCTCTGGAAGCCCTTAGTGGGTGTAGTTACTAGTCTTGGAATCCCTAGTTGGAAAAAATGCTCTTGAGCCCTGGACAGCTTAGGTGGAGACCAATCTAGTGATGGTTAGTGATGTACAACCGTGACGTTGAATTACTTGTTGAGGGTTAAGTTGGTTTGGCCTCTAGAAGCCCTGGTTTGGTTTTGTTTGGTTTATTCCATGAGATCCCACATTCATGCTTGGAATATGGCACTGGGGTGATTGGTTTAAAGAAAGATTTGGTTTAGCCCAATATATGGTAGGCATGTACGTGGAAGTCTAGATGTGGTTTCATTTTTCATATGTTAATAAGAGATATTTCCCTCTTGTATTTGATGGGTAAATATACTTGTTTATATGTGGTTTTTATGGTTGTTATATCCTTGTTATTTTTGTTGGTTATATTTTAGTTATGAGTATGTTTTATGATAGAATTGATATATGGTTCTCATCATGTTTTTATTAGAAAAATGAATGAAAAATGAATATATTACCTAATAGATGATAATGTTGTTATTTTGATAAGGAATTAATGCTTCTTATCAATTCTCAGATAAGTATGATACCCTTATAATTAGATATGTTGATATGACCTATAGATTACTTATTTGTGACATGTTAAATGAAATGCATGTCATGGATAGTAGAGGTCAGATCAAGTACTTGTACCAATTTTTTCATTATTAACCTTGTTTCAATGTTATTTATCATTTATAGGAGTTTCAAGAAGTTCTGGGTAGTGGTCTGAGACCTAGCCCAGGAAAAGTGGCTTAGAATATGGGGTTGCTAGCTAATTGGAACTGCTTGCAAAGTCTACAGTCGTTGGCCTACCTTGTTGTGGGAGTGACTATAAGGCCTCTGTCACATGTGTGGCTTGTAATGGGAGTGGTTGAGGGTCTAGATCAGTAAAATGTCAAGTTTCCTCAGGGGTTGGCCACCTATAAGGGTTGGTTGGCTCCTAAAGGTTTTGTAGCATTTGTCAAAGGTCGAAGTGGTTATGTCATGGCGGTTCCACGTCCTTAACTATACTTGGGAAGTTGAATCATATCATAATAACCCTTTGGAACATGTTAACCCTAGTGGACCAGTTATCTTGGTTAAATGTGGGAGGAGGTGTGCTACATAGTGGTATCAGAGCAAGTTTCATTCTCTTTGGGTGGTGGCCGGTTTCCATTCTCCTTGTGTGATATTTGATACCACAAAGTGGTGTCAGAGTATGATTCACCCCTTGGACTGGATGGGTAGTATGTTGGTTATGCATACATGTCGGTTGCATATTTGTTCCTTATGCTTGTGGTATATGTGTTTTTTGTGTATGCATGGTCATGGTCATGGTTGCATATGTGTCGCCATGTGAAATTTAATGGTGTTGATGTTGGATGTGCTTATCATGAGTATATGTCGGTTATGCATGTTATATTTTGTATGTATTGTGTATGCCTACATGTCATACATATGTTGTTATGCATGAATTGTGGCTAGTTGGTGTTGTGATTGTGGCATCATGCATGGTAACTAGATGATGATTGAGATGATGTCTATATATTGTTATGATTATGATTATACATGCATTGTGCTAATCTGGTTGGTATTGCAAATGAGTTATCCTTCCTGAAATATACTAAGGTATGTTGGTTATGTTTATGCTTTGGTTTAGCTTACACAATATGCATTGCAAGAAGAGAAGAACAAAGTTGGCTAGCATAATGGTAGAATATAGTTCACGAGATTCTCCCTATAGATCAGATTTGTAGCATGGTGATGAATACTCCTCTCACATAGACACTTTGAGAAGTTTAAAGGCAAAAATAAGGAGTTGCAAAGAATACAATGACTGAATCATTCAATCACAAGATAGACTTGCTAGGGCACAAGAGAAACAAGAAGAAGTCAATGCAGTTATCCTTCAGAGCTTGTCATACTTGTAGAGACAGGTACTTCTTAGAATCAGTCATGGTCAGGAGGATAGGACTAATGGGGAATATGGTAGTTGGTTTCATGGTGGGCACAAGTCAGATAGGGATGACACGGTCATAGATGGAATGTTAATGGATACACTAGAAAGGAGAGGTGATGGACACATGTTTGATTCTAGTTCTGGTACTGTAAAGTGTCACGATCATTGTCATTATCATCCTTATAGGAGGAATTACATGCGATATTTTTCGAATGAGTTAAATAAATAAAATCCTCCTACATTTGATGGAGAGATGAATAATTCACATGATGCAGAAGCATGGTTACTTAGGATGAACAAGTTCTTCAGATTGCATGATTACTCAGCGAACATGAATACCAGAATAACTATGTTTAGTCTTAAAGGTAAAGTAGATATTTGATGGGAAGATGTAACGAATTTTAGAGGTATTTGGGAAGAGGATTTTACTTGGAGTGATTTTGAGAGACTATTCAGGAAGAAGTACCTATCAGAGAGATACTATGACGGGAGGGAAAAATAATTCTATGACATGAAGATGGGATCTATGACCAATGAGGAGTATACTATAATATTCTTAGAGTTACTGAGATATGTGACTTATCTGAAGGAGGAGAAAGTGAATATTCATAGATTCATCAGTGGGTTTTCAGTAGAATTCAAAGACGGGATTGAGTTCAACAAACCTAGATCATTGGAGGAAGCCATCAGGAAAATAAAGCATTGTTATGAGCAACCAAAGTGCATATCTGAGACTAAGAAGGATTGGAGAGGTAATGAAAATAATAAAGGAAAATGGTATAAGAAGCAAACAAGAACTCAAAATGAAGAAGATAATGAGAATGCAATGCCGCCTAAGAAGTTCAATACATCTGATAGAGGATAGGGATTTCAGTCCGAGGAGGAAAAAAGGGTGCAAGTTGGAAGCCTTTACAGTGTTATACTTGTGGCAAGGATCATTGCAGGAGATATTTTCCACAACATTAGGGTGGTAGGTCACAAATCTACTATGTTTAGGAGGCATAGATTGTAGGGGATGTTGGACAGAGTATTCCTTCGATTTATGCAACGTTGGAAAACAGGCAGGCAGATCATCAGACATCTATTATTGAGGTGGATGGTAAGCTTTGTGATCAAATTGTTTCTATTTTGATTCACCCTAGATCTAATTATATTTATGTTAATACTGACTTGGTGGATAAGTGTGATTTAAATAAATAAGTGCATGTATAATATTGGTTAGTGCAGTTAGCTACAGGTACAAAGAAAAGAGTTCATCATTGGGTAAGATCTTGTGTATCTGGGTCGAATGGTATGCCTACCTCGGCACATTTGAATGTCTGTCGTTGGGTATGGCATCGTTTTATATTCATAGGGTTAATTTTATGAAAAGGCTATTCATTCTTTGGGTGACAATGGAGAACAAATAATCTTACAAGGTAAGAAGAAGGCAACGTCATTCAGAACGTTCACAATTATGCAGGAAAAGCACAGTCATAGGAAAGGGTGTGTGTTATTTGTAGTGCATATTTCCAATGATAAAGGTAAGGAAGTTGAGGATGTGTATGTTTTGAGCAGGTAACCAGTTCTACAGCAGTTTCAGGATGTGCTCCCGACAGATATTTCAGAGTTTTCGCCTCACGGGGAAGTGGATTTTTCTATTGATTTGGTACCAGGGGCAACACAAGCATCAAAGGCACACTAGAGTTATTAGATTTAAATTTGCAGTTGAAGGAAATTCTTGATAAGGGATACATTATGTTATAGGTCAATTTGGGCATCATCCCCCATGACTTGGTCAAACTAGAGATCATCCCTAGGACCAATGGAATAGGGTCTATCATCCCCTTATATTTTAGTTATTATATGCCCTAAGAGAAGAACAATTAATTCATGGCTTCTATTGTGAGATTTCCAAGTTTTAAAGTTTATATGTTATATCACTTATTGAATCGCCAACATAGCCTCTAAAGGGAATTATAACTATGTTGCAGCTCCAAATCCTCCATTCAAGGGTGCACCGCAGTGCACTTCCTGATATTCAAGAGTGCATTGGTCACTTGGGAGTGGAATTCTCATTGTTTCGGGAATATCCACATGGCCAATGCCTTCTAGAAGATTCCATATGTGTCAAAATTCAAATCCAAGTGTCCATCTAACACCTCTGAACTTGGGAACATGTCTTTCTTATTATTATAAAGTCATTCATTGAGAAAATACCATCAGTTTCCCTATAAATTGAGCACTCATTCTAGTGATAGGAAAGGAAGACATTTGGTAAATTTATGATGTTCGATTCTCATTTGAGATAGTGAAAGTATTGATATGATGTTGGTATGATGTTGGATGTGATGAGGTTGGAATGAAGCTGGAGCTGGTTGGAAACAAATCAATCCATTATTTGTAACCTCCCCCTTCTACTCTTTAATAAATATTGTTGTTAATTTTCCCATACATATATCTCTATTTCTTGTGCCATGTATTCTTGAATGATATATGTATTTTATATCTAATCGATTTGATTGATTAAGATAAGTAGATATTTGTATATTGCATGTTTTTTGTTATTCTTTGTTTGTGTTTGCAGGAATCGATCTGGCGATTCGAGTTGGATTGAGAGTGACAGCAATAGCAATAGAAGGAGAAGGAGAAGCGGTTGAATCACAAGTAGTTTCTTTCACCATTTTTTATATCTTCTTTTTTTAGAGAAAGTGATAGTAATTCTTTCCTCTGTTGTTGTAATTGACTAGCACCACACTTAGGGAATTTGGTTTATCCGTAGATCACAATTCCGCATGACACATTAGGCCAAGTGTATCACCATGGGGCACATCAATATTGTTTGTGAAGAAGAAGGATGGTACTCCCAGGCTATGCATTGATTACAGGAAGTTGAACAAGGTAACCATAAAGAACATGTATTTTTTGTTGAGTACTGATGACTTATTTGATCAGTTGAAGGGAGAAGCAGTGTTCTCGAAGATTGATCTGGGATCCGAATACCATTAGCTATGCATTAAACTTAGAGGACATATACAAGACAACTTTCTAGACTAGATATGGGCATTATGAGTTTGTTGTAGTTCCCTTTGGTTTGACTAGTACTCCATCTACTTTTATGTGCTTAATGAATAGTGTATTTCGTCCCTATTTGGACAATTTTATTATTATATTCATTGATGATATATTGGTATATTCTAAGAATGAGGAAGAACATGTTGAACACTTAGAAATAGTATTGATATTATTGACAGGGAATCGATTGTATTCTAAGCTTAGTAAATGTATTTTATTTCATAAAAAGGTACATTATTTTGGGCATGTGGTTTCCAATGAAGGCATAATAGTGGATCCGAAAAAGATAAGGTCTATCGTGGAATTGGAAACTCCTAGGAATGTGGATGAGGTAAGATCATTCATGGGAATAGCAGGTTATTATAGGAGGTTCATCAGGAAATTCTCACAGATTTCTTATCTTATTACATCGTTGTAGAGGAAACATAAGAAATTTTAATTGACAGAGGAATGTGCAACCAATATTGAACAATTGAAGTACTTGTTGACAAATGATATAGTTTTAAATATTGCAGACCCAGATAAATAGTTTGTAGTGTGCACAAATGATTGCAAGAGAGGACTTCATGGAGTCCTTATGCAAGAAGGTCATGTAGTATGTTATGAGTCATAGAAACTGAATGAAAACAACCAAATTTTCCAACACATGATCTTGATTTTGCAACGATCATTAGGGGAATTTTGAGGTCTAAAATGGGCCTCCTAAGAAAATTATAAAATAATAGTGGAAATAATAAAGTAATATTTGATGACATCATCAAATTTTAGAGGGAAAAAAGAAAAAACTACTTTTTCAACTTATCTCCCAAAGTTTTTACTCAAATTTCTAGCGGGAGTACTCGTTGGATGCAAAATTTAATTCCTCATCCAAGGAGTACCCATGTTGCATACTTTTGATGGGTCTTGCTACACGAAAAATGAGAAATACATGAAAAACGTGGTTGTAATCAGGTTTTTTATGTATTTCTCATTTTTTGTGTAGCAGAGCCCATTGAAAGTATGCAACATGGGTAATCCTTGGATGAGGAATTAAATTTTGCATCCAACAAGTACTCCCGCTCGAAATTTGAGTAAAAATTTTGGGAGATATGTTGAAAATATGAGTTGAAAAAGTAGTTTTATTATTTTTTAATATTTTTACCCTTTTAATTCAAAAATGGTGAATCATCCCCCATGGTTGACATCATCATATTGAATCCTATTGGTTCTTATAAAGTTTATTTTTGTTGTAAATTTTTCTTAGGAGGCCCATTTTAGACCTCAAAATTCCCGTAATGAATTCATGCATTAAAGATGTGGAGGAATTATCTTCTTGGTAGGAGGTTTATATTGATGGGCGATCATAATGGATTGAGGTATCTATTATACCAACCAAATCTAAATTCCATAGGATAGATGGTTTCCCACGATCAGTGAGTTCAATTTTGAGATCATGTACATTAAAGGTAAAGAGAATAGTGTTGTAGATGCTTTTAGCAGGAGGATACAAGTCATCAGGATGATAGTTATAGGAAGCTTAGGCACAAGTTACAACAGGGTAAATGTGATCAGGATGTGGAATATCATCTCACAGCGGATGGATTGGTCAGGTTTAGGGATAGGTATATGTGCCAGAGAAAAATGAGCTCAACAAGATTATCTTTAGGGAATTTCATGCTAATTCGTATTCAGGCCACCCAAGATATTAGAAGCCATTGAAAGTTGTGAAGAAATTTTATTATTGCCAAAATATGAAGAAGGAAGTGGTAGATTTTGTGGCTTTAAGCTTGGATTTTCAATAGGTAAAATCATAGTATAAGCATCCATGTGGGTTACTATAGCCAACTATTCCAATTCCAAAGTGGAAATGGGAGTTCATTTATATGGATTTCATCACATTTTTTTCTAAGATATCTAGAAAATATGATTCCATCATGGTTTTAGTGGTGATAGATTGACAAAGGTAGCATGCTTCATTCTGGTTAAGTCTATGTATTTGATTAGTGATGTGGCACGAGTATTCATCAGAGTTGTGCTGAGGTTTCACGGTGTACCGAAGAATATTGTGTCAAATAGGGGTGCTAAGTTCACTTCTAGGTTCTGGAAGGAGATATTTGTTGGTTTGGGTACAGAGTTGGCCTTCATTACAACTTATCACCCATAGACATATGGATAGACAGAGAAGGTCAATAGGATATTGGAGGACATTTTGAGGATGTATGTGATGCATCAATAGTGAAAGTGGGAAGATTATCTACCTCTGGTTGAGTTTGCGTACAATAATGGGTATTAGGAGTCACTGAGGATGAATCCATTTGAAGAACTCTATGGGCGAAGTTCTAATACTCCTATTAATTGGAGTGATCCAGTTAACAAGGTGTTGATTGAACTAGACATTTTTGTAGAGATGGAACATGAAATGCAGGTTATCAAGTAGAATTTAAAAGCAACACAGGATAAACAGAAAATTTTTGCAGATCAGAACAAGATGGTCAAGGATTTTTAGGTTGGGGAACAGGGGTAATTGTGCATTAAGCCCATGAATATCTCCTTGAGGATTAGATCATGTGCCAAGCTGGCACCTCGGTATTATGGGCCTTTTAAGATTATTGAAAGGATTGGACTAATAGCCTATCGACTTGCACTTCCTCTGACAGTGAAAGTCCATGATGTTTTCCATGTGTCATTGCTTAAGAAGTATGTTAAATATATTTATCATGTGATTGATTAGTTTATATTGTAGGTGGATCTAGAGGGATAATTCCAACCAGAACCTCAGTGTATTTTCATTAAAAATGCACAGATGTTCCGAAACTGAGCAATGGAGCAAGTTAAAGTGTAGTGGAAGCACTTTGGGCCTGATGAAGATACATGGGAGATGGAAAATCAGATGTGAGCTATGTATCCTTCTCTATTCACTGGTTAAGTGAATGCTTTTGGCATATGTTTTGGTATGATGTTTTGGTATATGTGTATATGTATATGGATGTAAATACTGCCACGAGCTATGTCAATAATCAATATGGGTGTCATGTCATTATGGTTTTCATGTTCTTATGTTTGTCATGGTGGTTTCATTCTCATCAGGTTTAACACTGTAAATAATGCAATGAGCTAAGTTCTAAAGCTCCATGGGTTGTATGTTTTTATTTTCAGCGATCTTGTTGGTTGTGGGTGTCATTGAACACCGAGGACAATGTTCCCACAAGGAGGAGGATTTTGTAATAGCCCTGGTCAAAAATCCACGTAATAAATTTAATAAAGGAAAAATAATAATCGTGGGCATGGGACATGTATTCAAATATGAACGTTGGGAAAAAACATAGTGATGGGAATCACTCGTGATTAATTAATGACTATGGAAATTGGAAAATGAAATGGAAAAGGCTTTCGAAAGGCATGAGGAATTTATTGCATTTTATTAATGAAAGTAATGGAAATAGGAGAAAAGGAAGGTGAAAGGTCACATGTTTCATGTGAGGATTAAATTGAAGGAAAATAATGGAAATTGAAGAAAATAGAGGCCTTAATGATAAAAAGGCTTATGAGGATTAGTTCATGGAATTTTCCTTGGCTTTTTGGTCAATTCATTTTTGGAGCTCTCATTATATTCTCTCTCTCTCATACTCTTGGACACCTATATTTTTCTAGGAGCACTCTTGGAGGATTGTGGCATACTTAGGATTTGGAACAAGAAGGTAAAGGAAGATTAGGAAAGCACAAGAGGACAACAAGATCAACAAGTACAATGAGTTTTTGCTTGTAGGTACCCAATTGCATGTATGATTTCCTTGCTATTTTTGGCATGCATGGCATACATGTGGTTTCTTGGTTATGATCTATCATTACCATGGAGGATTGTCTGGATTAACAATGGTTTTTCCTAGCCTTTCCATTTCCTGGATAGTCATGTTGTTGTGGGTTTTATCTTTTCTTTTCTGGTTGGTTCTTGTGTTCCTTTGGTTGTGGGTTGAGTTATTAGTTCATGGAAGCCTTGGTTGGAAAACCACTCTAGAATCCTTATAACAACTTGGGTTGAGTCACTAGTCCTGGAAGCCTTGGTTGGAAAAAAACTCTGGAAGCCCTTGGTGGATTGAGTTACTAATCCTGGAAACCCTGATTGGACAAATGCTCTAGACGCCCGACAGTATTTGTAGGTTGAGTTAGTAGTCCTAGAAGCCCTGGTTGGAACAAATTCTTTAGAGCCTTGGAAAACTTGGGTAGAGATAAATATGGTGATGGTTAGTGATGTTCGACCATGGGGTGGAATCATTGGTTGAGGTTTAGGGTAGTTTGGCCTCAAGAATCATTCGTTTGGTTTATTCCATCAGATCCCACATTCATGCTTGGAATTTGGAACAAGGATGATTGGTTGAAAGAAATATTTGGCTTAGTCTAATATATGTTTTAGCACAAGGAGTCACTCCTTGACTGCATAAGGAGTAAGCCTTACACATAATAGTTCATTTCAAATTTTAAAATGGTTGTTTGAGTGGTGGAATGGCTTCTCAAATATTTTGAAATGATTTTCTATATTCTTTAAGACTTTCATGCATTTGGAAAGTTGTGGCAAGTATAAATTGTGTGGTTAAATTGGTAGTATAGGGAGCAGAGTGTACAAATGGAGAAGATGGATAGCTGGTACCTATTCCAAGAAATATTCCTATCCTAAATCAGTCACACAACTATGATGCTAGCTCTTTACACAAACTATGTTTATGCAAAGTAAAAAACATTCAGAAAATAGATTTCATGTATAAATTATTCCACAAATCCTTTATGAAATCTTCACTGACATGTTCTATAACACACATATCATTCGACTAAAACTAAAAACAAATAATTTACAGTTAAATCCTTTAATAGTTTCTCACTCACACCTTACTAGTTGTTGCAATTCATAATTTAGAATATATTAACAAAGAAAAAATACACACCACACATTAGATGTTCCTTGAGTCACAAAATCCTCCAGCATGAATTAAAAAAGGCCTTTTATTATATTCAATCTTCAGGTAGACCAACATCCAACCTGGAAATGGTACTTACAAGTGATATATATGGCAAGAGAGGCACCAAATCCATCTCTTCTAGAAATAAGGAAACATTAATTATAACACTACATAGGTGTCAAAAGACATTACAGACTTATCCTATGCAAATCTAATAGAAAGGACAGATGGAGAAGAAATAAGAGATGAAATCTGGGTTGAAATGTTGAGTGTGTTGTCATGCTGCCCCTTTTTTCTGCTGATTTATCTCCTTGTATCTTGGGTCTTTAATAACCATGTAGCTCCATTTAATAAGACCCCAAAAAAAATCATAACCACCTTTCACCATCTCTTGTTATATCCATTTGATTATGGGTTATTATCCATCCTTAACTGGCTTGAAAAAAAATTGCTGACATGTGTCAAAATTCAGTTAAAACATGTGCTATCGGAAATTCCAGTAACAATTTCGAGTTATCCTAGAAATTTGGTTATGGGTTCTTATCCATTTGGTTATGGGTTCTTATCTTCATATGATTATGTAGGCTGATACTTTTTCTACAAATTCTATTGAACATGTGCTATCGGAATTTCTAGTAGCACCTGCACTTTTGATTTATCTGCAATTGCAGACCTTCCTCTTTAGGCTTGTTGTAGCCACTACAACACCACCCAAATTTT
>CM076581.1:1210169082-1210286780 GCA_034641835.2 Pinus albicaulis
TTGCCTTATCTACAGCAGAAGCAGAATATGTGGCTGCAGCATCATGTTGCACTCAACTTCTCTGGATGATGCAAACTATACAAGACTTTCAAATCAAATGCTCACCTCCTATCTCCATTATGTGTGATAATACAAGTGCCATCAGTATCTCAAAGAATCCTGTTATGCATTCCAAGACCAAGCACATTCCCATCAAATATCACTTCTTATGAGAACAAGTGCTTGAGAAAAAGGTGAAATTGGAGTATGTTTCCTCCAAAGAAAAAGTTGTTGATATATTTACCAAACCTCTACCCAGGGAAGCGTTCGAATATCTCAGACAGAAACTGGGAGTAGTCTCTGCCATGCAGAGAATCAGGTCTACTTAATTATAGAATATTAAATTGGTTGTAAGGTGCTGTTGGGCATCTCTGAATGCATAGGCTAAGGGGGAGCATTGGTCATGTGGCAAGGGTGCATTACTTGTTACTTCATTGAATTTTATGTTTGAAGATTCAGCATGAACTCAGGGGGAGCATGGTAACTTCAGTGAACATCAGATTTGCAGAGCGCTTCCTTCTACAAGAGGACTAAAACCTTGTGTTGGTTTTGATCCGCCCTTTGCCCTTGATGTCAAAGGGGGAGAGTGACATGGTGTTTGAATAAGGGGAAAGAATGTCATGGTACTTGAAGAATGGTTATGATTAATCTGTTGTAGTGATCAAACACCATCGTGGTTGCCATCAAGTCCAAAGGGGGAGATTGTTGGCAATATGATGCAGAGTGTTGTCCTTGATGGCAACCCATTTTGATGAAGATGATGACAACCTACTAGATGAAGTTGTCCTTGATGGCAAAGGAATTGGCAAAGAAGGAGCATCTGAAACAGTAACTAAGAAAAGAGAGAGGTAGCAGAGGTAGCAGAGGTAGCAGATGAAATAGAGGAATTAAAGCAGAAGCAACAGAGGAAGAACAAAAGGAGCAGAGACAGAATGGGAGAAAAGAGTACAAAGGCGTAGCAAAGTTTTGTTGTACAGCAACACGCATTCAAGAAGGATGGGAGAAATGTAAGGATGAATGAATTGTCATGGGCCGCAACCACAAATTGCAGAGGAGAGTTGATTATGGTGTTTGGAAGTGCCATTTTACAGTGAAATGAAGACAGTCGAAGTTCCAGACTACGGAGGAGAAAATTTTATTTAAAAACAGTCATTTCGGGTGTTTAAGCCCTCAACAACCAAGTATGAAGAAAATTGAATAAAACAGCGGAAGTTCTTTAAGTCTTTGAAAGCGGCAGGACAAGTGGTCCCTACCACTTGAGCGCAAATCGCAAAGCGTAGTTTTGAAGTTTCAAGTGTCTTGTTGATATGGATTATTTGCGATGTGCGATCGCCGCGCCATCGCACGATCGCAACATCGCGATGTCGCAAAATCACCCTCCGCCCAAGCCAGAGTTTGTTGATTGTTGCGATATGCGATCATCGCAATATCGCAATATCGCACATTTGTTATTTCTGCCATCGCAAGTTCTGTTGTTTGCGATGTGCGATCATCGCGCCATCGCACGATCGCAATATCGCACATCCATGTGTTCCGCCTTTTGTTTGATTCGCCAATATCGCACATCGCAAATGGCCGACTGTGATGTGGGCCCGGGGTCAAAGAATGAAATCCAGTTTGTTTGAAGATTGAAGTCCGGGTTAAAATTTCATTGAAATTTGATTAAAAGTAATGTTACGGGGGCAGTGTAAAGTTTTAAAATAACTGGAGGGGGTGCCCCCGCAGTTGACCAGGAAATCAAGCGCTGACCATAGATCAACGATGGAGAATTACTACGGGGGCACTGCATGCCAAGTCAGCATCAACCGTTTGGTGCCTCCGCAGGGACCCACAGAGGGGTTATAGTTATAAAATTCGAACATTTTGTTATAAAGTGTGAAGGAAGCCCCCGAATTGAAATAATATTATATGGTGGAGATAAAAGACTACCTTTGGGATGATTCGTGCATGGAAGAACGGAGGTTAGGGTTTTCAAATTGGATTGGCATGATTATTAATACAAAAATATTGAGATGTATGGCTGTTCCGCTTGCGGAACTCACCACATCAACAAGACACTTGCGTATGGAAAAGCGTTGGATATTGTTTATAAAATCCAAAGGGTTAAACTTTGGGTTAAAGGTTGGGCGCACATAGATAATTTGAATCTCCTCGTTTGAATAAAATAAATTAAAAAGAAATCGAAGAGCCCCGGGGATAAACTAAAGGAATACCATTAGCGGTTAAGTGGTTTTAGACTCATGGTATTGAGAAAGGGGAGATCTATATAAAGGAAAAATATCATTATTCGATTGATGAGTTTTGGTGCGAGCATTGGTGAAGAAGGAATTCCTCTAAGGAATATCCGTATGGACAGACAACGCGCTTAATTGATGATTCTGAGTCCATGATGCACCCTTCGAGACATTGATCTAAAAGGTGATGAGTCGTGAGAGTATTCAACAGAAGAAACAATGAAAACTAGCAGATGTCTACTGAAGAACACATATGGATCCGATGCATATGACAGTTGGAGTTTCTGAAGGTTAATACACACAGAAGGATACACGGAATGTTGAATGCATAAATTCTCTGAAGTCTGGATTACAGTGGTCTCGCTGTTCTGTTATGTAGAATTGGGAAAAATATGTTTGTTAATTGAATAAAGGGTTGCGTTGGGTCAGAGGGTTGAAGCCTTATGTATATAGAAGCTGATGTTATGATCAGGGGGGTTCTAGCTCCCTTCCAGGAGAGGCTGGTAAATGAGAGAAGGTTGTTGCCTTCTGCAGGTGGGTGCCTGCGTGCTGGTATAAGTCTGCGCCATCACAGAAATTGAAATATGTTTTCTTTATAATAAAATATTGAAGACAGAAACTTCAGTAGCGGTGGTTTTCTCCCGAATTGGGTTTCCACCTTAAATCCTGGTGTTCTTATGTGTTTCTATGTTTGATGGTTTGTACTGTTATTTCTATTCATGCTTATCTGATGAATAAATGATGCAATGATTTAAGTAAAGACGTGATCAGATCTCTGGACATACAAGTAATGTAACATATGGTATTAAGAGAAAGGAAAACCAAAAAATTATCAGTCAGCTCTAAATCTTGAGAGACCTTTACCTCTACCGGTATTTTCCTCAACACTGTGAGATCACAATCCTCCCAATCTCAGTGATCGGACACACTGCACATACGAAACAACACAAACACAAGCATAAAATCCAGTATATACAACTATATGTCAGTCAAAGAGGACA
This sequence comes from Pinus albicaulis, assembly GCA_034641835.2. Lineage (NCBI taxonomy): Eukaryota > Viridiplantae > Streptophyta > Pinopsida > Pinales > Pinaceae > Pinus > Pinus albicaulis. The sequence goes on from CM076581.1 coordinate 1,210,172,357, forward strand.
TAACTCATGAACATAATCAAGAACAAGAGTGGAACCATAACCAATAGTCGCTTATCATTAATGAGTCAAAAGAAGAATACAACCATAGCTTCGACGCAGCATTCTCCTTTGGCGGGTCGTCAGCAAAACATGTCTCGATAAAGCCTGTCAAGGATGGGACAAGCCTCTCTCTCCGGATACTTGGAAATAGTCTCCTTGCTTGGATTTGGCCTTAGGGAATCAAGAAGGCTCTTGCAACATAAGGATATGAAAGCTCTTGGGAACTTGGAGATTAGCTTGCCATGGAGATGAGCAAGCTTTTATAGAAGGAGGAAGGGAAGTTGGGATCCCTATAATTATGGGATTGGCCCTATCATCAAGGAAGCTTCCATGAGAGGTGGCAAACCACTTCCTCTCTATGGAAATCCGTAGCCAAACCTCCCAACTCAAGATAGATATCAGTCCAGAAATTTGTTAGGATGAAACTTCCGCCTTTTATTTTAAAAAACACCTCTTAATATGGTTGGCGCGGGTGCGGCTCTATGACAGAGCGCCAATTGGCACGCCCTCTTTGGAGGATTTGCACATAAGCATGAAAGGCGAACTGTGGAACCGCGCGATGGAGAAAGACTATTTTCGGGGGTTTTGCGGGAGATATTTTCGGGAAATTAAAGCTCATCTTCGAGAGGGATACGATAGAAAGTATTTTCAAGTCTTGTCTGCTCACGGGTCACGGAATGGTCCTCCGATATGCGGGATGGGGATTGTAGGGACCGGTGACAAATTGTTGTGTAACACATGGGTTGTATGTTTTTATTTTCAGCGATCTTGTTGGTTGTGGGTGTCATTGAACACCGAGGACAATGTTCCCACAAGGAGGAGGATTTTGTAATAGCCCTGGTCAAAAATCCACGTAATAAATTTAATAAAGGAAAAATAATAATCGTGGGCATGGGACATGTATTCAAATATGAACGTTGGGAAAAAACATAGTGATGGGAATCACTCGTGATTAATTAATGACTATGGAAATTGGAAAATGAAATGGAAAAGGCTTTCGAAAGGCATGAGGAATTTATTGCATTTTATTAATGAAAGTAATGGAAATAGGAGAAAAGGAAGGTGAAAGGTCACATGTTTCATGTGAGGATTAAATTGAAGGAAAATAATGGAAATTGAAGAAAATAGAGGCCTTAATGATAAAAAGGCTTATGAGGATTAGTTCATGGAATTTTCCTTGGCTTTTTGGTCAATTCATTTTTGGAGCTCTCATTATATTCTCTCTCTCTCATACTCTTGGACACCTATATTTTTCTAGGAGCACTCTTGGAGGATTGTGGCATACTTAGGATTTGGAACAAGAAGGTAAAGGAAGATTAGGAAAGCACAAGAGGACAACAAGATCAACAAGTACAATGAGTTTTTGCTTGTAGGTACCCAATTGCATGTATGATTTCCTTGCTATTTTTGGCATGCATGGCATACATGTGGTTTCTTGGTTATGATCTATCATTACCATGGAGGATTGTCTGGATTAACAATGGTTTTTCCTAGCCTTTCCATTTCCTGGATAGTCATGTTGTTGTGGGTTTTATCTTTTCTTTTCTGGTTGGTTCTTGTGTTCCTTTGGTTGTGGGTTGAGTTATTAGTTCATGGAAGCCTTGGTTGGAAAACCACTCTAGAATCCTTATAACAACTTGGGTTGAGTCACTAGTCCTGGAAGCCTTGGTTGGAAAAAAACTCTGGAAGCCCTTGGTGGATTGAGTTACTAATCCTGGAAACCCTGATTGGACAAATGCTCTAGACGCCCGACAGTATTTGTAGGTTGAGTTAGTAGTCCTAGAAGCCCTGGTTGGAACAAATTCTTTAGAGCCTTGGAAAACTTGGGTAGAGATAAATATGGTGATGGTTAGTGATGTTCGACCATGGGGTGGAATCATTGGTTGAGGTTTAGGGTAGTTTGGCCTCAAGAATCATTCGTTTGGTTTATTCCATCAGATCCCACATTCATGCTTGGAATTTGGAACAAGGATGATTGGTTGAAAGAAATATTTGGCTTAGTCTAATATATGTTTTAGCACAAGGAGTCACTCCTTGACTGCATAAGGAGTAAGCCTTACACATAATAGTTCATTTCAAATTTTAAAATGGTTGTTTGAGTGGTGGAATGGCTTCTCAAATATTTTGAAATGATTTTCTATATTCTTTAAGACTTTCATGCATTTGGAAAGTTGTGGCAAGTATAAATTGTGTGGTTAAATTGGTAGTATAGGGAGCAGAGTGTACAAATGGAGAAGATGGATAGCTGGTACCTATTCCAAGAAATATTCCTATCCTAAATCAGTCACACAACTATGATGCTAGCTCTTTACACAAACTATGTTTATGCAAAGTAAAAAACATTCAGAAAATAGATTTCATGTATAAATTATTCCACAAATCCTTTATGAAATCTTCACTGACATGTTCTATAACACACATATCATTCGACTAAAACTAAAAACAAATAATTTACAGTTAAATCCTTTAATAGTTTCTCACTCACACCTTACTAGTTGTTGCAATTCATAATTTAGAATATATTAACAAAGAAAAAATACACACCACACATTAGATGTTCCTTGAGTCACAAAATCCTCCAGCATGAATTAAAAAAGGCCTTTTATTATATTCAATCTTCAGGTAGACCAACATCCAACCTGGAAATGGTACTTACAAGTGATATATATGGCAAGAGAGGCACCAAATCCATCTCTTCTAGAAATAAGGAAACATTAATTATAACACTACATAGGTGTCAAAAGACATTACAGACTTATCCTATGCAAATCTAATAGAAAGGACAGATGGAGAAGAAATAAGAGATGAAATCTGGGTTGAAATGTTGAGTGTGTTGTCATGCTGCCCCTTTTTTCTGCTGATTTATCTCCTTGTATCTTGGGTCTTTAATAACCATGTAGCTCCATTTAATAAGACCCCAAAAAAAATCATAACCACCTTTCACCATCTCTTGTTATATCCATTTGATTATGGGTTATTATCCATCCTTAACTGGCTTGAAAAAAAATTGCTGACATGTGTCAAAATTCAGTTAAAACATGTGCTATCGGAAATTCCAGTAACAATTTCGAGTTATCCTAGAAATTTGGTTATGGGTTCTTATCCATTTGGTTATGGGTTCTTATCTTCATATGATTATGTAGGCTGATACTTTTTCTACAAATTCTATTGAACATGTGCTATCGGAATTTCTAGTAGCACCTGCACTTTTGATTTATCTGCAATTGCAGACCTTCCTCTTTAGGCTTGTTGTAGCCACTACAACACCACCCAAATTTTGGGTATATTCGAAATTTCGGGTCCCCCTCCTCGCTTAGCCATTAAGGTTGGCCTTTAGAAAATGACATCCTCATAAGCTGTCCCAAGCCCCTCGTGAGCCTTCTCACCATCATGACGAGATACTCTTACCACAGCCGTGCCATGTGTGAAGGGATCACCATGCATACATTCGAATGGAAACATTTTTTTTGTATTTACATTAAAAGCTCTTGCACCATGGATTGTTTAGGCACTCGGTTTAGGTGCTTCACCAAGCTCATAATCTGATGTTAATGTTTCATGCAGGTCAATCCCACGGATGATACACCAAAAAATGTCATCACCACACCGATGAAAAGGATAAGAGTAGTGCGAGCTGAAACAGGAGAAGTGGAAGACATGTATCGCATGTACACACGGAACAAGACCGTGCCAGTCAAGAGATATTTTGGTCATAGTGGAAGCTATCGGTCTGCGCATTGAGCTAAAGTTTTTTCCCAGCAAGCAAGAGGACCCTTTTCAAAGCAAAGGAGGCAGGATAAGGAATATTGCTATGAAATCCAAAGATCACCAAAAGAAGGCCGCAAGTCACAGATCTGCTTGAGGTCACAAGTCGCAGATCTGCTAAAGGTCACAAGTCACAAATTCACTTAAGGTCGTCGATCACAAATTTCCTCAAGTCGCAGGTTGCAGATTCCCTCAGGTCACAAAATCCTGGCAGGTCGCAAGTCGGAGATTGTTGAAGGTCGCAAGTCACAAATTCGCTTAAGGTCGCAGGTCGCAAATTTCCTCAAGTCGCAGGTTGCAGATTCCCTCAGGTCGCAAAATCATGGTAGGTCACAGGTCGCAAATTGTTGAAGGTCGCAAGTCGCAAATTCGCTTAAGGTCATAGGTCGCAAATTTCCTCAAGTCGCAGGTTGCATATTCCCTCAAGTCGCAAAATCATGGCAGGTCGCAGGTCGTATATTGTTAGGGATCGCAAGTCGCAAGGTCTAGTCGGGTCACGAGTCGCAAATTTCCTCAAGTCGCAGGTCGCAGATTCTCTCAAGTCGCCAGGTCGCATAGTCTCACTCCCTATTAAAAGCTCGATGACGCGACCCAGCGACTAGGTCGCGAGGTCGCAAAATCATGGCAAGTCGCAGGTCGCAGATTGTTGGGGGTCACAAGTCACAAGGTCCAGTCGGGTCGCAGGTCACCAATTTCCTCAAGTCGTAGGTCGCAGATTCTCTCAGGTCGCTAGGTCGCCAGGTCGCATTGTCGCACTCCCTATTAAAAGCTTGACGACGCGACCCAGCGACTAGGTCGCGAGGTCGTAAAATCATGGCAGGTCGCAGGTCGCAAATTGTTGGGTGTCGCAAGTCGCAAAACCAGCCAGGTCACAGGTCGTAGGTCACGGAATGCTCGGGGTCACAAGTCACAAAATCGAGTCAGGTCGCAGGTACCAGAACAGATTGGGTCGCAAGGCAGCCCAACAGTCGGGAAGGCGAAAATTTAGGGAGCCCAAAAGGGCGAGTTTTTCTTTATAAATACCTCCTTCGAGAACTTGTAAAGGATATTTTTTTGGGGACTCAAGTTGAGTACATTGTATTACCAGGATTATACAATTTTGAGCATGATACAAGAATTTTGAAAAATCCCTTTGCAGATCTAGTGTTGTCATATGTATGAGCCCTATTAAGTATTACATTTTCCGTTTCTGAACATCTTTAGATTAAGGGAACTGTATCTTCAATTCATATCACAATTGCATGACAGTTTGTTGAGTATGTTAATGGTGGTTGAGGTCATTTCACTTTCTTAACGAATGTTGATGACTTTGTTTATTAGAATTTGTGTTATCATTTAAAACTTTTGGGAAATGAAGGATGTTCTTGCCATAAGGAATTGTTTCTTTCGTGGTTAGAATAGTTTACAAGCATGACCCTAATGATGTGTTGTTAACAACACTTCCTTCGGTGCTTATGCTTTATTATTTCCTCTTGCTACTCATAGTGTTATATGTACATTTAATGGATCAATCATATGTCTTGTACCATTTGATTAAGTGTGTATCCAATGGTTTATAGAGTTTAAGCTAGACCCAAAGAAAGGAGAAATCAGCGGTAGCCGGACCCACACCCCGGACGGGATCCCTATTCCAAACGGTTCAAGGTCTAATTGGGACTTTTTACTGGGGAGATCCCCTGCTGTTGGCCGGACAAATTTTCCCGTCAACAGAATTGGCGCTAGAAGGAGGGCCAGATGACAAGCTGAGCCCTTAGAGCCTGCAATTAATCTCATACCTGTAATGGCTCGTTCCCAAATCATTCTACCGAGATGTTTGTCGGAGTTTTATGAGCCTCGATATCACATCCCCGATGAACTTATGTATCACTTGTCCCAGTTAAAATTCGATGGTGAAAATGAAGTGTCCATAACCCAACACCTTTCAGATTTCTGTGACTTTGGTGAGTGCTACAAAATTGACAATGAAGGTTTGATTTGTTTGCTTTTCTTCCTCACTCTCGAAGGCCGCGCTAAGCAATGGTGCCGCACATTTCCGAAAGCTTCCATCCATTCGTTTGAACAACTCGCCAGTGAATTACAACAAGCTTTTCACAGGTATGATTTTCATAATGTATTAATAAAGTTAAATGACATCAGAATGGAACCTCAGGAACCTCTAGATGAATTCTCTATCATATTTTTTCATTATTTTTTTGAGTTCCCTGAAAAGGATGTTAATTGGAAATTGTTATGTGAACAGTTCAGGTATGTGATACTCGTTTCCCTTGAACAATTTCAAGTAGCAACCCAGCCTGATCCTAGTATTCTCTATGATGAACCACCAGTTTCCAGCTGTTCAGACTGCATCCCCAATGTTTCCTTGTCCATCTCCCCGAGTCCAGACCACATTCCGGCCTCCCAGGAGATTATTTCTATTTGTGATATTCTTTCTCCTCCTCCTGAGTTGTCGGGTAGTGGAGTTGTGACCTCGAAAGTTCTGAGCAAGGATAGACACTTGCAAGAGGATAAAGCCTATTATACTACCTTTGAATCTTTCACGCACCCTGTCAAATCAAGCCTTGAAAAACAGATGGGCCCAACATCCCTCCAAGTTCATGAAACCTACCTCAAGCCCACTTGATGTCTCCCTGGACACAGTCCTAAATCTGATTTGCATACTGATTATGAATTGACTCCTATCCCGGATGAAGTTGATTCCCTTACAGGGCCTGCCAGATCATTGTTTTCTCTAAATGACATGGATGCGTGTGTTGGAAAGCCTTGTATGGTTAACACCCCTGTGGCTCAATATTTTTGTCCATTATTCCACGATTTATTTCACGAGTCCGCCACACCAGTAATTTCTTCGAGACATTCAAAATTTCCTTATACCGGTATTGGCGACAATCATAAGCACGCAGATGGCGTTTCACAATCACAATTCAAAATTGATGAATATTTTAGATTTGATCTTTCTCACTCGGAATCTTTAGACAATCATAGGATCGATTTCCTGTCTGGGCAACCTCAAGATGTCCTCTTCATTGATCCATCCCGATTGGTAACTCCCGGGAAGCCTAACATGCCAGATACCTAACTTGATCAAATCGATGGTTCCAGCGATCACTGCTTATCCGAAAACATGTTTGCTCATACCACGGAGGACTGTCACTCGTATCTCTCTACGGACTATAATCTGCTTTATGAAGATCTGAGTACCTATCAGGGAATTAAATCACTTCCGCTTCTGTCGGCCATTACCCCTAGTCCTTCTGATCCTAACGAGACCCCTCAAACAACTCCAACAAGGGTTTCTCATCTTGGGGTTTCTGAAATAATGATTCCTAAGTACCATGCTCCTCCCAGCATAACCACATCAGATATAATTTCATCTGGGCAGATTTTTCATTCTAGTGAGGTTTCCCTGAGCACATATTCCTGTCCACCAGTAGCTGGTGTGCAACAACTGATATACCCCAATCTATTCACTGGTAAGGAAACAACGACCATTGTCTCTAATATTTCCAGTTGCTGCCCAGCTAGTACCAGTTGCAATCAGGCACAAACATGTGATTTTGGGAAAATCCCCCAACTGCCCGAATACCTTTTGGTAAATTCAACCCATCCTGGAAAATCTAAAGAATCTAATACATCGGATTATCAATTTTTCAGTGCGCAAACATTTGGTCGAATTGATATAAATCCCACTGACGTCTTTCCAATTACTACAATTGATGATCACATCCATTCGCCAATTGATCTCACGAACCCATCAAAGTTTGGGAGCCCCCCGCTCGAAGGCCCAGAATTGGTCCAGGACGGTAAGGCATTTCAGATGTCACTAACAGTTAATCTGGATCCTCACATCCTTGGTGAAACCCAAGAGCAACTCCGAACTAAGGTTTTCAAAATTAGGGTTTCTGCTCTTGGATTCGCAAGTATCCATAATTCGCCTGGCACATGCTTGTTGTTTCCATCCCGTAAATTCAATCATCCTCACCACCACAATGAGGTTGCTAGTTGGCTCGACCAACCCTATCTGGAAGATGTGCCTGCAAATAGGCAATGGCTTACCCAGCGCCCATCAGACCTAGGATTGTGCATGAATAGATGTTTTTCATTTATAAATAGTTTTAAGTTTCGAGAATATATTGCTGTGTATCAGGATAAGAGTGAAATTCAGCTTGCACAATCCACTCTGGCACGTTCTTTGGTAATTAGCCATGGCCTTCTTACTATTGCACATTCTCTTCAGGTAAGCCTTGTTTTTGGTGCACGATTTTGTATGCTGGCTCTGATTGCGAACATTGTTGTTCTTGCAGGGCGGGAACTAATGCGGTGGCTACACTGGAAAGCTGATTTCACATAACCTGACCGCATCATTGGTTAAACTAGGAATAGGCTAGCTAGGATCTGTTAATAAAGTTTTGTTTGTAAATTTATTGATTAGGTTTACTTGCTAAGGTTTTACTTCATGGTTTATAAATATTCTTGTTGTATTTTCTTGCATTCTGTAGTTTTATGCATTTAAAAGTTCCATTTATTTTTGCATGCATGCTTTTTCAGTTTCCCTATTGCTGCATAATGTTCGGATAATCACTGCATGTGCTTTGCCTTGTCTCTCCACCTCCAACTAGTGGATCGTTCCCTCACATGACGTTGCATTACATCTTGAGCCTCGTTATTACATTGCGTCGTACACTTTCTTCCCCACATCATTTCCGCAAGTTGTTAATATAGCGTTGAAAATATTCCACATATCGCCTATCACTGCATGAGCCCTCATTGAAACTTTACCACCTTGCAAACTTGTTCTGCCCCGATTGCTGAAACATTAACCCCATTGTTTGTGTGAGGTTGCAGTGGCTATCTCAAGAGGCAGCTTTCTCTCAGGACAGGTCATCGAAGTCGCATTCTCAACAAGATGCCTATGAGTCTAAACTTATTAGCCAGGGAGATACGAGCCATTTTTTTGTGGGAGACCTAATGAGTTTGAATGGCCCAATACCCATAAGCCTAAGCCTTGTGCCCAGCAAAGTCTTGGACATCTTAATGATATGTTTTGCACGCTTTGCCTATTGTGGTAGATGGGATGTGAAGGTTTGGCACAAGGGCAAACCAAAATCAGGATATCTTTCAGTTTTTGTAAAACAAGAAACAACCTCTCTTGCTCATAAAATAATACGGGATCCCTCATCCGCCCATGAAAAATAAGTGCCACGAGCACATGAAAATAAGTGCTACGGCACATGAAACAAATAAGGGTAAAGGATCTAGAAAGGCTTCCTACGCAAAGAGGTGATGCAACGACTCCGCCGAGGTACTGACCAGGCTCGCTGGCAGCGGAGCAACGCTTGTGATTTCTTGAAGTGACTCCGCCGGGGTACTGTCCAGGCCTGCTGGTAGCGGAGCAACACCGGAAACTTACTTTAAAAATCCTGAGAATAATAAACCCGCTACCTAGCTCTTCACATCATCAACAAGCTACTGGCGTCTGTGAGCTTCCACTTTGATGTGTTCTGATTAGCGAGACCTAGTTGAGGCACAAGGACTGGGCATACTTGTAAAGGCCAAAGTAATACAAAGGGTACCCACAAAACCTCTTCAATATTCCCTTGCATCACTATCTTGGCTCAGACTATTGTTGTGATATTGACAGAGATGCTGAATTCTACTAGTGGTTCGCCATTTGTTGTAGCCACTACAACACCACCCAAAATTTTGGGTATATTCGAAATTTTGGGTCCCCCTCCTCACTTAGCCATTAAGGTTGGCCTTTAGAAAATGGCATCCTCGTAACCTGTCCCAAGCCCCTCGTGAGCCTTCTCACCATCATGACGAGATACTCTTACCGCAACCGCGCCATGTGTGAAGGGATCACCATGCATACATTTGAATGGAAACCTTTTTTTGTATTTACATTAAAAGCTCTTGCACCATGGATTGTTTAGGCACTCGGTTTGAGTGCTTCACCAAGCTCATAATCTGATGTTAATGTTTCATGCAGGTCAATCCCACGGATGATACACCAAACAATGTCATCCCCACATCTATGAAAAGGATAAGAGTAGTGCAATCCGAAACAGGAGAAGTGGAAGACATGTATCACATGTACACACAGGACAAGATCGTGCCAGTCAAGGGAGCTTTCGGTCACATTGGAAGCTATCGGTCTGCGCAATGAGCTAAATTTTTTTCCCATCAAGCAAGAGGACCCTTTTCAAAGCAAAGGAGGCGAGATAAGGAATATTGCTATGAAATCCAAAGATCGCCAAAAGAAGGCCGCAAGTCGCAGATCTGCTTGAGGTCGCAAGTCGTAGATCTTCTAAAGGTCGCAAGTCACAAATTCGCTTAAGGTCGTCGGTCGCAAATTTCCTCAAGTCACAAGTCGCATATTCCCTCAGGTCACAAAATCATGGTAGGTCGCAGGTCGCAGATTGTTGAAGGTCGCAAGTCGCAAATTCGCTTAGGGTCGCAGGTCGCAAATTTCCTCAAGTCGTAGGTCGCAGATTTCCTCAGGTCACAAAATCATGGCAGGTCACAGGTCACAAATTGTTGAAGGTCGTAAGTCGCAAATTTGCTTAAGGTCGCAGGTCGCAAATTTCCTCAAGTCGCAAGTCGCAGATTCCCTCAGGTCGCAGGTCATAGATTGTTGGGGGTCGCAAGTTGCAAGGTCCAGTCGGGTCGCAGGTCGCAAATTTCCTTAAGTCGTAGGTCGCAGATTCTCTCAAGTCGCCAGGTCCAATTGTCGCACTCCCTATTAAAATCTCAACGACGCGACCCAGCGACTAAGTCGCGAGGTTGCAAAATCATGGCAAGTCGCAGGTCGCAAATTGTTGGGGGTCGCAAGTCGCAAAACCAGCCAGGTCGTAGGTCACAGGTCACGGAATGCTCGAGGTCGCAAGTCACAAAATCGAGTCATGTCGCAGGTCCCATAACAGACTGGGTCGCAAGGCAGCCCAACAGTCGGGAAGGCGAAAAGTCAGGGAGCCCAAAAGGGCGAGTTTTGCTCTATAAATACCTCCTTCGAGAACTTGTAAAGGATATTTTGTTGGGGACTCCAGATGAGTACATTGTATTACCAAAATTATACAATTTTGAGCATGATACAAGAATTTTGAAAAATCCCTTTGTGGATCTGGTGTTGTCATATGTATGAGCGCTATTAAGTATTACAATTTCAGTTTTTGAACATCTTTAGATTTAGGGAACTGTATCTTCAATTCATATCACAATAGCATGACAGTTTGCTGAGTATGTTAATGGTGGTTGAGTTAATTTCACTTTCTTAACGAATGTTGATGACTTTTTTTATTAGCATTTGTGTTATCATTTAAAACTTTTGGGAAGTGAAGGGTGTTCTTGCCATAAGGAATTGTTTCTTTCGTGGTTAGAACAGTTTACAAGCATGACGCTAATGATGTGTTGTTAACAACACTTCCTTTGGTGCTTATGCTTTATTATTTCCTCTTGCTACTCATAGTGTTATATGTACATTTAATGCATCAATCATATGTCTTGTATCATTTGATTAAGTGTGTATCCAATGGTTTATAGAGTTTAAGCGAGACCCAAAGAAAGGAGAAATCAGCAGTAGCCGGACCCACACCCCGGACAAGATCCCTATTCCAAACGGTTCAAGTTCTAATTGGGACTTTTTACTGGGGAGATCCCCTGCTGTTGGCCAGAAAAATTTTCCCGTCAACAAGGCTCTAGTGTATAAATTAGGAAAAGGAGGAACAAGGGGCATTATTTTCATATATTTGGGTTTAATTGCTGAGGAACTCTCTCCCTTTTCCAACTTAATCTTAGCTTTAATTGTATAAACCTTTTCTTTCTTACCCTTGACCTTCTTATAGATATTTTGTTTTTTGGCCTTTCTCTTTGTTCTTCTTTTTGCGAGCTGAGGATTTGGTTGTGAAAATGGAAGTGTAGGTGAAGGTTGGCCTACCCTATAAAACAAAAAGTGATCCCAAGTTTTATTTCTCTTCCCTAACTCTTCTTCAACTGGAACCTTGATTAAAGCTTGATGATACAAGCTATACTCTAAAAAAATAGTATGAGTTTGGACCCTTGCTGATATATTTGTCAGGATTTTTAGCAAGAAATATGGAAGATAACAAGTGAGATATATCTTGATAAGCTTAATACATTTCTCCTAGTCATTCTTAAGATAACTTCTTGGAATTCCCTTTTCCAAATTTGGATATCTGTGTACATCTTTGAGGAAACTATTAAGGTCTCCTCTTGTGATAACCTACCCTTTAAACCACCTTTTTCCTTCATGTGGAAGGCTAAAGGCTTCAACAATGGAGTCTTCAGAAAACTACAAGGTAAGGCCATAAACTATGGATTCTTGTCCATTAAAAGAGTTAGAAAACTCTTGAGCTACTCCTGAGTGAGAGCTCCATAACCTGGTGCATAGATAATACCACCCTAACTAGATAAAAAAGCTTCTTACCCTCGAATTTTCATCCACTAGGTCTGCACCCTGTGGCTCAATTCAATTTATTTTTCCACCTATTCTAGTCATATTCATAAAATTAATGACTTCATCTCTTGTAACTAATAGGTGGCAGAGTTGGAAGAGTTTCACCTTACAAGTGTTGCATGTATCCTTATTTTAAATCTTGTATGAAATCCAAACTCCTCTTCAAACTATCACTCTAAACAATTCGATCTCCAACAGCTAAAAACTCAAATGACAATGCTCCTACTTTTCGGTGGTTTTTAAAACAAATTTAAGTTTCATCACCCCAAGAAAATCAACCTTCATAATTGAAAATATCCCTCATCGTGATGTGCACCATGTGATAATCCATCATTACCTTCAATTGGTTGCTTATTTTCTTATGGAGGGCTCTAGATGTCTAGAGACAAGTGGAACTGTGACTAACAATCACCTTCGTTGTCTTGTTGCTAATTGGTCAAAATTTCTAGTAGCACTATTGTGCGACCAATCAAACGGTTATGGAATTAAGCGTGATGACTAAGACCTCCTTCGTTCAGAAAAACATGAACTTTGACATACATCTAACTGACTTGGGGTTGACAAGCGAATGGGATTAATGGTTAAGTGCATTACTGTGGTTGACACATAGGCTTAACGTATATCACGACTTTAATTGAACTAGACTGAGTGCATAAGACACCTATCATGAGATATGAAAAGAGTTAAAAAATATGTGAGGCATGTTGTGGTTCCTATGATTTGGCATATTTGTAAATACCAAATGATAAGACAACATCAAACCACTTTGGCATCTCAGGATCTAGCCCTCCTAGATCCAGAGAGGGATCTCTCTATAAATGTAAAGAATAATATATCTTTGAAGTGCAATCTAAGGTATTAGGCTAGTTATAGGGCACAAGGGTTGTTGTTTTGTTTTGTTTTGTTGTTTGGTTGGGAAACATGAAAGAAGGGTTCAATTTAAGGTAAAGAAGTGAGAAAAGAAGTATTTTAGCAATGGGGAGATAATTCAAAGAAAATTCAAGTCAATTGGGAAATGGGGTCATAAAAGGGTTTACTTGCAATTCAATATCCAAGGCTTTCAAATGGGCTAGTCATCTAAATCAAAGGATCTCTTAAGATGATAGTAATGGGATGAAATGATAAGGAAATGAAGGTGAATAACCTTCCAAGGTGATCACTAAGGAGCAAATCTAGGGACAGGACATGCCTTAACCATCTATGATCAAACTCCTAATGATATTAACTCTTCAGATAATAGAAAACATTCAAGATGGACACAAAGTGAAGCCTAAGATCAGAGAAAGACTTTTAACCTTCTCTGCCTTTGACATTCAACTTAAGGGATCTTAGAAAGGCAAACTGTTGGAAAAGGACCCTAGTGAGACAGAACCAACTCTAAATCCCCTAATTTCCCAATTCTTTCAGTTAAAACTAGACAAGAACATCTAAGAACAGACTCTAAATTCATACATCAGCAAGCATGGATAAAACCAACTACTGTACTGGTTAAATTATATTGAATCAGTTCTTAGATTACACAATTAGCAGAAAAAATCAAAGATGAGAAGAGCAGGTAGCATTAGGGTACTTTACAGCAGTATATCCTAAGCTAGATTACTGATTCTTATCAGATAAATGAAATGTGATGCATAACAGGGGGGAAACAATAAAAGATAGAACACTTCACCACTGATTTAGATTAGGATCCAATGAAAATGCTTGTCATATTAAAGAGCAACACCAATCACATACATCATTTTCCAACAGCTTGATATGAACTAGAAATCATCTCCCAACGTATTTTACAGCTTATACACAGAACTCTATCTCAATGAAACAGCTTACAATCCACGATTAACCAACATTTACAATGTATTTCTGAAGAGTTCTTATAGCTGAAAGAATGGAAGTAGAGGTAGATAGAACTTAAATGCATCATTAAAATAGAGGGAGAAGTGTTCTTGAAGCCCATTATATCTTAATATCCTTGTATTGACTTTTAGTACTCTTTGGATGAACTAGGGGTCTTCGACATGCTGATAATTACTCCAGAGGTATGTTTCTGAGGTACTTTCTGGCTGTTTGTACTATGTTCGTACTCCGGGACAAGTAAGGCAGATAAATGAATTTTAGGGCTTCCATACTTTGTAACTAATGCTCTAGAAATCTTAGGACTTCTGTCAGGGTGACAATCTTCTCAGGAACTTGATGGAGAATAAAAAACATTATGGGAACTTGTCCTGTCTTGGGAAAGAACATTCTAATGATGTGAAAAAATGTTGATATGGCTTTTTTTATGCGCTTTAGGCTTTATTAGCCCTTCTAGATCATTTCAAGGTCTTCAATATGTGTTTATGTCCTTTAAACACTGTATTATAGCATTTATCTTCAATAACATGCATTTAATCCTTTTAATTTTTCACTGATACTCTTTGCCGCTTCCTTTCTGATCTGTCTGTGAATATGCAGGTTTAATGGTGCTGGAGGGTTTGAAACAGATTTTAACACTTGATCTTTACTGAAAATAATGTTTAAACCTTCCAAGGCACCTTCCCTGCAATCTCTGGCTCTGAAACTGGCGTCCTGCGCTCAATATTTTCCCTGTCTGTGATTGTGAGACAGAGGGTGATTTTCGCCATCTATAACCCTACAAAAATATGATAAACATATTAAGAAATCCAATGGGGGTGGAGGAGGATGTTGTGGGGGGCTGGTGGATATGGTGGCGCAGTGATGGAACCGGTGGATAAGTGGAAAAACGGGTAAAAAATCATGGCAGAATGGAAGAAAATTGGTCTGATGGAGGTCTGGTGCGAGGACAGTTCCAGACCGTTGGATTAGACAGATAGATGGTGATCAATGGTCGATATTCACTGGTGGAGTTGTTTTAGACGATTAGGTGGAAGAAATAACTTTTAGTGTTAAAACATAAAAGTTCAATGTTTGGGCGAATACAAAGGAAAAAGTCTAAAATGAAGGAGATCGGGGGCCTTTGGTGGTGGGACCGAGAGGGCAGAGGAAAATTAAACATGGGCCGTCAGATCATGAAAGAGATTAACGGTGGATATCTTCCGACGGAGCTCTTTTGGAAGGTCTGATGAGAGTAATATGGACAGGAACACGATATAATATGAGCCATCTGATTAAAGCAATCGATGGTCAGGATTAGATGAAAGACTATATCGAGGATTAGTGGTTTTTAGAGGAAAACTACTGGTTTCACGCAAATTTGGAGTGATTTTGAAATTTTTCCAAAAAAAATGCGATATGCCTCGCTACATGACATGTGTCCTCCCAAAATCGCTTTTATCGCGTGATTTTGAAACATTAAACCTTGGATGCAAAAATTAAGCGATATGCATTCTCAGCCGTTGGATGAAAGGCAGAGAGCTCTGATGGTGGGAATGAGAGCGCAATATGGAAATATGCCTGGGCGGTAAGGTGGGAAGGGAAAATGACAGATTAAATCCTGACTGTTGGATCTACGAAATGGATAGCGGAGATTTAAAAGAGAAAGCGAAGGCAGAGGGGCAAGTGAATGAGCGGGGAGAAGGAGAGCCATTGGATCTATCAGAATGAATGGCTGAGATTTAATCGCATCAGAGAAAAGGTAGGGGGCCAAGACTACGAGGTTTTGAAATGACGGAGGGCACATGAGCGTAGCGTGATTGAATCTGGGCCGTTGGTTCTTGTGGATTCAACGGTCCATATTAAATCGGTGGAGCGATGATGTTGGGCTCAAGAGCGGAGTGCGAAGGTGTTTCAGCTGTCAGATATATATGGATGGATGGTCAAGATTAGATCAGGGATCTCAAATCGGAGGATACAATGGGATGGTGCTTAAGAATTTTACGATTGGCAATCATGCGAGGGCCATCGGATTATGAAAGAGATCAACGGTTGAGACATAATCAGAGGGGTAATGAAGAGAGGTGTTGGGCGCAATTTGATTAGCGTTGACCGTCGGATCTGGAAAGATCGACGGTGGAGATTGCAGCAGAGGTCGACAGAGCAAAATCTCGTCGCATCGGAAAAATAGAAGTAACAAAGGAAAAGGTGATAATAAAAGCTTCGATTTAGATTGCACGACAAGGCTTAGCGCCTGGTCCTGGGTGCAGGTCACATGTGGAAATGGGCTAAGGGATAAGCCAAAAGGGGCTTAAAGCCTCAATGAAAAAAGGGTGTTTTTAGGCCAAAATCAGTGTTTTTAAAGGAATTTCTCGGCTTTCGGTGAAGGGGAAAAGGGTGTTTTAAAACTGTAAAAGGGATTCTTAGTGGCTTAAAATGATTTTGGAGGATTTTTAGAGGGATATGGAGGTTCTAAAAAGGAAAAGGAGGCTTCATGAAAATGAAGGGAAATGAGTGAAAATGGGCAATTACAGAGGCCTTTTGAAGCATTATTTTTCACAAAACAGCAAGGTTTTTTTCAATGGAGACAGCAGTGAGGACTTCTTCAGAGGAAAAAAAGACACATGGAGGCTTCAAGAATGAAATATTTTCAAGGGAAATGTTTCTCTGGAGGCTCAGAAACATTTTTAGCCACCTATTTGCTATGTCAAAAATTTATAGGTGGCTAACAAGGCGTATCTACACTACAACACGTGGCTTGACCAAAGTGGATGCATTTTTTTGTTTATTTTTTAAAAACAGAGTATGCTTCTGGAAATTCCAGTAGCATCGGAATAATAAAGAAAAATACAGAAACATGAAAATAATAGACTATCCGAAAAAATTAAAATTGGTGCTTCTAGAATTTCCGGTAGCGACCTAAAACAATTTTGAAATTTTGAAATTTTTGAATTTTAATCCTAAAAATAAAAATATGAAATGGACTCATTGTTGTGTAGGTAAATCCCCTCTGTGGAAAGAGGTGATTCCTCTAGCCCTAGGGTGGTTCTAGCAGCAAGAGGACATGCTAATGCGTTGATTCCTAGTTAATGAATGAAACTAAGTCGGGATAGATGTCATACCTTTGTTCCAACGCAGTTGTCATAGCTGTGGGAGAAGTCTCCTGATCTTCGTCCTGACACATCACAGTCCCTTAGCAGTGGTACTCAGGTGCCTACACAAGGATCAGAGAACAATAGAAACATACGAAACAATACTTGCATTCATAACTATCTAATTGGTCAAGGAGAATTAAATGTATTGCACAAGATTAATCATATCAAATGCAAAACGAGAACCAAAGAATCAGTCATGTATTAATAAGAAGAGAGGAAGAGTTTACAACCAAAAGAGCCTTGACTTGCAGCCTCCTTCAGCGGATCCAGTCGAAATGTGTCTTGAGCATTCGTCGGGAAATTGGACTTGGCGAGGCAATCCAATTAGACTCTCTCTCGACAATAGCTCTGTCTCTGCTCTATCTCACACCAACTATATCATATTTTTCATCTATTCAACCATTTGATCTATTGTACAAAATGTTCAGCTATTCAACCATTTCAACTATGGTACAAAATGTTCAGCTAGCTGCATCTATGTGAGAGATATGTATTTATAGGAGAGGAGGAGGAGGTTGGGATCCCTAAAATGGTGTAAGGGAGGCCTTATCCTTTGGGAGTTTGCTTAAATGTAGGAAACAAGAAGCCAAAGGAAGATTTTCAACATTATTCAGTCAAACAACTCATGCTAACTTCGCTCACGAAGTAGTTGGCAATGGAAACTTCACTTCTATTTCAAAAAACTATCCAAAAATAACTCGGCACAGGAAATCCACTGAGACAGAGTGCCAATGGGCGTGGGGCCCAGTGTTAATTTCTCTATGGGCGTGAGGCCATAACTTCCTGCCAGAGCCGACCCAAAATCATGTTCTTTTGAGAGTCTTCTCTAGGAATAGTAAATAGAGGAAATGTTCTTCTCATGGAAAGGGATGTAATGACACTTTTTGAAAGGCATGACATTACACAAAAGTCACAGAAATGGTCCTCCAATGTTCAGGATGGGGATTGTAGGGACAGTGCCAAAATGTTGTGGAACACCCAAGACTTAGCAAAGAAATATGCTAACATTGGCTCCACAGGGGATGCAACTCTCGCTGTGAGGCTCTAAGAATATTTTGTAGTTTCAGTGCCTTTTCATTGGGCTATGGAGTCTCATTACGAAACACACTCGTATTTACAGTGAAATTAGGCTACCAATAGCCTTAGTAAAATATTTTTTTGAGAAAGTGCCCATTAAATGGGCCTCCAAAAAAAAAAATGTTCCATCAAGATGTTGTAACTCAAAATTATTGTTCTACAGAATATTTGATATTCTAAAAGTACCAAGCCACAAAGGTTCAAATTTGGAATGTTTACCTCGATCTTGATGATGTGCATCCCATTTCAAAATTAGATCTCCAATCTGAAAATTTTATTTTTTAGTCATTCTATCAAAAAATTTCATAACAACTTACTGATATTTTCTCACCAAATCATATTGTTGTTCTCACTTTTGCTGCACTTCTATGATTTGATAAATTTTCCTGGTCATATCATTTGGCTCAACTTCATGATCTTGCAGAAATTTAGCTACAGGAATGGCTAATTGGATTGGAAAAACATCATCAATTCCATAAACCATTTGAAAAGGTGATGTATTAACAAAAAAAATTATTGTCACCCTCTCCACCCATAATGAAAACGTTAGTTTTGAATCCCATGCTTTCTTGTTTTTCTCCAATAGTTTGGTGATGATTCTTATTAAAAATAAAATTGATGATTTAACTAAACCATTCCCTTAGGGATATAAAGTTGTAGAATGAGTGAGTTGAATGCCATAATCTTCACAGAAATTTACCAATGGAGTGGGTTTAAAATCAGTTGCATTATATGCTACTAACCTTGATGAACATCTAAAACTGGTTATGATTCCCTCTAGAAAATTAATGATAACTTTATGAGTATCATTCCTGAGAGGTATTGCATCAATCCATTTGGTGAAGTAATCAGTTGCAACAAGAATCCAACGATGTATTCCACTTGAAGGTGGATGAATTTCTCCAATAAAATCTAAACCCCATTGTTGAAAAGGTGCAGAAACGACTATGGGCTTGAGAGGAAAATACTTCAAATGTTTTTTATCGGTGAAATTTTGGCATTTTTCACATGCTCTCACCTCAGCACATACATCAGAAAACAAGCTAGGCCAAAAATATCCAGCTCCAAATACTTTGTATGCATAAGTTCTCAAATAGTGATGACCTCCACACACACTACTATGCATATCAAATATAACTTTCTTGGACTCATATGGGTCAATGCATCTCAAAAAAACTCCTATAGGATCATTCCAATATAAACAATTATCTTTAATGCATAATTTAACAGTTTTCAGCTTCAAAGATCTTACTCTTCTTTTATCATAATTTGGAGGAGGTTTAAAATGTTGCAGAAAATGGATGATGTGATTATACTAGCTGCATTTTGAAAGCTTTACATCCACTGCCATGCTGTATATAGGTTCAGAAATATTCCCTTCAAAGTTCTCATCCATGAAATTCAAGCCCAAAACTTTACAATTTTCTTTAGCTAGTAGTTTTGCTAATCCTTAACCTTTGACTAGTTTAGTAGACTTTATCTCTAAATCAAACTCAAGAACTTTAGTCACCCACTTCTTTTTCCATCGACATCAGACTGAACTAATATCTCTCTGACAACAGATGAAGGTACATAATAAATAACTTGAGCATGCAAAATATAAACTCTAAAAGCTTTCATAGCTTTTACTAATGCATAGGCATGTTTTTCCAACATTTCATACTTCAATTATGCATCTCTAAGAGCTCTGCTGTAAAATGTTATGGGAGCTTCCTTATTTTCTGAATATTTTTTTAACAAAAAAAAAAAACAATAGTATCTTGTGAGGCAAATGAGAAGATCAAGAAAGGCTTTGAGTATTCAGGGCTTACCAGCTGAGGTGCTTCAATGATGGGTTTTTTTATCAACTCAAATGAATTTTTGGATTCAGTGGTCCACTTGACTTCTTTGTCCTTCTTCAACATGCAAGTAATATGCTTCACCACTTCAGCAAAATTTGGAATGAAACTTCTTAAGAAATTGATCTTACCAAGGAAATATTGAACCTCTTTCTTGGAACTTGGAAGTGTTAAATCTTGAATTTCAATTACTATCTTAGGATCAATTTTCACTCCATCTTTAGAAACTATGTGACCCAACATCTTGCCTTCCTTGAGAGAAAAATGAGACTTATTTGGATTCAATTATATACCATATTTTCTGCATTTATAAAATAAATGTCTCAAGTGTTGAAGATGTTCTTGATCTAAAGTTGAATAAATAGTAATATCATCTAAATAGATGACCAAGAATTTGTCCTTTTCTCCAATGAATGCAAAGTCCATATCACATTGAAAAGTAGTTCTGGCATTCATAAGCCCAAATCGAAACTTTTCATACATGAATGTTCCCCAAGGAGTAGTTAATGTTGTCTTCTCTCGGTATTCTGGCCAAACTGAAACTTGATTGTACCTAGAGAACCCATCTAACATGGAAATTTTTTCTGAACCAATTACCTTTTGAAGAATATGCTCCACCTTTGGCAATGGATAATTATTTTTCTTAGAGAATTTGTTAAGATTTCTAAAATCTACACATAGTCTGAATTCACCACACTTCTTCCTTACTGGTACTAGATTAGCAACCCAATCTGAGTATCTCAATGGAATGATTATTTTAGCATCCAAAAGTTTTTTCACTTCCTTCTCCATTACTGGTAACAATAGTGGATTGATTTTCCTTAATTTATGCCTGAAAGACTTAATACTATCCTTCAATGGTATTCTATGCTCAATGATAGTTGTATCATATGTCTTAATATCTTCACATATCCATGCAAAACCATCAACAAATTCAAAAAACAGTTTTTGGTATTCATCCTTTATTTCTTCTGATAAAGCTTTTGAAAACTTCACATACCTCGATTCTTTTTCTATGCCCGAATTGAAATATTCCAATTATGCTTCTGTTTTATCCAACTATGGTTTGACTGAGACATCATTGTGATCAAAGATCTTCTAAATTTGGATTAACCCCTTGGGAATGTGATCGGTAGGCAACTAAATGATAGGCTGATCAACAATATGCTTTTGCAGATTTTTGGTGTCTTGCAAATCAGCATCATCCTTCATGAGTTCTTCATCTTGATCAATGTTTAGGAAAAAGAACTCTTTAGCAGCTTCAATTAATCTTCTAATCTCCTAATCATATTAAAAAAAATTCCAATGTTTGACATTATCAGGAGTGCTAGGTACGAACCCAACTTCCACCTCATATTTCATCTTCATAGGTATTGGAACCTTAAATGAGCTTGCTGAAATAGAAAGTGAGTCAACCAAAATATTACTTTCTCTTGGAACAAAATAAATGTTAAAAGCCAGGAATGAGTCTTCTACAACACTCCACACTACATTCTGGTAATCTTTGAGTCGGGGATGCTTAGTTTGATAAACACTTCTGATTTTCTGAATAATAAGTTTAGCATCTCCAAAAACAAAAATTTTTGAAATATTCATGTCCTTTGTTGTTTTTAAACCAATCAGAAGAGCTTCATACTCAGCCACATTTTTAGTTGCTTCAAATTCAAGTTTGAAAGAAAAAGTAGAGCTCTCTTTCAAAGTGAAAATATGAAATATTCATGCACCAGGTCCTTCTTTAGAACATTAATCATCAAAGTACATTTTGTCATAGTTGGGAACCTTCATGACTGATATGTTTTTCAGAAGGCTTCAAAATATGAAATTTTTCTACAGATAAGACAGCATTATCCATGTGTAAAATGCTTGAACCAACATCAGTTATTCTAGCATAAATTGGATGATTAGTGGGGTCTTTGATGTCACTAATGATATATGCCCGCTGAGCTTCTCTATAAAGTCTTCTTTGTTCTCCTCCAAAAACAGGGACAGTAGCATAAGTGAAATCCATTTGCAATGTTCCTCCCAACCTTCTAATCCATGACCTAGAAAGTAACATGCCAAATCTAGGAGGAATTTTAGCTACAACAATATCCATCACCATCCCTCTCATGGGTAACTGAAAAAGGTTTACTGGAAGGTCTTTGATAACACCAAGGTATTGAACTTTCCGGGAATCAAAGGAGTAGAGATCTTGTTATTCTCTAGTTACTTCAAGACCTAGTTCATCCATAAATACCTTGGGCGTTAAATTATGTGAAGCTCCATATTTCATTAGGAAATTATGCAAGATCTTATCATGAATATTCAGAGATATATAGAAAGGAGGGGTACGTTGGGTGTGGAGCCTGATTATCTTGTTTATTTTGTATCACATCGTTGGACCCCTGTACCTTAATGGGGCGGCAACACCGCCAGTAATTAAATGCTACCTGGGGGGTCCAGGGGGGGTGGCTATGACTTTATGGAGCCCCCCCTGGCGGGGGGTTTCGGGGGCAGTGCCCCCGAAGCTAAAAACATATGTAAAATTGCCTTGTAAAAGTATAGTAATTTCTAGTCAATCTGGGATGTTCATTAGGCAGATGATCTGATGGTAGAAGTTATGTTTATTTTAGGGTTTTTTTTCCCTATAAGGAAACCCCTCACTTGTATGAGGGTATTGTATTACATCTGTGTATTGTATGTGTATTCTCAAAGCAAGAAATAGATAGGGAAACTGTGAGAGTGAACAGAGTATATTACAGTGGATCTGTTGTAGGTTGTGTCTCTTCATTTTGCTGGATAATAGAAAGGAAGGACTGGATGTTCAAGGTGAACGTAGCCCAAACTGGGTGAACCACGTATATATGTGTCTCTTTGGTTTTATGTGTTTGGTGTGCTTATGTTTTCCACATATTTTATGTGTTTCATTTCTCTGTAATATATAATTTTCTAACAGGGTAGAGTCATCTTTGTCTTCTACCAATGGACCTAAAATAACAATGGGCTTGTCATCTTGAAGGTTAACAAAATCAGAAGCTACTTCAGTAGGTGGGGGTTGAAGAGATTTCATAATGGTATTTTTGAAATCATCATTTTTCACAAGCTCTACAAGAGGAATGTGAAACTTTATCTTTATATTTCATTCTCAAAATTGAAAATAGGGGGTAGTTTGTGAGAAATTTTTTCCTCAAGTGAAGGAGTATTAACTGCTACTGGAATTTTTGGTAATATCTGTTCAACAACTTTATTTTCTATAGGAATTTTAATTGCATCATTATTCTTCGTGGGCTATGCAACATGCTTTGAATTATCATCAATATTTTTTTTATCTGAGATTGTATCTGCATTGATGATCAACTACAATCATGTAATGATCAAGAACCACTTCATTATTCTAAGTATACGACATGAAATCTTTATACTCTTCTTGTGTAATATGGATCTGCCCTTCTTTGTCTCTCAGACAAATTATATCAACAACTTTCTCCAACCTTTTAGCTTCCTCTTCATCTTCAAATATAGCATTCTGCAAATGAGGCCGCACTTTTTAATCATCAACATCTATCCTTTCTCGATGCAAAATTTGAGGAGAAATAGGTCTTCTAAATTGCTACCTATTAGGATGATCAAATGAAACATTTGTAGTAGTAGTTGGTCTTGCTTGCATCTTGAGCTTGGTTATCTCAGTAGTCAATGACTTGACCATCTTGGTCAGCTCATCTAACTTAGGATCTATGTATGAATTTCCCGAAGTTGAAACTTCAGCTTTTTGCTTTCTTTTTTATCTGTCAATCCCTCCTCTGAGCCTATCACCTGCTAACACATTAGATTCTACCTCCAGTGCATTGTCTCTCATTTGTGTTAGTGTTGTAGATCTTATTTCTCTTAATAATAAGAAAAAATTGGGATCAAAGGCACCATCATAAGTGATTTTTTCTGAAGCTTCAGTAGGCTTGATTTCAGTAGGTATTTTTCTATAAATCTTATTGAATCTCTTATAAAAATTAGAAACTTATTCTCCTTATTTTATTTTTATTGCACCAAATTCAATGATATAATACATAAAATCTTTCTTATCACCCCATTTCATTAAAAATGTATCAACTAGGGTTTCAATTCCAGTGATGCTACTAGTTGTCAAGGATCTGAACCATTTTCTAACATCACCCTCAAGACTCTGAACAAAAAATCTCATCCATACATCTTCTTGCTCAATATTCAGATTGTCAGCATAGGCATAAAAATCAGCAAGGTGTTCTTCAGCTGTTACCTGTCCCTCACCACTAAACTTAGGCATGTACTTGAGATAATCTCCTGTAGGTAACGCATTCATAGGCTAAGGTAAAACCAAAGGGGCATACCTTGTAGCAACAATTTCATCCATTCGGTTAGGGGGTGGGTTTGGACTTGCCATGGTGTGAGTTGCTAGGATTTATGGAACAAAAATAGGTGGATTATGAACAATAGATGATGAAGCACCAAATTTTTATGTAGATACCATTTGTTGGTTGGAAAACAAAGGAGGTATAAGATTTTCTGCAAAATCAGGGGATAAAGTTTGTAGGACTTATTTAGGGACATCCTTTGAGAAAACAATAGTAGAGGTAGAAAAATTTAGTTTACTCTTTTTCTTGATTAGATTTTCAGGGTTAGAAAATGGGATTCTCAAATGAGAATATGGGTTAGCCCTGGTTCTAGTCCATTTGGGAGCCAGAACTTGACCAGTGGAGTCGCTAGGTGTAAAGAAGACTAAAAATACAACTAGAACTGTACACCTCAGAACCAGACTTATAACTTTGTCATTCACCCAGGGATAAACTTCAATTCGCCTCCCCAACAACGGCGCCAAAGATGTTAGCGCAAGGAGTCACTCCTTGACAGCATAAGGAGTAAGCCTTACACATCATTGTTCATTTCAAATCTTAAAACGGTTATTTGAGTGGTGGGATGGCTTCTCAAAGATTTTGAAATTATTTTTTATATTCTTTAAGACTTTCATGCATTTGGAAATTTGTGCCAAGTATAAATTGTGTGGTTAAATTGGTAGTATAGGGAGTAGAGTGTATAAATGGAGAAGATGGATAGATGGTAACTATTCTAGGAAATATTCCTATCTTAAATCAGTCACATAGCTATTATGATGGCTCTTTACACAAACTCTGTTTATGCAAAGTAAAAAGCATTCAGAAAATATATTTCATGTATAAATTATTCCACAAATCCTTTATGAAATATTCACTGACATGTTCTATAACACACATAATTTGCAGAAAACTGCAAAGAGATAATTTACTGTTAAATCCTTTAACAGATTCTCACTCACACCTTACTATTTGTTGCAATTCATATTTTAGAAGAAAATAACAAAGAAAAGAGACACACCACACATTATATGTTCCTTGAGTCACAAAATCCTTCAGCATGAAGTAAAAATGGATTTTTATTATATTTAGTCTTCAAGTAGACCAACATCCAACTTGGAAATGGTATTTACAAGTGATATATATAACAAGAGAGGCACCAACTCCATCTCTTATAAAAATAAAGAAACATTAATTCTAAAATTACATAGGTGTCAAAAGTAATTATAGTCTTATCCTATCGAAATCTAACACAAAGGACAGATGGAGAATAAAGAAGAGAAGAAATCTAGGCTAAAATGTTGAGTGTTTTGTCACGCTGCCCCTTTTTTTGTTGATTTATCTCCTTGTATCTTGGGTCTTTAATAACCATGTAGATCCATTTAATAAGACCTCCAACAACCTCATAACCACCTTTCAGCCTCACTTGTTATATCCATTTGGTTATGGGTTCTTATCCATCCTTAATTGGCTTGGAAAAATTTGCTGACAGGTGTCAAAATTTAGTTAACAAAGGTGCTACCGAAAATTCCAGTAAAAACCTGTAACTGCGCAAAATCTAGAATGCTACCGAAATTTCCTGTAGTGCCCTGTTTCTTTTTCAAAAATATACAAAAAATGCTATAAATACCATGCAAACTTATATTCCTTTACATCATAAGCTTTTATTCAAATCTATGACTGATAAGCAAAAAGGTACTTGTGTCAGAAAACCATTTTACCTTCCCTCTATGTGTGTTGTAGCTTCAGCAAGCTTATCCAATTCTATTTTTCTATCAGCAGCTAATCTAGATCTGGTTTCTCTTTTGGTTTCTTCCCTGAAAGTGGCTTTCTCCTCCTTAGAACCCTTTTGTGTTATTATTCTCTTTGAGGGCTCTGAGTGCTGCTCTGAAGGGGTTTTATTCATGTTTTTCTTCACGGATTTCTCTATCTTTGAACCTTCATTTTTTCCTTCAATATCAATGGCCTTTTTCATTAGGCTTGGATTATGTAGAGCCTTGGATTTAAGCCTAAATTTTTTGTTGTCTCTGGTATTCCTCTTTCTAGTACCAGCAACAGGTTTGGCTTCTTCTTTCTTCTTCTTACTACTGATGTCATATCCAACATCCTTGATGAGTTATTCATATGATTGTGTAGGCTGATACTCTTTTTGTAACTTCTGCTAAATATGTGCTTCCGAAATTTCCTGTAGCACATGCACTTTTGATTTATCTACAGTTGCATACCTTCCTCTTTGAGCTCTGGTGTAGACATTAGGAAAATGAGGAACATGGGGCACTATTTTCATAGATTTGGGTTTACTTGCTAAGGAACTCTCTCCCTTTTCCAACTTTTTCTCAGCTTTAACTACAGAAACCTTTTCTTTCTTACCCTTGGCATTCTTATAGTTATTTTATTTTTCGGCCTTTCTCTTTGTTCTTATTTTTGCAAGTTGAGGATGTGGCTCTGAAATTGGAGGTGTAGGTGCAAGTTGGCATGCCCTGCAAAACAAAAAGTGATCCCAATTTTGATTTCTCTTCCCTAACTCTTCTTCAACTAGAACCTTGATTAAATCTTGATGATAAAAGCTATACTCTAAAACAATAGCATGAGTTTGGACCCTTGCTGACATCCTTGTCAGGATTTTCAACAAGAAATATGGCATATTTAATTTCTTCGTTCCTGCAACATGAAAAAGAAACCTCATGTGATAAAGGAAGACAACTGTATACCTCCTTTCACAAGTGAGTTATATCTTGATAAGCTTAATAGCTTATGCCCAGTCATTCTTAAGATAGTTTCTTGGAATTCCCTTTGCCCAATTTGGATCTCTGTGTGCATCTTTGAGGAAACTATTGAGGTCTCCTCCTGTGATAACCTGCCCTTTAAACCACCTTTCTCCTTCCCGTGTAAGGCTAAAGGCTTCAACAATGGAGTCTTTAGAAACCTACAAGGTAAGGCCATAAACCGTGGCTTCTTGACCATTAAATTATTTAGCAAGCTCTTGAGCTACTCCTGAGTGAGAGCTCCCTAACTTGGTGCATATGGAATACTGCCCTAACTAGATAAACAAGCTTCTTACCCTCAAATTTGCATCCACTAGGTCTGCACCCTGTGGCTCAATTCGATTTATTTTTCCACCTATTTTAGTCATATTATGAAAATTAATGACTCTATCTCTTGTAACTGATAGGTGGTAGAGTTTGAGGAGTTTCAATTTACAAGTATTTCATGTATCCTTCTTTGAAATCGTGTCTAAAATCCATACTCCTCTTCAAACTATGACTCTAAAAAAATCGATCTCCAATAGCTAAAACTGTTGGGTTTGTGTTATATTATTTTCACGACTAATCACACGCAACATACAGGGGGTTCACAAAGGGGGGCGGTAGCCCCCCCTATCAGGGTCCAGAGCAGTGCCCCAGAAGAAAAAAAAATTTGGTCCTTATTTTTCGGTGGGCAGACCCGCCCATGGTTTTGTGCATGGGTTTGCAAATGGTTTTCGGGCATGATGGTTTTTAGGCCCTGGTATTTTGTAGATTCGGTCAAGGGAACTATGGTTATGTTCTAATATAGGGTTAATGGATTTGGGTTTATGTATGATTTGCACGTATATATATGTGTTGTAACACTAAGAGGAATATAATGAAAAATCAAGTTGGTCATCCCGATTTGGGATCCAGGGGAATATCTCTGTGTTTATCTGTTTTATGTTTTATGCTCTAGCTACTATTTATTTTCTATCTTTAAGATTCGTTTGCAGATAATTTCTGTACAGGGTTAAAAGCTACATTTGGTATCAGAGCAATTTCGACTTTAGGGGGATGCCTTTGTTGCTAAGGGGTTTTTTGCTCAAGCCTGAGGTAGACCCTGTTCAGTGGGAGATCTGCGAGATCAATTATTGTAGTGAAAGAATATGGCGAGTGGAGGGAAGATAGAGATCAAGAAATTTAATGGTCAGAGTTTTGAGTTGTGGAAGCTCAAGATGGAGGATCTACTGGTGGATAAAGTTCAGTGGATCACGGTAGATCTGGGTGCTAAACCAACAGCAATGTCAGATGAAGACTGGAAGAAACTAGATCGGAAGAAAAAGAGCACAATATGATTATGTGTCTTAGATTCATTACTGTTGAATGTATCTAGGGAAGCTACAGCGAAGACCTTGTGGGACAAGCTAGGGACTTTGTACCAATCTAAGTCTCTAGTGAATAAATTGTTCCTGCGGAAAAAGCTGTATAACCTGAGGATGAAGGATGGAGACTTGTTGACAGAGAATTTGAACGCCTTCAATACTGTGGTAAGTCAGCTTTCATCTGTTGATATTAAAATCTCAGATGAAGATAAGTGCATTAGTTTGTTGTGTTCTCTACTAGACTCATGGGACAGTCTGGTTATTGCAATAGGTAGCAATACAACTACCTTGAATTTTGATGACATTGTCTTAGCCTTGCTGTCGAAGGAAATGAGATGGAGAAATATGGAGGGTCAGAATGTAGATGCCTTATCTATACGAGGAAGGTCCCAAAACATAAACAAGAATAAGGTTTCGAGTGGGAGATCTAAATCTAGAGGGAGATCTAAATCTCCTGGAAAGTTTGTAAAGGTGTGCTGGAAATGCAGAAAGGAAGGGCACTACAAAAAGGACTGCAGATCTAAAGCTCCCTTTAGGACAATATGATCTCGATGATGCCTCTTTCAGCAGAGGTAAAACCACTTCTGAGCTAATGTGATGTATTTGGCTTCTTCTTCAAATACACATGTAGATCATGAGTCATGGTTGATTGATTCGGGTGCATCCTTTCACTTCACTCCCCATAGGGAATGGTTCTGAAAGTATGAGAAATATGATGGTGGTGATGTCTTCTTAGGTTATGATAGGAAGGCCAGAATCGTCAGACATGGAAAATTCAAGCTGAAGCTGCAAGGTGGAAGGATTAGAACACTTCCTAGTGTTCTGCACATTCCTGCATTGGCCAAAAATATGATTTCTGTAAGCAAGATGGATGATGCAGGTGTAAAAACAGTGTTCGAGAAAGATACCTGTAAGATGGTTCGGGGAGCACTGGTATTAATTCAGGGAGTTCGGATTGGAACTCTGTACAAGCTTCAGGGAATTTTTTTTTTTGCTGGGTGCAATAGTTCTATGGTTTCCGAAAGTGGGGCAGAAAGCCTAGCGGTCTCTGGAGAAAAGACCATGCTATGGCATCAAAGGCTTGGACATATTGGAGAGAAGGGCCTTCGGATATGGCATGGAAATGGTATGGTAGAAGGTATGTCTAATATCTCTCTGGATTTTGATTTCTGTGAAAATTGTGTATATGGGAAGCAGAATCGGGTGAGTTTTCCTTCTGGTGCTAAGAGAGTGAACAATATATTATAGCTTGTGCATAGTGATGTGTTTGGACCTGTGTCGATTCCATCACTGTGTAAGTCTGTGTACTATGTTTCATTCATAGATGACTTCTCAAGGAATACATGGATATATTTATTGAGGAAGAATTCTGAAGTCTTTGACAGATTTAAATATTTTAAGGCTCTAGTGGAAAAAAAGACAGAGAAGAAGATAAAGATGTTGAGGACAGATAATGGTGGGGAGTTCTGCAAGAAGGAATTTTAAGAGTTCTATAAGAAGTGTGCTATAGCACGACAGAATACTATTCCATACACACCTCAGCAAAACGGAGTTGCAGAAAGAATGAACAGAATTCTGATGGGAAGGGAAAGAAGCATGCTCAGTGGTACCAGGTTAGGACAAGAATTTTGGGCAGAGGCAGTGGAGACTGTATGTTACTTGGTTAACAGATCACCTTCATCAACGTTGGAGGATAAGACTCCACATGAGGTATGGACTGGTAAGAAACCCTTTCTTTCACATATTAGGGTATTTGGATGTGATGCATATGTACATGTTCCAAAGGAGAAAAGGACCAAGTTGGATAATAAATCTGAAAGTTGCATCTTTATTGGGCATAGGGATTGTTTAAAGGGTTACAAGCTTTGGAACCTAGAAACAAGGAAGGTTGTGTACAGCCGAGATGTGGTGTTTAGAGAGGTGAAAGATGTTGTTAAACATGAAGTCCTACCAAAGGAACCTGAGAGGATAGAGTTTGAGCTAAATTAGGATGAATCATACTCTACAACTGAAGAAGACCC
This sequence comes from Pinus albicaulis, assembly GCA_034641835.2. Taxonomy (NCBI): domain Eukaryota; kingdom Viridiplantae; phylum Streptophyta; class Pinopsida; order Pinales; family Pinaceae; genus Pinus; species Pinus albicaulis. The sequence continues at coordinate 1,210,203,003 of CM076581.1, forward strand.
AGAAGAGGAAGAGCCACAAACTCCAACTGTGAGAAGATCAGCTCGGGAAAGAAGACAACCAAAAAGGTATAGTCCATCTACTTTCTATTCAATTTTTGCTTTAACTATAACTGATGATGATCCCAGAAGTGTTAGGGAGGTAGTAGATTCAGAGGATGGAAAATTTTGGAAGGAGGCCATGGTTGATGAAATGGAATCCTTGCATAAAAATGAGGCATGGGATCTGGTGGAGTTGTCACCTGGAAGGAAGTCCATCGAGAGAAAATGGGTGTTTAAGAAGAAGATGAATGTAGAAGGCAAGGTGTAGAAATACAAAGCTCGGTTGGTAGCAAAAGGTTATTCCCAGGTGCTGGGAATTGATTTTGGTGATATTTTTTCTCCGGTTGCCAAAGTTACTTCTATTAGATTACTTTTATCTGTTTCTTCTGCATTAAATTTTAAGGTAGAACAGATGGATGTGAAGATAACATTTCTTCAAGGGGATCTGGAAGAGGATATTACATGAAACAACCTGAAGGCTTTATGGTGAAGGGGAAGAAAGAGCTGGTATGCAGGTTAAAGAAGTCTCTGTATGGGTTAAAACAGTCACCAAGGATGTGGTATCAGAAATTTGATACCTATATACGGGGACTTGGCTTCACCAGAAGCAAGGAGGATCACTGTGTTTATTTTAAATTAATTGGTGACCGTGTTATTTATTTGGTCTTGTATGTGGATGATATGTTGTTGATTGGAAATGACAAAGAAATTATCTAAGATTTGAAGACCCAGCTGTTCTCCAAATTCAACATGAAGGATCTTGGTGCTGCAAACTATATTTTGGGCATGGAAATTAAGAGAGATCAAGCAAAAAGGAATCTCTGGTTAAACCAGAGGAAGCATGTCGAGACTATATTGCAGAGGTTCAATATGCAGGATAGTAAACCGGTGAATGTTCTGATTCCTATAGGTAGAAAGATGTCCGCTAAATAGTGTCCCAAGACACAAGAAGAAGAGGAGGATATGTCCCATGTTCCATATGCAAGTGCAGTGGGTAGCCTGATGTATGCAATGGTCTGTACTAGACTAGACATTGCACATGCAGTGGGAGTATTAAGCAGGTTTATGTCAAACCTAGGGAAGGAGCATTGGACAGTAGTAAAATGGGTTTTCAGAGCTTTGCGTGGCACTAATTATTATGGCTTGTGCTACCAGGGAAGACTAGGAATGGAAAGAGTGTTGGACATTTGTGGTTTTGTTGATGCTGACTGGGCTGGATATCTAGACCAAAGAAGATCTACAAGTGGGTATGTGTTTAGCCTATTCGGAGGTGCAGTTAGTTGGATGAGTAAAAGACATTCTGTAGAGGCTCTTTCAACTACAGCGGTAGAATACATGGCAGCCACTCATGCAAGCAAGGAAGCAGTTTGGTTGTAGAGATTGTGTTCAAGTATGGGGTTGGTGCAGCAAGCTATAAGGATAGACTGTGATAGCCAAAGTGCAATTTTCTTGGCTAAGAACCATGCTTATCATTCAAAGACAAAGCGAATTGATGTTCAATATCACTTTGTGAGATATATGGTTGAAGCTAAAAGGGTGTTGTTCATAGAGGTGGACACTTTGAAGAATGTGTTAGCCCCCTATGAATTTTTTGACAAGCAAACAGGGGGCTAAAATGTTTTTGAGCCTTCAAGGAATGCATTTCCCTCCTAAAACACATCATCCTTGAAGCCTCTATCTGTCCATCGCCTTGGAAAGAACCTCATTGCTGATTTCGTCCAAAAGGCCTCACTGATTGTAAAAACTATGCTCAAGGAGGCCTTCATTCGCCCCTTGTATCCCTGCAGAATGTCCCATTTTAACCTTTTTCCACCTGTGTCAAAGCCTCCCTTTTTATGCCCCAAACCCCTCCTAAACCTTTTAAATCACCTTCATTCCCCTCTTAAACCTGCAAATACCTTATTTTTGGTTCAAGGGCCCCATACTCCCTCTACCGTTACCCCTTTCTGGCCTCAAATTTCATTAAAAATGGACCAAAACACCCACTTTCTACCTTGTAACAGGCCTAGCCCCTTTCCGGCTCAGCCCCGGAACTGTTTTCCCCCACATGACGCAGCGCTAGAACCAGGCGCTAACCCAAAAAGCGCTTAGTGCGTTTGGATATTGGGAGCGCTATTAACCGTCGATTTCCCGGCATCCGACGGCCATCGCAAGAACCTTTTGTTTCACGATCGCCCCTCTGATCATATCACAACCGTCGATCTGATCCACAGATCGACGGTCCGTATTTCATCTGCCTCGGTGGTCCCTGCGCCGAAGCACTGTGCAGAAATCGACGGTTTCTATCGCACCGCCTTTGAGAGGAGGGCGGTATTTTTTGTTTGGAAGTGATGCCATACACTGGCCGACACGTGGCTTCGAGCACTGTTGAGAAACCACTCTCATCACCAATTAACGTTTGTCCGTGGACCCGGCGCAATATGTGCGTACACCGTCCGATCCGAAGTTGTCCATCCAACGGTGATCGCGCCACAAAGATGCTCGAGCGATAACCAAAGAAAAAAGGGACCCCTGGCCCACCATCAGTCGACCTCTGATGCGTTTTCAACCGTCGATCTCTGCCTGAGATCGAACGATCCGGTTTAAATCAACGCCCTGCCTTTCACCGGCCCCACTTCCAGTACTCCATGTCACCCATTTTATCATTTTTTCCCATTTTCTTGGTACTGCGCCACCTGTCCTCCAGGTTTTCACCACGTGCTCTCCGCCACCCCTGGTCTATAATTGGTCCATTTCTCTATTTTTTCCACCATTTGGTGTTCTTACCCACTGTTTCCACCATGCTGCATCGCCATTCCACAAGCCTTCCGCTGCATCCATTTCCCTCCGGCATGGATTTCTTAACGATTTTGTGTGTTTTGCAAGATTACAGCCAGGAAGAAAACACCATGATTTATGGTCACTGTTCCAGTGACATAGAGCGTAGAGAAATCCATTGTCTGAGCCTGATATTGCAAGAAAATTTTTGGGAAGGATTCAACAGCAAAGATTTCATCAATGTATGGTGCTCGACACTGTCAAACCTCCCCAACACCATTAAAACTCGAAGATTGCAAATTCAGAGACAGTAATGGAGTGGCAAAGAGTGTCAGTGAAAGATTAGAGAATGTAAGGCCGGTAATTGAAGATTGTGAGCCTTAACTCAATAATTAAAGGCAAAATATCAAACTAAAGATCTCATGAATCACACAGAAGGCCTAGGGCACACAAAACGATATATATCAGTGTCACCATCAACAGAATGTTCCTACCCGCGAAAGGACGAAGTCCCATACTGTTTACATTCTATACCGTGTTCCTGAGGAAATCTCAGCCCTGACAACAGTCCTATGCTATCAGAAGAATTTGTTACACAGTATGGTAGACCCAAAGTCATTGATCTGTTTTTCTTCAGTTCACCAGAGTATTGCAGAGGTATTACAACAAGTACATCAAAGACATACCTGGAGTAAATTGCAGCCTGACGAAGACCACTCTTTCATCCAAAAAGTACTGAAGATAAATGCCCAGAATTTAAAATAGAATGGGGCCTCGGCCCTCTTCCTCTTCTGATTTTTAATGCTACATTTAGTTTTCCATCTACCTCCTCAGCCTCTTTTTCAGCTATAAAATTCATGAAGAAACTCATTGTAAATGTTGTTGATCGGATATCTGTGGATTGCAAGATGTTTCTCTTGAGACATGTTCTTTGTGTAAAGTTGTAAGATAGGCTGAGGAAGATGTTTGAAGACTAAATATCAAGCTATTGGTAATGTTGTACTTGACTGGTGTTGCTCTTTAATATGACAAGCACATTTCTTTGGATCGTGATTTAAAGCAGCGGTGATGTTTTTCTGTCTTTGTCTATGTTTTTCCTTTTTAGTTCATTACATTTCATTTCTTCTGGCACGCATCAGAAATATTACATAGGATTTACCCTTGTTAGGTACCCTATGTTTCTGCTCTCCCTGCCTTCAATGTTTTCTGCTGTATGTGTTATCTGAGGATTGATTTCAAGCTAATTTAACCAGTGTAGTGGTCAAATATACTGCTAGCTGATGTATGAATTAATGAATCTGTTCTTAGATGTTCTTGTTAGGCTTTAATTGAATGAATTGGGATACTAGGAGTCTAGAACTCTATCTCTGTCTCACTAGGACCCTTTTCAATTAATTTAACCTTTCTAAGTTCCCTTGAGTTGGATGCCGAAGCATTGAGAGTTCAAAGTCTCTCTCTGATCTCAGGTTTTCACCTTTGTGTTTAAATATTTCATGTTTCCCTGTCTGAAGAGTTAACCTTTTAGGTCTTGGATCACAGGTTGTCCAAAGCCATGTCCTGTCCCTGGATCTGATTCCTGAAAGGCCACCTTAGAGGTTTCCTTGCTTTCACCTTCTCTCTTACCATTTCATGCCACACTATCATCTTTAAGATCCAATGCTTTAGATGACTAGCCCAACTGAAAGCATGCATATTGAATAGCAAGTAAACCCTTTCCTGACTCCATTTCCCAATGGTATTGAATGTTCTCTGAATCATCCCTCCTTTGCCTAAAATCCTATTTGCTCATCCTTGTCTTATATTGAACCCTTATTTCCTGATTCCCAACAACCAAACTAAAAATCAAACAAACAAACCCTGTGCCTATAAAATAGCCTAACATATTAACTTTGAGCTTCAAAGACATAAAACCTTTTCTTATATAGAGAGATCCCTCTCTGGACCCAGGAGGGCTAGATCCTGAGGTCTGAAAGTGGTTTGATGTTGTCTCATCTTTTGGTCTTGCCAATCTGGCCAAAACATGGGAACCCCAACATAATGGCGACTCCGCTGGGGAGATCTGAGAGTCTATAACTGATAACATTTGTCTGTCTCCCATTGTCGTCACCAACATAATGGCGACTCCACTGGGGAAAATATGAGAGTATATAGCTGATAACATTGGTCTGTCTCCCATTGTCGTCACCAACATAATGGAAACTCCACTGGGGAGCTTCTGAGTATTTTTCATCTTACTACATCACAAGAGCCTCAGAAACCTACAATCTTGGGTTAGGTTGGCATTTAAACACTCCTATTCGCAAATCAACCTCTATACCACTTGGTGTGTTTTCTCCCGCACTCTTAGACAGAGTCTGGAAAGGGCTAGAAAGCCTCCGGATATCATCCTCTTTCAGAGGTGAAATATCTGGTAAATGCCCTCGCAGTCCATCTCTGGTTAGAGTTTTTTGTGTTTTAAGGATTTCCCTAAAAAGGACATTACATAAACACTGTGGTGGACAGTATACCCTCTTGAAACATCCTAAACCTTCCACCTGGTGACTCCATAGCTCCTAAACGATTAAAAGACTCCACTGGTGATCAGCAGGCCTGCTGATTATCTTGGTTCACATAAGACTCCACTGGGAGACCAGAGCCCATTTCAACATCAGCCATAATAGAAGTAACAAGTAGGGTTAATCTGCTTTGTTGGAGAACAACATTCTGGCTTCAAGAACCATTCACACAAGAGCTTATCCTAACCCAAACCCACCTAAAATAGTTGACAACCCTGAGAGCATCCTCAAGAGGTCTCCTACACCTAAAAGACCAACTATTTCCAGCCACATCCGTAGGGCTAACTCTGCACCAGAAGACCTTACAGCTCTATCAGACCCTCTTTTTAACCTAGACTCTCAAAGAAAATTATCAAGAACTAGGTGACACAGTGCTCTAGACCAGCCAGACCTTGAGTTACCTGTTTCACTAACCCAAAGTGGTAAACACATTAGGGATAGAGAGAACCCTCCATCTACACCTCCTGATATTCACTTCATTCAAAACTTGGGGCTCTGTCACCCCAAATATGTTCAACAGACTTCTGCTAGTCCTAGTATCTCTGTCATCCACATACCAACTACTAAAGCCAACCCTTTACCTCATCAAAATACCATCATGGTAGCCTGGTATGCACCTCTGGTTTTACCTCAGCCTCTAGTACCCTTACCCAATGATTATCAATAAAAAATTCCACACTTCACTGCAAAAGAATCTACCACAGCTCAGCACCATGTGGACAGGATGAAAGATTCTTTTGATTACATGGAGATAGATGATGATACAGTCAAAATGATAATATTTTCCCAGAGCTTAGGAGGTGATGTGAAGAAATGGTTTAAAGGCCTACCTCCTAATAGTATCCAAGACCTTCCTGCCTTATATCAGATTTTCATAAACAAATGGGAAGTTAAGGCCAATCCTCTCCAAATCTTAGCAAAATACAAGAACCTGAAAATAAACGTAGGAGAGAGTGTCCACGACTACTCTAAAAGGTTTAATAGCGTTTATAACGCTCTTCCTCCACATATGAAACGTCCCCAAGGTATGGCTCTAGTGAAATATCTAGAAGGCTTTGATGCTGACATGGCCTACCAGCTTAGGGAGAGGGATTACAACACACTGGAAGATATGCAAAAAGGATCAGTGAGTGTAGAGGCTAACTTGATTGAGAAGAAAGCAAGACTGAGCGCTGAGAAGAGGGTAACATATAGAGATGACAACGTAGCTTCCACATCCAATCCCAATTATGACCGCCTATCTAAAAACATGGAAAAGCTACAAAAAATGATGGAAACAATTGTTGTCACAGTCAGTAACCAAAATAGAAATCAAAATCATAACCAGAACTAGAAATTTATAAGAAACAACACCACTCCCAACAGACAAAGAGAATCAGATCAAAAAATTATTCCCCCATTTCAAGAGAACTTTCTTGATGAAGATGAGGGAATCATAGAATATTCGGAGGGAACCACAATAAACATGTTTGAAATAGAAAACTAAATCCACAACTGTTCCACAGAGGAAGATCAGCCCTCATCCTCATACTGGGATGAGGAAAGATCAGAATCTAAGGATTACAGACTTGGATTTGAAAACGCCATCATGCAGGTCAGAGAACAGTATGAACTTAGAAGCAAAAAGATCCTAGACACTTCCAAACCAAAGGCTTATGAGGTTACCATAAAGAAAAGGCCTGAGAAAACTTCTAAAGTAACTGCTGAAAGTAACAAATCAGCAGCTGAGAGTTCTGGGAAGAAAAAATAAAAAGACAACCAAAACACCGATAAAAAAAGTCAACCAACTAGCAGCACTAGCACTGCAGTTAGTGCTCCTGATAAAACTATCACAAACACTGTACATAGTGAGAATCAGTACACTTATTCTACCACCAAGGTGGTGGCTAACAAAACAGAGTTGAACATTCCAAAGAATCAATCACTCTTCAATTTGAAGAGGGAGATTGCAAAAATTAAAATCTCTGTCCCACTCTCTGAGCTGGCCACTCAGGATGTATATAAAGGCCAAATTTTGAAAGCATTAAATCTAGGGGAAAATAGTGACACTGTTAATTTGAGTGATGATCAACCAGCCCTTCTGTTTGGTCCAAAGATAGAAGGGAAGTTTCAGGAAGGGGTAGTACCACCTTTTTATATTAGTCTCAATATCCATGACAAGATCCTTCACAATGCAATGCATGACTCTGGGGCATCACACAACTTAATGCCTAAGGTAGTGATGGAAAGGTTAGGCCTAGAGATAACCCATCCCTATAAATATCTATATTCATTTGACTCTAGTAGAATGAAATGCCTGGGCCTAATCAAGGACCTGTGTGTGAGCTTAACCCAGATTCTGGCCAAGTGTATGGTCATGGATGTTGTGGTGGCAGATGTTCCACCTAAGTATGGCATGCTACTATCAAGGTCATGGGGAGCCAAACTACAGGGCACAATGCAGATGGATGGGGCATATGCCACAATCCCCGTCTTTAACCAGCTGAGAAGACTGTATAGAGAGGCACAAATGAAATTCCTGGTCAGCAGCCCTGAAAATCCTGAAAATTCTCCTCTGTATTCTGTGCACACAGATCTGGACTCCTTTATCTTTTGGAATGATGAATCCTTGGGAGAGCCAGAATCAGAAAATAGAGATACAAACAAAGGGGTTGATACCATAGATTTTAACATAATGGCCTCTTTGGGCTTAGAGGAAAACGAAGAAGAAAACTTCGGACAATGCACTAAAACATAAATTCAGAGCAAAAAAGAAATAGAATGCAGTCAGCTAACTAGTCACCTCTCTGAATTCCATATACATCAGGAAGAGCAAAACCATCAATAGACCAGTGAAACCCACATTAGGAAAGAAAAGGATGATAAACATGAACACGACCCCTTGTGGGAAATGAATTTTGATGGATCCTGTACTAGGAAGACTGCAGGAGCAGGAGTGTGGATACATAACACAGAGAGTGACTATGCAGAGAGCCATGCCTTTAATCTGAACTTCAAATGCACAAATAATATCGCAGAGTATGAGGCTCTTATCCCAGGCTTGAATCGGTTGAAAAAATTAGGGGCTCGTAGGATAAATGTGCATGGAGACTCTGAGTTGGTAATAAAACAATTGAACGGTGAGTATACAGCTAAACACCCTAGGTTGAGAACGTATAGGAATGATGCCATGGATTTATTGAAGACCTTTGTGGAATATGAACTAGTGTTTATCCCTAGGAGTCAGAACATAATTGCAAATGGATTAGCTTGTGTAGCTGGTTCATATCACAAGCCTCCCAGTGATCAAAAAATCATCATTCAGACCAAATTCAGGCCTGCAGTGCCGGATAACGAAAAATATTGGCAATTTTTTGAGGGGGATAAGCAGATTGAAGATTTCCTGATAGGCAAGGATGAGTTTGAATTCTCAGACTCATATTCGAAATCCGAAGATAGATGCCTAAGTAAGGAACCCTCAGACGAGGAAGAACCACCCTGTAACATAGAAATAAACACTTTAAACGAACAAATTGGAAATCCAACTGAAGAATGTAAAAACGCAGAAAATGAGGAAATAGAGGTGTTGCAGGCCAAAGATAAGAACATACCCCGAGGACTGGCACCTTTAGAAGACATTTTTGACTTCGATGATGTAGCGAAAAAACCCACCATAGAACACTCAGATTCTGATGTCGAGGAATGCAACATAGGCACTGAAGATAAGCCCAAGATGATAAAATTGGCTAAGTCCCTGCCTACAAACATGAAAAAGAAATATATTGACTTGTTCAAAGAATTCATTGATCTGTTTGCTTGGAGCTATGAAGACTTAAAGGCCTATGACACAAACATCTTACAGCACAAAATACCTTTTAAAGAGAACCAAAAACCTTTCAGACAGAAACTTCGCAGGATAAACCCAAAACAATTGCCTGCAGTGGAAAAGGAAATAAAGAAGATGTATGAGGCAGGCATAATAGTTCCTGTGAGGTTCTCTGATTGGGTCTCAAACCTTGTGGTTGTAAGAAAGAAAACATGTGAGATCATATTGTGCATAGATTTCAGGAACCTTAACAGAGCCTCACTCAAAGACAATTACCCTTTGCCAAAAATGGAACACATTCTTCAGAGGGTAGTAGGCTAAAAAAGGATCTCCCTGTTAGACGGTTTTTCAGGTTACAAACAAGTTTTAGTACTCCCAGAATACCAACTCAAGACAGCCTTTACCACTCCATGGGGCACTTTTATTTATGTAAAAATGCCCTTTGGACTGATGAACGCTGGTGCAACCTTCCAACGAGTGATGGACATAGCCTTTTCAGATGAAATAGGGCACTTCATTGTCATCTATCTGGATGACATAAAAGTCTATTCCAAGACTGATGAAGAACACCTAAGACATCTTAGGAGAGTGTTTGAAAATTTTAAAAGGTTTGGTCTTTCATTGAATCCTAAAAAGACTGTATTTGGGTTGCAAGAAGGTAAGATTCTCGGCCACATTTTATCTGATAAGGGGATTAGGATAGACCCACAAAGAGTTGAGGGAATACTACAAATCACACACCCGATAAACATTAAAGAGTTACAGTCCTTCATTGGGAAAATAAACTTTCTAAGGAGGTTTAATCCCAACTTAGCTGAACACCTCAGGAATATGACCAACATGCTGAAGAAAGGTGTAGGGGTTAAGTGGAATGTTGAGGCTAAGAAATCTTTTAAGTCAGTTAAACTTGCACTCACCCAGGCTCCTGTCCTAATCAGCCTAGATTTCTCAAAGGATTTCCTGATGTTTTCATTTGCCTCTGAGCATACAGTGGTTGCAGTTTTACTGTAGAAAAATCCAGAGGGAATGGAACAACCCATTGCTTTCTTCAAAAAAGCTCTGAAGGATGCACCCTTGAAATACAACATAATGGAAAAACAGGCCTATTCTTTGGTAAAGGCCTTGAAAGACTTTAGGGTGTACATACTGCATTCCCACACCATAGCCTACATGCCAAACATAGTGGTTAGAGAAATTTTGTCCCAAGACCCGGATGGGAAGAGGGGCAAATGGATTGATGTAATCTTAGAATATGACCTTGAGATAAAACCCACGAAACTGATCAAAGGTCAGGGCTTAGCTCAACTAATGGCCGAATCAAATTTACAAGCCCTTGACATAAACATGGTCGATGCCTTGCATGAGTAGGAAGGATTGCCTGATCCCACTGTGAAGGAGAAGTTTCAAAACTCTCCTTGGTATGCTGACATTTTGTATGTGCTCACGAATCTCAATGCTCCTTCTGAACTATCAAAGACCAAGGCCAGATTCCTAAAGCTAAAAGCCAGAAACTATTGCATTCTGAATGAATGTTTATACTGGAAAAATACAAATGGCCTATTTCTTAAATGTTTTCCTGAAACTGAAGCTGAGAGGATTAAACAAGAATTCCATGCAGGAGAGTGTGGAGGCCATTTGAACTGGAAGGCCACTGCTAACAAAATACTCATATCTAGTTATTATTGGCCTACACTTTTCAATGACATCCATAAGATGATAATTTCCTTCCATAAATGCCAGATTTTTGAAGGCAAAAGAAAGCTCCTCCCTCTACCTTTACAACCCATCACTGTTGAAGGTCCATTTATGCAATGGGGTCTGGATTTCACAGGAGAAATACACCCTGCTTCTTCTACACAACACAGGTGGATCCTGACAGCCACAGACTACTTCACTAAGTGGATAGAGGCCATAATTTCTAGGAATGCCATAGATTTTGTCATCATTAGGTTCCTAGAAGACCACATCCTCTCTCGGTTTGGCTGCCCAAGAAAAAAATCACTGATAATGCTGCTGCTTTTGGATCCAAGAAAATGATTGATTTTTGTCACAGGTATCAAATAGAAATTGGCCATGCAAGTGCTTATTACCCACAAGGTAATGGGTTAGTTGAATCATCAAACAAGAGCTTGGTAACCATCATCAAGAAGTTTCTTGAAGAAAATAAGAAATCATGGCATAACAAGTTAGTGCATGCTTTGTGGGCTGACAGGCTTACAACAAAGAAATACATTTTCATGTCACCATATCAGCTTGTCTATGGAATAGAAGCAGTGTTTCCTACCAGCCTTGGGGTACCAGTGATTAAAATTGTCCAAGAAATTTAGATAGAAGAAGACAGCATGGTAAGGAAGATAAATCAGACAATCCATCTCCAACAAACAAGAGAAGAGGTCTATAATAGAGCTATCAAAGTTCAAAAAAATATAAATAAGCTTTTTGACAAAAGAACAAAAGCATGTGACTTAAAAATTGGAGATAAAGTTCTAAAATGGGACTCCAGGAGAGGAGACAAAGGAAAGCATGGAAAATTTGACAGTTTGTGGCAAGGTCCTTACATCATACATGCCACTGTGGGTCCAAATTCCTTTTTTCTGCAAGAACTAGATGGTACAGAGCTGTTTGGGGTCCTGTTAATGGCAGGATGCTCAAATACTACTACTGTTGATTTCCAATTTCCAGTTTCCATTTCCATTGTAAATACCATTGCCATGTTTTATTTTCAAAGAAAAGAGAAAATGTTTCAAAAACAGAGAGAAAGGAGAGGTTCATACATGCTCAAAACATGAACCTCTGAAGTGAAAACATTGGCTCTAACATGATCAAAACCTGAGCCAAAGGAAGTAAAGACAATTGGTTTTAACATGCCCAAAATCTGAACCAGCAAAGGGAACAGGATCAACTCTAACATGCCCAAAACCAGAGCTGAAATGAAAAAGAGAAAGTGAATCTAACAAGCTCAAAACTTGAGTCACAAAGCAAGGAAGGATGCTTCAAAGTTTCAGTTTTCAAACCTTCAAGTTTTGTTTTCAGTTTTCTGCAAATTTCTGTCCATGTGCAACTATCTTTATGCCTTGGATCCACAACAAAATAGACTGTCTAATCCTAGTTTGACTGTTTTTAAATTTCTGTTGTAGAATGTAGAGAAGAAATCTGCTGGACAGTTTAATCCCAGCAGATATTAGAATAGGTAGAGAAACATGTGAGGCCAACAGTATAATATGGTCTCATGGATTAATAAGGGTAGAAATAGAATAGGTTTATTTTCCTGTTTGTAAGAAATAAATGATGTAAAGGGTTTGCTAGTCCAAATGCACCCTAGGAGAAAAAATGCTAGGATTATAGGATGGGTAGGTAGATTGTTCGAGAGAATTTTTTTGCTGATTTGATGACTTCACGATTTGTGGCAGCTGATCCAAGAAAGAAAATGAATGGCTCAAGTAGCAGGCATTTGGCCTACACCAAATATCCTTTTCTGAATTCTTGACTTCTTTAAGAAGAAGCCATCCCCATGTGGAGCCACTGTTAGCCCCCTATGAATTTTTTGACAAGAAAATAGGGGGCTAAAATTTTTTTGAGCCTTAAAGGAATGCATTTCCCTCTGAAAACACATCATCCTTGAAGCCTCTGTGTGTCCATCGCCTTGGAAATAACCTCACTATTGCTTCCATCCAAAAGGCCTCACTGATTGTAAAAACTGTGCTCAAGGAGGCCTTCATTCGCCCCTTGTATCCCTGCAGAATGTCCCATTTTAACCTTTTTTCACCTGTGTCAAAGTCTCCCTTTTTACCCCCCAAACCCCTCCTAAACCTTCTAAATCACCTTCATCCCCCTCTTAAACCAGCAAATACCTTTTGTTTGGTTCAAAGGCCCCATACTCCCTCTACCGTTACCCCTCTCTGGCTTCAAATTTCATTAAAAATGGGCCAAAACCCCAATTTCTACCTTGTAACAGGCCTAGCCCCTTTTCGGCTCAACCCCAGAACTGTTTCCCCCACATGAACCAGCGTTAGAACCAGGTGCTAACCTGAAAAGCACTTAGTGTGTTTGGATATCGGGAGCACTATTAACCGTCGATTTCCCGGCATCCGACGGCCATCGCAAGCACCTTTCGTTTCACATTCGCCCCTTCGATCATATCACAACCGTCGATCTGATCCGCAGATCGACAATCCATATTTCATTCGCCCCGGTGGTCCCCGTGCCAGAGCACTGTGCAAAAACCGGTGGTTTCTATCGCATCACCTTTGAGAGGAGGGCAGTATTTTTCATTTGGCAGCGATGCCATACACCGGCCAACACGTGGCTTCAAGCACTATTGAGAAACCGCTCTCATCGTGCGTTAACGTTCATCCATGGACCCGGCCTGATATGCGCGTACACCGTCCAATCCAAAGCTTTCCATCCAACGGTGATCGCGCCACGAAGATGCTCGAGCGATAACCAAAGCAAAAAGGGACCCCTGGCCCACCATTAGTCGACCTATGATGAATTTTCAGCCATCGATCTTCTCCTGAGATCGGATGGTCCGGATTAAACCAACGCCCGCCTCTGACCGGCCCCACCGCCAGTACTCCACGTCACCCATTTTAATCTCTTTTTCCCCATTTTCTTGGTATTGCGCCACCTGTCCTCCAGGTTTTCACCACGTGTTCTCCGCCACCCCTGGTCTATAATTGGTCCATTTCTCTATTTTTTCCGCCATTTTGCATTCTTACCCACTGTTTCCACCATGCTACACCACCATTCCGCAAGCCTTCCACTACGTCCATCCCCCTCCAGCATGGATTTCTTAACGATTTTGTGTGTTTTGTAGGATTACAGCCGAGCGGAAAACGCCATGATTTATGGTCACTGTTCCAGTGACATAGAGCGCAGAGAAGGCCATTGTCCGAAGCTAATATTGCAGGAAAATGTTTGGGAAGGATTCAACAGCAAAGATTTCATCAATGTACGGGGCTCGACACTGTCAAACCTCCCCAGCACCATTAAAGCACAGATTTCGCAGACAGAGACAGTAAATGGAGCGGCAAAGAGTATCAGTGAAAGAACAGAGAATGTAAGGCTGGTAATTGAAGATTGTGAGCCTTAACTCAATAATTAAAGGCAAAATATCACACAAAAGACCTAGGGCACACAAAACAATATATATCAATGTCACCATCAGCAGAATGTTCCTGCCCGCGAAAGGACGAAGTGCCCATACTGTTTTCATTCTATACCGTGTTCCTGAGGAAATCTCAGCCCTGACAACAGTCCTATGCTATCAGAAGAATTTGTTACACAGTATGGCAGACCCAAAGTCATTGATCTGTTTTTGTTCAGTTCACCAAAGTATTGCAGAGGTATTACAGCAAGTACATCAAAGACATACCTGGAGTAAATTGCAACCTGACGAAGACCACTCTTTCATCCAAAGAGTACTAAAGATAAATGCCCAGAATTTAAAACAGAATGGGGCCTCGGCCCTCTTCCTCTTCTGAGTTTTAATGCTACATTTAGTTTTCCATCTACCTCCTCAGCCTCTTTTTCAGCTATAAAATTCATGAAGAAACTCATTGTAAAGGTTGTTGATCAGCTATCTGTGAATTGCAAGCTGTTTCTCTTGAGACATATTCTCTGTGTAAAGTTGTAAGATAGGCCAAGGAAGATGTTTTTAGACTGAATATCAAGCTATTGGCAATGTTGTACTTGACTGGTGTTGCTCTTTAATATGACAAGAACATTTCTTTGGATCCTGATTTCAAGCAGCGGTGATGTTTTTCTGTCTTTGTCTATGTTTTCCTTTTTAGTTCATTACATTTTATTTCTTCTGGCACGCATCAGAAATATAACATAGGATTTACCCTTGTTAAGTACCCTATGTTTCTGCTCTCCCTGCCTTCAATGTTTTCTGCTGTATGTGTTATCTGAGGATTGATTTCAAGCTAATTTAACTAGTGTAGTGGTCAAATATACTGCTAGCTGATGTGTGAATTAATGAATCTATTCTTAGATGTTCTTGTTAGGCTTTAATTGAATGAATTGGGATACTGGGAGTCTAGAAATATATCTCTGTCTCACTAGGATCCTTTTCAATTAATTGAACCTTTCTAATATCCCTTAAGTTGGATGCCAAAGCATTAAGAGTTCAAATTCTCTCTCTGATCTTAGGTTTTCACCTTTGTGTTTAAATATTTCATGTTTCCTTGTCTGAAGAGTTAAACTTTTAGGTCTTGGATCACAGGTTGTCCAATGGCGTGTCCTATCCCTGGATCTGATTCCTGAAAGGTCACCTTGGAGGTTTCCTTGCTTTCACCTTCTTTCTTGCCTTTCCCACCACACTATCATCTTTAAGATCCAATTATTTAGATGACTAGCCCAACTGAAAGCCTGCACATTGAAAAGCAAGTAAACCCTTTCCTGACTCCATTGCCCAATGGTATCGATGTTCTCTGAATCATCCCTCCTTTTGCTAAAATCTTCTTTGCACACCCGTGTCTTATATTGAACCCTTCCTTCCTGATTCCCAACAATTAAACTAAAAATCAAACAAACAACCCCGTGCCTATAACTAGCCTAACATCTTAAACTTTGAGCTTCAAAGACATAAAACCTTTTCTTATATAGAGAGATCCCTCTCTGGACCCAGGAGGGCTAGATCCTAAGGTCTGAAAGTGGTTTGATGTTGTCTCATCTTTTGGTCTTGCCAATCTGGCCAAAACATGGGAACCCCAACAGAATGTTGCAGATGCATTGAAAAATTCTGTGAGCACTCAAAAGTTCTCTTGGTGTATAGAAAAAATGGGTGGTTGCAAAGCTGGGCTAATGACTTAGCTCTCCTATGGCCCCTTGCAAAAATAAAGCAACAAGTGGGTGAATGTTGGGTTTGTGTTATATTATTTCCATGATTAATCACACGCGAGGGGTAATAGGGGGGGCGATAACCACCCCTGTACGTTGTGTTGTGCGCAACGTACAAGGGTGTCACGGGGGGGTAGTAGCCCCCCCTGTCGGGGTCTAGGGCAGCGCCCTGGAAAAATATTTTTGGTCCTTATTTTCTGGTGGGCGAACCTGCCCATGGTTTTGTGCATGGGTTTGCACATGGTTTTGGGGCATGATGGTTTTCGGCCCCTGGTATTTTTTAGATCCGGACAAGGGAACTACGGTTATGTTCTAATCCAGGGTTAATGGATTGGGGTTTATGTATGCTTCGGCATGTATATATATGTGTTGTAACACTAAAAGGAATATAATGAAAAGTCAATTTGGTCGTCCCGATTTGGGATCCAGGGGAATATCTCTGTGTTTATCTATTTTATGTTTTATGCTCTCGCTATTGTTTATTTTCTATCTTTAAGATTTGTTTGCAGATAATTTCTGTACAGGGTTAAAACCTACAAAAACTCAAATGAAAATGCTTTTGCTTTTTTGGTGGTCATTAAAACAAATCTAAGGTTCATCACCCCATGCAAATCAACCTTCATAATTGAAAATATCCCTCACCGTGATGTGAACCACGTGATAATCCATCATTACCTTCAGTTGGCTCCATATTTTCTTATGCAGGGCTACAGATGTCTTGATACAAGCAGATCTGTGACTTGTAGGTTTTAACCTTGTACAGAAATTATATGCAAACAAATCTTAAAAATAGAAGATAAAAAATAGTGAGAGCATAAAATATAAAAAATATATACACAAATATTTTCCCATGGATCCCAAATCGGGACTACCAGCTTTATTTTTATTATATTCCTTTTAGTGTTACAACACATATATATACATGTCGAAGCATTCATAAACCCCAATCCATTAGCCATGGATTAGAACATAATTGTAGTTCCCTTGACCGGATCTACAAAATACTAGGGGCCGAAAAACATCATGCTCCAAAACCATGTGCAAACCCATGCACAAATCCATGGGTGGGTCCGGCCACCGAAAAATAGGGTCCATAAAAAAATTTCCTGGGGCATTGCCCCAAACCCCAAACAGGGGTGGCTGCGACTAATCGTGAAAATAATATAGAACATATGCAACATTCTCCAAATTTTTGTTTTCTTTCCAAATGGGGCCACAAGAGATATTAGTCATTAGTCCAATTCTGCAACACCCATTATTTCTCTACACCAATAGAACTTCTGAGTGCTCACAGACTTCATCAATGCATCTGAAACATTCTTCAGAGTGTCCACCTTAAACAACAACACCCTTTTATCCTAAACCATATCTCTCACAAAGTGATATTGAACATCAATGTACTTTTTCTTTGAATGATAAGTAGGGTTCTTAGCTAAGAAAATTTCACTTTGGCTATCACAGTCGATCCCTATAGCATGCTGCAACAACCCCATACTTGAACACAATCTCCACAACCAAACTGCCTCCTTGCTTGCATGAGTGGTTGCCATGTATTCTGCCTTTGTTTTTGAAAGAGCCACTACAAACTATCTTTTACTCATCCAACTAAATGCACCTCCAAATAGGCTAAACACATACCCACTTGTAGATCTTCTTTGGTCTAGATCTCTAGCCCAGTCTGCATCAACAAAACCATGGATGTCCAAAACTCTGTCCAATTCTGGTCTTCAATGGTAGCACAAACCATAATCAGTAGTGCCATGCAAATATATGAAAACCCACTACAATGTTGCCTAATGATCCTTCCCTAGTTTTGACATAAGCCTGCTCAATACTCCCACTTCATGGGAAATGTTTGGTCAAGTACAGACCATTACATACATCAGGCTACCCACTGCACTTGCATATGGAACACATGACATATGCTCCTCTTCTTCTTGTGTCTTGGAACATTGTTTAGTAGTCAGCTTTACACATACAAGAAAAGGAACCTTCACTGGTTTAATATCCTGCATATTGAACCTCTGTAATATAGTCTCGACATACTTCCTCTGGTTTAACCAGAGCTTTCTCTTTACCCGATATCTCTTAATTTCCATGCCCAAAATATATTTTACAGCACCAATATCCTTCATGTCGTATTTGGAGAACAATTGGGTCTTAAAATCTTGGATAATTTCTTTTTCATTTCCAATGAATAACATATCATCCACTTACAAGATCAAATAAATAGCATGGTCACCAATTAATTTAAAATAAACACAATGATCCTCTTTTCTTCAGGTGAAGCCAATTCCCCGTATATAGGTATCAAATTTTTTATACCACATCCTTGGTGACTGTTTTAACCCATACAGATACTTTTTTATCCTGCATACAAGTTCTTTCTTACCCTTCACCATAAAGCCTTCAGATTGATTCATGTAGATCTCCTCTTCCAGATCCTCGTGAAGAAATGTTGTCTTCACATCCATCTATTCTACCTCAAAATCAAATGCAGCAGTAATAGATAAAAGTAATCTAATAGAAGTAACCTTGGCGACAGGAGAAAAAATATCACCAAAATCAATTCACAGCACCTGAGAATAACCTTTTGCTACCAACTGAGCTTTGTATTTCTCCACCTTGACTTATACATTCATCTTCTTCTTAAACACCCATTTTCTCCTGATGGGCTTCCTTCCAGCCGGAAACTCCACCAGATCCCATGCCTCAATTCTGTGCAAGGATGCCATTTCTTCTGTAATATGGGGAAGCAGCAATATATGAACACAATAATGGAAAGAAAAATGAATAAATCAACACACCATGATATGATACAAATGTACAGCCATATTATTAAACATATCAGCAAATAATAAGCACAATATCTTGATGATCAAGTCACTCAAGCAATACAAAACAAGTCTCTACAAGAAAAATATGCCATCACATGCGAAATAGCTTCCATACAAGTGCCCTGAGCTAAAACAGCACAGTTTTAGGGCACAAACTATTGCATAAAGATAGATCAATGTAGATCTGTTGTTATATATCTCAAATAATGCTAGGAGTGAAGATCTAGCCTCCTAGACACCTTTCCAAGACAACCGGGGAAGGGTTTCCAGAAATACACCCAAATACAAATGGTGTTCTACATCCCTAGGACTGAAAAGTCACTACAAACTAAAGCTCATGAAATAGAAGGTTGAAATAATATAGATCTGATGTAGATCTCCTCAAGGGAACTCAATTCCAGACTAAAATTGTGTTGTAAATGATGGAAATAGGTTGGCTTGGTGCAAAATATTTGAAATGAGCTCAGAATCCCTCCTTGTTGATCTCCCAAGAGAAGGAATCCTTCCTCCTATGAAAAACTAGCTCAGAAAGTGGGTTTCTCAACCCTCCACTGCAACACCCTGCAACACAACACAATATCCTGCATAAACTGCACTGTAGTTGAAGACTGAAGCTTGGCCAGAATTCCAGATGTGTGAAAATGATAGATAAATACACTCCCAAGAGGCCTCTCAAGGAAAGAGGTGGGATTCATTCTCGGGAACACCCAGTGCTAAACAACATAGCAATCTCAGCTAAACAGCTGAAGAATGCAAGAATTCTAAATAGACATATAAAAATAATAATCATAACATAACCTCATATGGTTATCATCCTCCTCCTTATAAACAATGTGAGCCTTATCACCTTGGGTCCCACTCATTAGGTTTTCCATCATCATGCAATCAATCTCCCCCAAAAACTGTGTTGTCCCACTATTAATGCCACTCCTCCATAACAACGTTGTTTGATTTGGTCAAAGTTGACCTATTCAACATGCTCCAACCCCTTTTCACACCTAAGGGTCTTCAATCCAACTTTTATATGACCTCCATTCAAACTAGGAGTGTCTTTTATTCCTACTAACGATATTTATGGGTCTCCATACCTATATCTAAGAGAAAAATAAAAATTTAATATTCGAATTAGTTGTATGCTAATTTAGGAATATTACATCATCAACCATGGCCTCCTTCTAGAGTTTTCCATCCTCTAAATCCACTACCTCCCTGATATTTTTGGGATCATCATCAGTGATATTTGAAGCAAAATTTGAATATAAATTAGATGGACTATACCTTTATGGTTGTCTTCTTTCCCAAACTTATCTTCTCGCGGCTATATTTTGTGGATCTTCTTCTTTTGAATCTTGTTTTGTTGTAGAGTCTGATTCATCCTCATTTAGCTCAAACTCTAATTTCTCAGGTTCCTCTGGTAGGACTTCATGTTTAAAAACATCTTTCACCTCTCTAAACACTACACCTTGGCTCTACACAACCTTCCTTGTTTCTGGGTTCCAAGGCTTGTAACATTTTAAACCATCCTTATACCCAATAAAGATGCATCTTTCAGATTTATTATCCAACTTGGTCCTTTTCTCCTTTGGAACATGTACATATTCATCACATCCAAATACCCTCATATGTGAAAGAGATGGCTTCTTACCAGTCCATACCTCATGTGGAGTCTTATCCTCCAATGTTGATGAAGGTGATATGTTAATCAAGTAACATGCAGTCTCCATTGCCTCTGCCCAGAATTCTTGTCCTAACTCAGTGCCATTGAGCATGCTTTTTTCCTTTTCCATCAGTGTTCTATTCATTCTTTCTGCAACTCCATTTTTTTGAGGTGTGTATGGAGTAGTATTATTCTCTGCTATACCACACTTCTTACAGAACTCTTCAAATTCCTTCTTGTAGAACCCTCCACCATTATCTGTCCTCAACACCTTTATCTTCTTCTCTGTCTAGTTTTCCACTAGGGCCTTAAATTATTTAAATCTATCAAAGACTTCATATTTCTTCCTCGAGAAATATATCCATGTATTCCTTGAGAATTAATCTATGAATGAAACATATAACATAGACTTTCCCAGGGATGGAACCGACACAGGTCCAAACACATCATTGTGCACAAGCTCTAATATCTTTTTTCACCCTCTTAGCACCAGAAGGAAAACTCACCCGATTCTGCTTCCCATATAGAAAATTTTCATAGCAATCGAAATCCAGAGAGAAAATAGACATACCTTCTACCATACCATTACCGTGAAATATTTGAAGGCCCTTCTCTCCAATATTTCCAAACCTTTGATGCCATAACATGGCCTTTTCTCTAGAGACTACTAGGATTTCCGCTCCACTTTTAGGAACCATATAATTTTTGCACCCATCAATAACAGTGCTACCCTAAATCTTGTACAAAGTTCCAATCTAAACTCCCCGCATTAATACCAGTTCTCCCTGAACCATCTTGCAGCTATCTTTCTCGAACACTATTGTTACACCTGCATCATCCATCTTGCTTACAGAAATAAAATTTTTGGTCAATGCAAGAATATGAAAAACACTAGGAAGTCTTCTAATCCTTCCACCTTGTAGCTTCAGCTTGAATTTTCCACGTCTAACGATTCTGACCCTCCTATCATCCCCTAGGGAGACATCACCACCATCATACTTCTCATACTCGCAGAACCACTCCATATGGGGAGTGAAGTTAAAGGATGCACGTGAGTCAATCAACCATGCCTCATGATCTACATGTGTATTCGAAGAAGAAGCCAAATACACATACCCACCTTCATCTAAGGTGGTTTTTGCCTCTGCAAAGGAGCATCATCTGATCCATTTCCTTTCTCAAGAGCTTTAGATATGCAGTCCTTTTTGTAGGTCCCTTCCTTTCCGCTTTTCCAGAACACCTTTACAAAATTTCCTAGAGATTTAGATCTCCCTCTAGATTTAGATCTCCCACTCGAAAAATTATTTTTGTTTTTGTTCTGGGGCCTTCCTCGTATAGATAAGGCATCTCCATTATGGCCCTCCATATTTCTCCGTCTCATTTCCCCCGACAACAAGGCTGAGACAATTTCATCCAAATTCAAGGTAGTTGTATTTCTACCTATTGCAATAACCAGACTGTCCCACGAATCTGGTAGAGAACACAAAAAACTTATGCACTTATCTTCATCTAATATTTTAATATCAATAGATGATAATTGACTTACCACAGTATTGAAGGCATTAAGATGCTCTGTCACCGACTCTCCATCCTTCATCCTCAGGTCATACAACGTTTTCCGCATGAACAATTTATTCACCAAAGACTTAGCTTGGTACAAAGTCCCTATCTTTTCCCACAAATTCTTCACGTGGCTTCCCCAAATACATTCAACAATACAGAATGTGAAACACACAACCGTATATTTCTCTTTTCATTTCAATCCAACTTCTTCTAGTCTTCATCTGACATTCTCATTGGTTTAATACCCGGATCTACCATGATCCACTGATCTTTATCCACAAGTAGATCCTCCATCTTGAGCTTCCACAACCTAAAACTCTGACCATTAAATTTCTCGATCTCTATCTTTCCACTTCTCATCATCTTCTTTCATCGCAAGAATCGATCCCATAGATCTCCCACTAAATAGGGTCTACCACAGGCCCGAGAAAAAAAACCCTTAGCACCAAAGGTGTTCCCCTGAAGCTGAAACCTTGCTCTGATACCAAATGTAGGTTTTAACCCTATACATAAATATTCTGCAAACGAATATTAAAAAAAAAAAAATAGCGAGAACATAAAACACAAAAGAGATATATGCTTAGATTTTCCCCTGGATCCCAAATTAGGACTACCAGCTTGATCTTTCATTATATTCCTTTTAGCGTTACAACACATATATATACATGTCAAAGCATTCATAAACCCCAATCCATTAACCCTATATTAGAACATAATCATAGTTCCCTTGACTGGATCTATAAAATACCACAGGCTGAAAACCATCATGCCCTAGAACCATGTGCAAACCCATGCACAAAACCATGGGCGGGTCCACCCACTAAAAAATAGGGTCCAAAAAAAATTTCCCGGGGCACTGCCCCGGACCCTGAATAGGGTGGGGGTTATCACCCCCCCTATTGCACCTGGCGAAACGTATAGGATGAGCTATCCCCCTCCCCCATGTGCACGACTAATCATAGAAATAATATAACACATACCAAAGATGACTAACAGTCACCTCCATTGTCTTGATATTAATTGGCCAAAATTTCCAGTAGCACTGTTGTGCAACCAACCAAATGGTTATGGTGTTGAGCGTGATGACCATGATCTCCTCAGCTCAGAAAAAAACATACTTTGACATATGTCTAAACTACTTGGGGTTGATGTTATAGGTTAGTTTGGGCATCATCCCCCATGACCTGGTCAAACTAGACATCATCCACATGACCAATGAAATAGGGTCTATCATCCCCTTACATTTCAATTGCTATATGCCATAAGAGAAGAACAATTCATTCATGACTTCTATTGTCAGATTTCCAAGTTTTGAATTATATGCTATATCACTTATAGACTCACCAACGCAACTTCTAAGGGGAATAACTGCGTTGCATATGCAGCATCCTCCATTCAAGGGTGCGCTACAATGCAAATTCCGACATTCAAGAGTGCGTTGGTCACCTGGGAGTGGAATTCTCATTGTTCCAAGAATCTCCACATAGCCAGTGCCTTCTAGAAGAGTCCATATGTGTCAAAATTCAAATCCAAATGTCCATCTAACACCTTTGAACTTGGGAACATATCTTGCCTATTCTTAGAAAGTCATTCATTTAGAAACTACCATCATTTTCCCTATAAATTGAGCACAGATCCTAGTGCTAGGGAAGGGATAATTTTGGTGAAGAAATGTTTTTGGATTCTCATTTGAGAGAGTGAAAGTACTAATATGCTGCTAGTGTGATGTTGGATGTGATGAGGTTGGCATGAAGCTGGAGCTAGTGGCATCAAATCGATCATTGGTTGTAATCTCCCACTTCTACTCTTTAATAAATATTGTTGCTCATTTTCCCATATATGTATATCTTTATGTTTCTATTTCTCATGCAATTGATTCTTGAATGATACATATGTTTCACATCTAATTGATTTGAGTGATTAAGATAAGTAGATATCTGTATATTGCAATATGTTTGTTGTTCTTTGTTTATGTTTGCAAGAATCAATCTGGCGATCTGAGTTGGTTGAAGGTGACAACAAAATCGATAGAAGAAGAAGGAGAAGCGCTTGGATTACAATTAGGTTCTTCTATTTTTTTGTGTATCTGCTTATTTTAGAGAAAGTGATAGCAAAGTCTTTCATCTATTGTTCTAAGTGCCTAGCACCACACTTAGGGAATTTGATTTATCCATAGATCACAATTATATATAACAAATTGGCGACTCTGCTGGGAGTTTCCTATCATTCTGGGTGTTTTTTCCTCTGCTAATCCTCATCAATAGCATCTACTTTTGTTATTAGACTTTTTAATGAAAGAATTGTATTAGAAGTATGTTTTATAGCTTGAATTTTAAATCACTATTGCACCTAACACACGGTTGGTCAAGACACAGTGCATTTTCTCCCACTCAGGGGTGCACTGCAACGCATTGTTTCCCTTTAGAGATTGTGTTTCCCCCTTAGCCAACCAAATTCCATTCAAATTTGTCATTGCTATCATTCTTAGCCATTTTTTTGATGTATTCTCAACTATTTGATACCTCTTAGAGACCAGTAAACTTACCTGATTCTTCCTCCTTTGAAAATCAAATTTGTTCAATATCTCTTTAGTGTTTTTCTTTATCATTGGAAAATCAAATTCAAAGTATTTTATTTTTGAATTATATCCATTTTTTTTCGTAAAGGAAATTGTCATTTCATTCTTCGTTTTGTGTAGTAAAAATTTTAGTTCCATTCTTTGTTTTTCCTACATTAGAAATTGTTGTTAAAATCCTTTTTTCTCAAAGAAGAAAACACTTGTTTTTATTTGTTTTGATGCATATAGTTTCCTTTCTTGCATTCACATTAAGGGAGCTGAAAATAAAACATGCATGTGCATATAGTTAATTGTGTCTGTTTCATAGGAAAAAGTTAGGAAAGGTGACTTTTAGTTTGTTCTCTTTGTTGTTTGCTCTAAAACTAATTGCTCTTTCACTCAGTAGCTAGGATTTTCATTGAAAAAGATAAAATTGAAAAGTTTACAAACCATTTTAGTTTTTATTTTTAGGAATTACCATCACATCATGCGGTGAACCTCAAAGACAAACTTTCTAAATAACATCAACATAAAATTTACATCAATTTACCTAAGAAATAATTGGAACCATAATGATAAAATTTAGAAGGTCTAGGCTAGAGACGTGTTCCAACGTCATTAAACATAGCAATTTTCGTTAACTTGTCTACAACACAATCCAAGTGTGATACCTCACTCCATGTATGTAAGTATATCGAAGCTCATCCATGTACCTTCGTGTATATAGGGTGGTGTTCTAGTACAAAAAGTATAAGGGGGTTCTCTCACTGTGCGGTTTCGCATTAGACAACACTAATATGGACTTGGGCCTCCACATACCTTGAGTTATATTTTGGAGGACAACTTTATGTTGCTATCCATCCATAGTGAACCGAGTCTTCCACCTTGTAACTTGTGATACACCGAAAATAGCATTCAGGGAGATTTCCTGCCCATACTTCTTGGTTTGCCAGGAACTATTCTACAGTTCACAATTACTTGGTAAACCCTTTGCCTAGAATTACCCGTTTGTTTTGTTTATTTTTTTTTTTCATAAAATAAATTAGTCATCATGGAAGAATAACATCCCTTTCCCCTTCATTCACATAGAATAGCATTAAAACCACCTTTACCACTGGAAGCCATTTCTGTTCGATGAAGGCAACAACACTCTACTGAAACTAGTACTATTAGTACCTCTGGTGCGACATCATCCTCACATATACTAGATTCAGCTCAATTTGTTTCTACAAATCCTAGTATCTACTCTTGTCAAGACAGAGTCCTCATAGCTACCTGTGGTCACGATACATCCAATCAATGAGACCATACCTCCCAAACCCAACGTTGTTTAACTGGAAGTTGATCCAGATCTTCTCACTTTTTTTCCATAAAATCTGAATCTCGAAGTCGAAAGACCGAAATTTTTTCTTGTATCGGTCGGCCCACAATATATTGTAGCCATTGAGTCTCCCATACCACGCAGACAACCTACTGAAATATACTTTGGGCCCGATGGTAAAATCCTTCCACCTAGTTTAATTTTGATTGAATAAATACCATAAGACGAAACACCTTTACCTCCAACTCATTTTGGGGCAGAGCTTTATCGGTATGAGTCTTTTCCTCAATCACCTTCATCTTATTTTTTTGATCCTATGTCTCTTCAAGTTCATGTAGATCCAATAGGGTATACATTTTTTCGAATAACCATGCCTGAGCCAACATCTTCGGCTATACCATCTATTCCAGTTGCAATAGCACCTACTCTTGCTACCCCGTCAATATTCACAACTTCACCAAAAAAACATTTGTATGGTGGCCCTTTCATCCCACCTGGTTACCAATATTTATCTGGAACCTTCTCTGGTGCATCCTCAAACCCATGGACTTCACCAATGTCATCCTCTGGTATTATAACTGGTAAATATATAGTCATTACTGAATGACTTGATCCTTTATATACATCATCAGGGAAATATCAAGTTGGTCCATCTAAGTATATTCCATCCAGTAAAATTTCAACTGGACTCCCTACATTTGGAGAAAAATATTTTCCATCTTATTATACTCCTCATACTGGGGGGAAACCTATGGTCACCCATTTTGACATTACTCTGTCATTATTTGGTCATCCTAATGTCAGAATGAATGTTTGTTAGTGGAAACCCACTTTACCCATCCAACCAAAAATGATTGTACACTCGTATCAACCAGTTCAACTTGTTGCACCCACTTCAACTCCACTTGTTAATAATCCTTACCCTTGTTAAAGACTCAAACTATTGTACCTCAACTATCTCAGGTGGGTCCTTCCACCCAATACCCTGAAGTATTGGACCCTCAGACTCCAACTCCTTCGGTTGGTTTGCAACAACCATCTGTATCCGAAATTATTTATTCATAAGTTGGATTACCTTATTATGGGATGTCACAGCCACAACCAGGTTATACCTATCCACAACTAAATCCAGGCTATTCTATTTTGGGTCAAAACCTTTGGTAGCCACAAGCGAAAATTCCATAACCTTAATTTCAGCAAGTATCATACCCAGGTTTTGGTCAACGGAATCTTCAAGCGTTTCCTTTTCAAAACAACCCCTATCTAGGTTACCAGCAAAAAATTCCTTATTTTGGTGTTGAAAAGCCTATTTCCCAAGCAATTCCAGCATACCCTGGCAATTCTCAACCCAACTTAAATCTACAATTTCCATTTGTTGCAACTTTAGAGTTATCGGATTTAAACCGGATTACCAATGATCCAATCAACTATGCTCCTTGATGGTCGGTGATACCTCATAAATTACCCTCAGATATTCCTAAGTTCAATGAAAACCATGGGGAAGACTCATCGACGCATGTTATGACTTATCATTTTTGGTGTTCATCTAACTCCCTAAATGATGACTCTGTTCAACTCTGACTTTTCCAGCATACGCTCACTGTTCCGACTGCAAAATGGTACATTGAGTTACCAAGAGCTTCTTTTGATAATTTCACTACCCTAGCTACTATCGCTTTTACCCACTTCCAGTTACCCATACAATATGAAACTGGAATGGAACTCTTGACTAATTTTAAACAAACTAATGCTACTCACATTTTTTTATCATATTCATGAGTGGTGTCATCATTGTAAAATGGTTAAGACATTTGTTCCTAATCATCTCCTTGCTGAGTGGTTCATCAAGTCCCTGTTACCATCTATAACTGAGGATGTGGCTAAGGGTGGCATCATCACTGAAGAGAATTTCATTGCTCGTGCCCAATATTTAGACTTTATTTATACTTATTTTGGCACGCTCTACGAGAAAATTCCCAACATGCCGCCATCCAAGTTTACTGTTCCTCCACCCTCTAAGGACTCTCATGCCAGAGACAGTATGATCGGTACTACAAGCACACATCACACTAATACATCTGATCCTGTGCCTTCTTCCGAAACTCATGTCGTGTCATCTGACAAGGGAAAAAGTGACAAGTAACCTCGAAGTAAGAAAAATGGGAAATCAAAGAAAAAGCAAACTTCTACCCCGTAGGAAATATCATCTGATCAATCGACTGGAAATTGGAAACCTCATTACCCTTGTATAATCTGTAATGAGGAGCACTTTTCTCAAGACTTTCCTCACCACACCAAAGTCTCAAAATTGGTTAAGACCTCGCATGTATCCGTTGTGTTGACAGATCCATTTCTGAATCCAGACACAAATTTTGTTGCTACGGATCTAGCTTCTAGTTCCCAAATGCTTATGATGTCTATCATGAAGCCATCGATTGATGTTTTGGTTTCAATGCATAATAAATATTACGGTAGTCAAGATACTGATCAGCCTACTACCTTTACCGTGAATCCGTCTATGGAATCAATACCACCAACTAATATACCTTAATTGACAATAAAGCCACCAAAGGGAGTCGTTCACAAATTGATATTTAATCCTCAAGCCCGAGCTGCTTAAAACTATAATATAGTTGAATATTTCACTCAATCCCCTTCAGTTATGTCAGCGCTTGAGGTGCTTCAAAATTTTCCCTCCCAGAAGCAGCCTTTGTTGTCAGCAATTGGTGGAATCGATCCGAAAAATTCCAATCTTGTAGTCTTTAATCATACAGGCTATGTGCCGCAATTACCAACAGAATTGGCATTCTCCATCCAAGTAAATGTTCTCAATCACCTCATTCATCGTACTATTATTGATGATGGAGCATCTACGTGTATTATGTCTCTAAACTACTGGAAATCACTTAGCTAATCTTGCCTATCTCAATCGCCTACAACATTGAAAGCTTTCGATGGATGTACATATAAACCTTGGGGTATCATTAATAACCTGCATGTTGAAATAGGGGGAAAAAAGGTAAATTTTTAAGTTGAGGTCGCCGACAGACCCCTTGAGTACAACATTTTACTTAGAAGGCCATGGGTATATGCTATGACTGTGATCGTTTCTACATATTTTAGAATGATCACCTTTCCACATAAAGGTGTCATCACAGTCATCAATCAACTCTCCTTCTTTGCCTCCAGTTCCCAGGAAACTGGAAGCGTTCCATTAGTTCACGCACCCCAACTTTCACTTAAGAACATTGGTGTAGGAATCTTAAAGGATCCTACCCTCATGGGAACCTTTTCATTTTTGCTGCCTGCGACGTCGGCAAAAATTGCAAACATAGAGACCTGCTACATGATATCTTCCACTCCATCTGGCTTAAGAAAGATTACGAGTGATTCTGAAGTTGTTACGTTGGATGAATTTCTACCACCCAGCCTAATTGAGCTCGCATAGCAATCAATCTACATGGCTTGGGTGACTAATCTGAAATCTCGTTGGTCGTTTGGGTTGATCATTCATTAGATTTTGGTACTCCATCTGATCCTTTTTCATCCACTTTCTTGACAGATGAGAATATTGTGGATTCTATGATGCTAGAAAGAGAACCATGGGAAGATCACCATCATAGCTCCCATCTTTAGGATTACGAATAATATAACCTTATTGAACTATATCACCTGTCGATCAAAACACTCTTTTCGAATTATTTTCCCATTAATTCAATCAAATCCGAGCGAAATTTATCAAATATTGAAGAAACCATTTCTATCTATATTTTGACCAAACCCGGGATTGTAGATAACATTCATGTCAGCGTGTCTTGTTCTCCATCAGGACTCGAAAGATATCGCTCTCTCTTTCATGAATTTCGTGATGTATTTGCTTGGTCTTATGAGGAAATACCAGGCATAGATACTAGTATCGTTGAACACATTATTAATATGTACCCTGATGTCAAACCGGTACGTCAACCCCTTCATCATGTTCATCCGAAGAAGGCCATTTCCATTAAAGTAGAAGTTGAAAAACTTTTGTGTGCTAGTTTCATTTACCCTGTTTCGCTAACTGAGTGGGTTTCCAACATCATTCCTATTAAGAAAAAACAAGGAACCATAAGAGTGTGTGTCTATTATTGGGATGTCAATCTTGCTTGTCCAAAAGATAACTATCCTACTCCCTTTATCGACCAGATTATTTCCAATTGTGCTAGATGCGAAATCTTTTCATTCATGGATTAATTTTCTGGCTACAATCAAATCAATATCCGCCCAGAGGACCAATATAAGACAACATTTATTTGTCCCTCGGGAACATCCTCTTATTGGAAACTCCCAATTGGTTTAAAGAATGTTGGGGCAACTTCTCAGAGAGTAATAGATTATGCTTTCAATGACATCAAGCACATTGTTCAACCCTATCTAGACGATTTATCAGTGAATTCACGAAACCGTACTGATCACCTGATGCATTTGAGAGCTATATTTTTATGCTGTCAACACTAAAAAATATGCATCAATACACATAAATGTGTTTTTTGTGTTGGTTCTGGTCATTTTTTAGGATTCGTCGTCTCAAAAGAAGGAATTTGAATCAACCCAATGAAGTTCCAGGTCATTCTTGATTTTCCTGTGCCATCAAATTTGCTTCAGTTATAGAAACTTCAGGGAAAGGCTAACTTTCTAAGGAGGTTCATACCCAGATACGCCGAAATGGCTAAAGGATTTACTCGGATCTTGAAAAAGGGGATTCCCTTCCATTGGGATAAGGTTGTGCAAGCTTCATTTGATGTTGTCAAGGATACACTTGTCCGAGCATCATTAATGTATCCCCCCAATTATCAAAGTTATTATTTCTTATATATCGCCACAACTGCTAGGACCATTGCTATGGTATTGGTCCAAGTATAAAATAGGATAGAACATTTGATCTATTATTTGAGTTGTAATCTCAATGATACAGAAGTGAAGTATTCATACGTAGAATAGCTTGCCTTGGCAGTTGTTCAAGTTGTCCAACGATTTTTCCACTATATCTTGTTCTGGAAGACCATTGTCATTTTAGATTGCCACCCCATGACTTACATCTTATCACGTAAATTTTTTAGGGGAAGTTATTCAAAATGGATTTTCATTTTGCAGGAGTTTGATTTGGAATTCATCAAATCCAAGTCAAATAAGTCTTTAGTTTTGGCTGCGCTTCTCTGCGACCTTCCCTCTTATAATACTGCTACTACATCAAAACCATATATTCCTCATGAGTCATTATTTATGATCGGATCATATGATCCTTGGTATGGGTATTTTATCATTTATCTCCAAACCCAAAATTTTTAGCCCGATACCTCTCACTCTGAATAGCGACGTATTCGATACCAAGCCAAATATTATCTGATCGTCAATGATACACTTCATTGTTGTGGTGTCGATACAATTTTAATAAGGTGCCTCACTCATGAGGAGGCCGAAAATGTTTTAAATAATTTTCATGTTGGGGCTTGTGGTCGACACTTGTATGGATACGCTACCGCATATAAGATACTCTACACTGGTTACTTTTGGCCTACCATATTTCATGATTGCATCCTTGTGGTTATAAGTTGTCATGCATGCCAGATATTTGATCGTAAAATCCGTAAACCACCCGCGCCAATGCATCATGTTGTCTCTGTGGGACCATTTTCAAAATAGGGCATTAAATTCATGACCTATAACCCTCATTCGTTTGGGGGGCCTGGTTATATTATTGTCGCAGTAGACTACTTTACCAAGTGGGCCAAAGCGATGCCTACATTTAATAACATGGGACAAACAACTATATTTTTTTTCTTTAATCCTGTCATTTCATGGTTTGGTGTTCCACAAGCTATAGTCATAGATCATGGTGTTAATTTTCGTAAACATATGATGAATGAGTTGACTGCCAATTTAGGATTGTCCCATGATAGTTATACTCCTTATTATCCCCAATCAAATGGACAAGTTGATGCTATTAACAAGTTTCTTAAACGAATGCTTCAATGAATGATAGGAGTTCACAAACAAAATTGGCATTTGATCCTGTACTCTTCTTTGTGAGCATACCGAACCTTGGTGAGAAACGCAACCAGATTTACCCCCTTTCAATTGGTGTATGGTCTGGAAGCTATATTTCCAATCCAATGTGAAATACCGTCGTTAAAACTCGCAATCAACTTGTTACCTGACACCTTTGCTGAAGAAGCATGCCTTTTTAACCTCATCGATCTTGATGAAACACATCGTGAAGCTGCATTGGCCAACGAAGTGCATAAGATATGTATAAAGGTGCAATACGACAAGAATGTTGAGCCTTGCATCTTCTTAGAGGGTGACATGGTCCTTATTTATGATCAAGAAGATAATGTAATAGGTACACAGAAATTTGAGCCATTATGGCATGTCCCCTATATTGTCAAAAGAGTTCTTACTAAGGGTGCCTATGAGTTGGTAGATTACGATGGAATTTCATTGTCGCAACCCCGAAATGGGTTGTATTTGAAACGTTACTATGCTTAAACATGAGCGTAGTAAACTATTGTATTATATTTTATATATGTTGTTGATTTTCATTTACTGTCTTAGTTTGTTTTTCTAGAGTTTTCTTGAAGTTAGTAATCAACTTTACATTTCATTATAGATTTCTGAATCTTTGGAACCATTCATTAGATATGTTGATGGTGCTAGTCATAGTATATAGAATCCATCCTCTCTAACATGGGCCATTTTCGCTCTGAATGACGAGTTAGTGAGCTTTCAAGGGATTTGTATCGATCGATATACAAACAATATCGTTGAGTATAGCGCGTTGATCGAACTTCTCTCTGATGCCATTTCATTTGGTATTAACCACATCATCATTAGGTTAGACTCACAACTTGTGGTACTGCAACTTACTAGTGTTTATACTGTCAGAAATCCAATACTGCATCTTATGTTCCTAAGAGTTCGACTTTTGGAAAGACATTTTGATTTCATTCAATATCAACACATTTCTAGAAACTTGAACAAATTAACTAATTCTTTAGCGAATTATGTTATAAACAAACATTTACAACTCATGTAAAGACATATTTTCAATTCAAATCACATAAATGAATAGGATTGAGCAATAAACATAGGAAAACACTGAAAACAAATAGATAGATAGTTATAGGTATTTACAAAATTTGTTCCCAAGTCACATTGGTCATCTGACCTCAAAATTTAAGCAACATGTCAAAAGTAAAATAGTGGTGCTCATGGTAACATGCTACTGATCTAGTTCTCCTATGCAGTAACTGCATCCAACGGGGAACGCCAATAGTATGACACTGCAGTCGCATGGGTAACTATTTGATCTGAAAATCTTGAATCCCAAAGGTCAACCCCTGTATGTGTTAATGAAGCTCAGCAAGAGTTTCATCCATATCCAAATCCCGAAGGACTGCTCTCCCGACAACCCTCTCTGCTGGCTCATCCGCTCCCTGCTCTGGTTGTCCCACTAGTAGAACTCGACCTACATCTACATACATAAAAAATTTAGTTTATTCTTGGGAAAACATCAAAATACAAAAACATGTATAAACCTTAGAAAAAAAAAAACATGGTCAAAACATTCTTACCAATTTCACCCCATTGAGCACCTTCTAGTAAAGCCAAATTTGGATCTCCTCGAAATTCTATGCATGCATATGCATAATCATCGATGGCAATCATCTGTCACCTGAAACAGGTGAAGAATGCAGTCAAGAACACGATGGTCGATTGACCAACATGTCTAGCCATCAGTTCTACTCATCTCTACATCCTTGGATCTCTAGGGTTGGATATACCCAACGTCACATGTTGAGGCTGCATCAAAGGAATCCACTCTAAGGAAAAAAAAATAAGGATCAAACCATAGTTGAAAATTTTCTTCCTTCCCCCCTTTCCAATGCTCAATTTTTCTTTCATTTGAGAGAGTACAGCTTCAGCCCAGTTGAAAATTGTTTGTTCCAAGCACTCTAGTGCATATTGCATGTAAGATATGTTTGATACGTGTAGTGTAGTGGTACCAGCAAGCTTTGAGATCGTGAATAAGATGGTTCTCAACGGAAAATCACAAACATCGTAGATGTTTATTTTCCCATCCTTGCTAGGTTCTGCCCCTAGATTGCAATACTACAATATATAATCTCTCACTGTCTCTCCTCTGAGAGAAGACCCTGAAATAGAAATGGGCAGGCCTCTCCTCGATAATCCTGTGAGAAAATAGATATCGTCCACTAAAATTGGGGCAACCTTGTCCCAAATGTGAAATCCTTTATTGCTGCATCCCATGAACAAACAAGGAACACCAATAGTTCCATTTGTTACCTCATACCTGATAGTCTGAAGTAATTTAGCAACCCACAATCTCTGAGGGCTCTTACAGTACACAGATCATTTAGGAAAATCATGATTTTTTCCTCATGTTATCTATCCCTCCATGTAATAGACATTTTGGTTTGATGAATCCCTGAAACACAATAATAAGACTCATAAGGATCCATTTCATGAAAAAACCAGGTAAAATTTGGGCACACTGCAAAGAAAAAAAATGGGAATTGCGCCCAACGCACCCCGGTCAATGGATAGTGCGTTGCAAGTGCACCTAGCCTTCAATTACAGTGCACTGCAATGCACCTTTCTACATTCAAGGGTGTGTTGCCCTATGTGAAAAATGAATTTACCCTAAGGGGCCCAAATACCTAAAAATTTGCAATGAAATGAAACATAAATACTACTAAAGGAAAGAGGAGGTTTATAGCTCCAACCTGGATCGAGCGATGATGAAAACTTTCCAGAGAATCGATCGCAATCAACTACTGAAGTTCGGGGGAAAAAAACAGGCTCAAAGCTTCAAAATCCAAATGGTAACTTTCAAATGGTAAAAATGAACAGTAAAACTCTTTTAATTAGTCATTTTATTATTTGAAAATCATATTTATTGCTATGACTATGGTTTTTATTCATTTTTTACCATGAAACAGGTATTTTTAATCCATTTGTTGTTGTTTTGAACAGGTTTACAACTGACATAGCATATTAGTCATGCACACTTATCCAAGAAGGATTTGACCACAAGGCATACTTTTATCCTTATTTTTCGAGCTTCAATAACAGAGAAAAAGGAACCCCTGGAGTCTTCTTTTAGCTATTTTTAGACTCCGATAATGTGAAAATATTGTCGAGCGCTTGTCTTTTCGAGCTCGTAAAAATAAATGAAACGACATCTACTCAGTATAAGCTTAACCCTTTTCTGAACTGAGATATAATATTTACTAAAAAGGAAAACCTTAGTTGAAAATGGCTAGGAGGTTGTCTCAGATATTATTTTACACTTTTTTGGATCTAAGCGACAAATTTACGAAAAAGGACTCATGGAGTTTTCTTTTTTCCTCTTTTTCAAAGTCTCTAAATATGAAAAAGAATCGGGTTTTCACTGTCGCTAGGCTTGTTAAAACATAAAATAGCGACGAGCTTGTCGACCATGGCAAGAATCGAGTTTCATTCGTCACTGGACTCGTTAAATTATTAAATAGTGATGAATATTCACCTGAAGGGTTGAATTATAGATCAAGCATATGTTATCCTCCTCAATCTTGTTCAAAAATAAAGAGGTACTGGTCGACAAATGACTGGGGAAAATTTGGGAAAGTGAACAAAACTTTTTATGGTAGCAGGTCGCTCTTGAACATGACACTTCACTCCATCATTGTGTATTTTGGGTTGGGTAATCTTCTTGACAGTTCATTCATACCTATGGTTCATCATACCTTCACTTCGGTTTTGGGCCAATGCTGCCAACTCATCTTAGTGTCATCGATATGTTCAAGAGAAGTCATCCAGTGAATACTCATCTTTCTGCAATACTCATAAACCTTCATTTTCATGATAGTCATCCCTAAACATTGCTATATCAAGTCACATTTTTTCTCTGAAATTAGTAACTCCCATTTCATGATAAAGTGACTTCTTGTTGACATCAAATCATCATCTAGGAATTTTACTTAGAAACATCATCTTCCAATACCATGAGGCTTGTTACAGCATTGACAAGATCCTCGCTTTCGTACCTTTGACTGAAATATTTTGTTTGGCGTTTGACATAAAATCATCTATTCACACCCTACAAATTGTACTACAATACCTTGAGAGCTATTAACATCAATGGTGGTTCTCCCGCATTTATTAACAGCTCACATCATTGGCTGGTAATCAAACGATGTCTTACCACGATCGACTACAAATCATATATTCGCATGGCTAGACATGTACCCAAATGATCGAGTGAATGAGATAAGAAGACCCCGGATCTAGTTTCAACCATCCGAGTTGCAATTTCAGGATTGTTGTACACATCATCTTTATGATGACCTTACATACAAATCATCATCCGAACATGGGCCTATATCTTTAGGCATGTCTGTATTGGGAAAAATTTCAATTCAGACGACTTTCTAAACTATGTACATGTTATTAGATAGTTTATGTGTTGAGCATGGGAATGCCTCCTGTTATCACCATAATTTTTTTTATTTTTTTTTTAACTCTAAAAGTTTACAATGTTTCTAGTTATGGTGTTAAATGGGTCTTGAGTCATTTCATTCTTAAAGGGGTAAGTGATAGGGTTTGAAGTCTTCAAAGTGTCATTTTCATTTCCAAAAATAGTTTAAAAGTCTCATTTCATAGTTTAAAGGTCCCCATCATCCATTTAGAAGTCATGTTTTAACCTTTGAAAAAAAAAATTTGCAATAACCCACGAAATTGCACTTTCGTAGCACAGCCAGTTGAAAAAACCAGTTTTGCACTACGAAAGCGCTGCTAATTTCGTAGTGCATATCCTTGAAAATGCACTAAGCGCGCTATGAAAGCGCAGATTCGTAGGGAAGTCATATCAAATCATAAAATCAGTCAAAATCCATTAATTTTTCATCATTAGGAGTTAGTTACAGGTCATTTCCAAAATGTGTAGCCATTCATACTCATCATTGGCAATTGTAGAGGTCTCATTTATGAAAGGCAAGTTCGAATTTGAAAAGGCTGGTTACTTATTCTAGTTTTCATGCAAAACACTTCAACATATATTTTTCAAATGTTAATCTTATGGTCATCTTACACTAAATATTTCCTCATCCATTATCAAGTGAGGCTGACTGTTCTATCAAGCGAGGCTGACTGTTTTGAATTCAAGCGAGGCTGATAATCAGATTCTATAGGAAGCAGACAAAAATTTATGAATGCAAGAATGATAGAATAAAATAAAAATCACAGGTCAGGGCATTGCTTAAGGTTAGAACCTGAAAGCACAGGATCCCTAGCTAAAGACAAAACAGTGTTAGAGGCTTTCAGGAAGGCAGGGTGTTTGAATTTTTGTGAAAAGTTGCAGGGAGGACACAGTTAGGTAACAAAGGAATTTTCCTTTCATTTCAGTGGCTCAAACACAAATATTGGAATATTAAATTTGTTAGTTACTCCTAAGACCATAGCCTTGGTAACTGAGATTCCTATAGGGCAAGAAACATGGTTTAAGGGTTTCAGATTTGACATGGAGGCATGTAAGGTGTTTTTAAAGCCAAAATTATTAGAGATGGATTAAAATAATGCAATTCCCAGGAGATGCATCAAAGATAGCTATGCAAATATACTCTTCTATATCCAAAGGTGTTTTACATGCGAGGGCAGGTATCATAAAGTTTATTAATGCCATCTTAAACTTCTGTTACACTTCACAGGCATGATATCTTTAGACTTGCCATTTTTCCTGTATAGAAGCATATCTAAGATGGTAGACAAGGTTCAAATGAAATCTAAAGGGTGTGAAACTTCTCTATTTCACCATGGTTTAATCAAAATGATGGTCTTAGATGAACTCCAAAATATTAACAGAGAATGGTCATCATTTTTATTTTTATGTGGATTTGGAGTAGAAGCTAAAACTATAGGCAGTAACCCTAAGGCAAAAGAAACTCCACCAGCAGAATCCAGCAAGCCTGTAGTGACAAGGACAAAAAGGTTTATGAAGTTAAAACCTAGGAAACAGGTGAAAGAACAGGTAGGAAAGACATCATTTTTCATTAAAGAAACTCCTCAATATGCAAAAAAAAGGTTAGATGAAATTGAAGAAATTACACAGAAACAGTCAGCTGATAAACAAGTTCAACAGAGACTGACTAGGAGTCAAGTTGCAAAATCAAAGG
The DNA here is from genome assembly GCA_034641835.2 of Pinus albicaulis. Lineage (NCBI taxonomy): Eukaryota > Viridiplantae > Streptophyta > Pinopsida > Pinales > Pinaceae > Pinus > Pinus albicaulis. The sequence goes on from CM076581.1 coordinate 1,210,241,149, forward strand.
GGAAAGCAGTGTTTTCAGAAGCAAGTGACAATCCAGGTTTAAATGGAAATTTAGATGATATATTGTAAGACATAGACATATAATATTCCCCTTTGGTACAAGCTAACTTCATAAGAATTGATGAAGATAAACAGAAAAAGATGAAGTCATCTAAAAAGTTGGAGTTCAATGATGAGGATGCAACATTTGTCTTCAAGGCTAGAAAGCCTATAACCAGACAGTCAAAGAAATTGGAAGAGCTTAATTTTGAGCTAGAGAAAACAGAGGAAACATCTACTCTTCATGGAGAATTTATAGATCTTTCTTCACCTATACCAGAAAAAGCCAAAAACAGAGTATTCTCCACACAAACAGAAAAAAAACAATTATGAAGAGATGGAAGAAAAGTTGAAATCAACCAATCATGAAATTTTCAGATTAAATATGAGAGCTAGAAAACATGCTATTGAAAAAACAAGTTTCAACAGGATGAAATCCCTCTGGGAAGGTGATAAGGTTTCCAAACCAAAAATAATTAGCAGTGAAGCACAATACTTCACTTGAACTATACCAGCTATAAAAGAAGCAAGATTTGTGAGGGTTATGAATACTCATTTGAGGACCAGCAATATGAGACCGAGATAGGTTGAGGACTTATAAATCCAGCTAACAAGATCTCAAGAAAAGCTAAAGCAATAGTGAAACAGGGTAATGGAACAATGCAGAAAAATGATAAATTTTAAATCGGTTTTTCATTAGGGTAAAGACCAATTTTGATGACAATCATCTTTTTGAGGTTAAGTTCCTATGTTTTTTGATAAAAATATTATTCCTTGTGAAGTGTAAATATCCTCATCTTAAAAATTTCTGAAGACTGTTTTGAAATAAGCCTACACAGCAGTTTCGTAGCGCACTACGAAACTGCTGAAGATGACTATTTGCACTTTTACATATGAATTTTGGAGATAAGGTTGATGGGTTTTGAGTTTAAATTTTGTTGGTGGAAGCATGGAGATTACAGGTGAAGGTTCAAATTGTAAAACAGGAGAAAAAATGGTTAAAAGGAAAGTTTTTACAATTACCTACAAATTGCGCTACAAAAATAGGCTACTTTCGTAGCGCAGACATATTTCACACCCTTCTACACTATTTCGGAGATTTTTCTTTGCACGAGTAGAATATTAAAGGTTTCAAGGCAATTATTAACACATGTGACACATATGAAACTAAGCTATCAATGATAACAAGTGCTCGAAGATGAAAATGGAAGTTAAGGGCTTAAAGGCAAGAAACCTGTCTCCTGATTTTTAGGACAGTTTTTTGGCATCATCAACAGGATTACCTCAAAGGTGGAAGCATCATCAAAGTTCGAATACATGGGATTGCAGCTTTCAAAGGAAGTATTAAAGTTTAGATAAGGTTGTTGCAAGCATATTTAGGAGTTTCACTCCTGTTAGAACTAGGACTTTTCAAACGCAGTAAAGCTGTCACTTTGTAATTAATGACATGTTTAAGATTAGAAAAGGTGTCAAAATAAGTGAATTCGAATTCTCTAGTGGAGGATAAAGGAATCCTAGATTGTAAATAATCTATATATAACATGAGGTCGAATTCATAGAGGTTGGGCATTTTCATTAGCAATTGACTGTGTTATTGTAGTTCACTACATCTTTTTCAACTTAATACAGAGATATGTTTTGACAACTCAAGATTCATAAGGAGTTTATGTGTATCATCTTTCTATGGCCTTCCTCAAATATCTAATTGCAGTAGTATTTTTATGTGTTACTTAGAATTCATTTGACAATTCTCTAACTAACTTCACATGCAAATAGACTATGTTTTTCATTGTGTTCATGTTTTATTCATTAACCTAGACTCCAAATGCCTTGACTTCCATGCTTAATAAATTACAATGTTTTAGTTGAAGATTATCTTGACTCCATAGACCAATGAATTTTTGTTAATCTGTGATACAACTAGTTATACATTTTTATCCTTTTATTTTATAGTTAGCCATCTATTCATTAATCAAAAATCATAAACCTTTGAGAGAGCCCTCTCAGGTTGAGGAGGCTAAGCCTCAGCCAAAAGATTGGTCTGAAAGAGTTACATGAAGTCTACTTGGTCAGTAGCCTATTAGGGTCATATTTTGTGATAACACCTCCCTCAGCAATTCATAATCAAGATGAAAATATCATGATGTAATGTATTGTAAGATTTATGCAAGTCGCCACTCCGCTTCAGTTCCAAGCTTATCACATCGTAAAGCATCTCATTCAAATATATTATTATTATTTTGACTTCATGCTTTAGGGGTCAGCTATTATAGGCAAATTTTTGCATCATCCCCCATGACCTATTCAAAATTTACATCATCCCCAGGGCCAATGAAATAGGGTCTATCATCCCCTTACATTTCAGTTTCTATTTTCCCTAAGAGAAGAAAAATTCATTCATGACTTCTATTGTGAGATTTCCAAGGTTTGAACTATATGTTATATCATTTATAGACTCACCAACAAAACCTTTAAAGGGAAAAATTGTGTTGCATATGCAACATCCTCCATTAAAGGGTGAATTTCAATGCACTTCCCAACATTCAAGAGTGCGTTGGTCACCTGTGAGCGGAATTCTCATTGTTCCGGGAATCTCCACATGAACAGTGCTTTATAGAAGAGTCCATATATGTCAAAATTCGAATCCAAGTGTCCATATAACACCTTTGAACTTGGGAATGTGTCTTTCTTATTCTTAGAAAGTCATTCATTGAGAAACTACCATCTGTTTCCCTATAAATTGAGCATAGATCCTAGTGCTAGGGAAGGAAGGATTTTGGTAAATAAATGTTGTTGGATTCTCACTTGAGAGAGTGAATGTACTGATATGCTACTAGTGTGATGTTGGATGTGATGAGGTTGGGATGAAGCTAGAGCTGGTGGCATCAAATCGATCATTGGTTGTAACCTCCCCCATCTACTCTTTAATAAAGATTGTTGTTCATTTTCCCATATATGTAACTATTTATGTTTCTATTTCTCATGCAATCGATTATTTAATGATACATATGTTTCACATCTAATCGATTTAAGTGATTAAGATAAGTAGATATCTGCATATTGCAATATGTTTGGTGTTATGTGTTTATGTTTGCAGAAATCTATCTGGCGATCTGAGTTGGATTGAAGGCGACAGTAAAAGAAACAGAAGGAGAAGGAGAAGCACCTGGATTACAAGTAGGTTCTTCTATTGTTCTGTGTATCTGCTTATTTTAGAGAAAGTGATAGAAATTTCTTTCATCTATTGTTCTAAGTGCCTAGCAACACACTTAGGGAATTTGATTTATCCGTAGATCACAATTTTGTATAATAGTTGACAGACGAACGGGATTAATGGTTAAATGCATTACTGCAGTTGACACATAGGCTCAATGTATATCATGACTTGACATGAACTATACTGACTGCATGCGACACCTATCATGAGATATGAAAATATTTTAAAATATATTTGAGGTGTATTTACACTACAAAATGTGGCTTGACCAAAGCAGATGCGCTTTTTTGTTTATTTTTTAAAAACAGAGTATGCTTCCCAAAATTCTGGTAGCATTGGAATAAAAAATAAAAAGACAGAAACAAGAAAATAATAGACTGTCCAGAAAAAACTAAAACTTGGGTGTCCGAAATTTCTGGTAGCAACAAAAAAAAAAAAAAAAAATTTGAAATTTTGAATTTTAATCCTAAAAATAAAACTATGAAATGGACCCATGAATTAGCAAAGAACTATGCTAACAATATGGTTAGGTGGTATGTGGAAGTCCCAGACCCGGTTTCATTTTGCATATGTTAATAAGAGCTCTTTCCCTCTTATATTTGATGGGTAGTTATACTTTTTCATATGTGGTTTTTATGGTTGTTATATCCTTGTTATTTTTTTGGTTATGAGTATGTTTTATGATAGACTTGATGTATGGTTCTCATCATGTTTTTATTATCAAATGAATGAAAAATGAGTATATGACCTAGTAGATGATAATGCAGCTATTGTGATAAGGAATAAATGCTTCTTATCGATTCTCAGATAAGTATGATACCCCTGTGCTCACTTCTATTGTTATGACCTGTAGATTACTTATATGTGGCATCTTTGACGAAATGCATGTCATGGCTAGTAGGTGTCAGATCAAGTATTTCTACCAATTTTTGCATTAGCAACCCTTATTCAATGTTATTTATCATTTCTAGGATTTTCATGAAGTTTTGGGAAGTGGCCTAAGACCTAGCACTGAAAAATTGGCTCAGAATTTTGAGTCGTTAGCTCAGAACTACCTGGAAAATTCCACATTCATTGGTATGCCTTATTTTGGGAGCGACTGGAAGGTCTCAGTTGCATCCATGGCTAGTCATGGGAGTGACAGAGGGTCCATATCAGTGAAATTTCAAGTTTCCTAAGGGGTTGGTCACTCGGAAGGGTTGTTTGGCTCCTGAAGGTTTTGTAGCATCTTTGAAAGGCCAGATTGGTTATGTCATGTGGGTTCCACTTCCTTAATTATACTTGAGAAGTTGAATCATATCATAGTAACCCTTTGTCACATTTTTTCCCTGGTGGACCGGTTAGCTTGGGTAAATATGCGAGGAGGTGAGTTACAGTGAACCCAACACCAATTTATGTAAATTAATTGCCACAATTCCATAACGCTTTGGGTTGCAGAGCTAAAATATTTAAGCTCATTTTTTTATGCTTATGTATTTTATAACAAAGTAGTTTTTTGAGCTCGAATTTGCATCAACCAAAGGAGGTTTTTGGTCATATTTTCGAGGCCACTTCCTCATAGAAAAAACCTTAGTTTTGTTACATTTTTTGGAGGAATTTTGGTAATGTAGTAAAGAATTTTAAGGCTTAGCATATGAATTAATAAAGAGGTCACTCTCTTAGAAGCAGGACCCAAAGATGTATTCCACATTGGATGAACTCCATTATCAATTGGTTATTGTGTTTCTCTTCTCGATATTCTATATTTCGTTTTAATTTGTGGCTTAATTTAAATATTTCATGCTTGTTTCAATTTTTAAGCTAGTTTAGTTTAATCAGTCATGATTAAACATTTTTCTAAATCGAGTCACTTTAAAATATCTTGGATCAAGTGGTATCAGAGTATATTTTATGGTGTTTTGTGAGTGTGTATGATAACCAAGAGAAAATTCAAGCAAGGGGAAGGGAAATTTGTTGAAGGAAATCTGGAAATTGGATCAAAAAGTTTAACTTGAAGAAGAGAAATGTCACCACATGAAAGAGAAGAGAATCCTTTTGGTTCCGAAGCATAGTTTCATGAAGCTTTCATCGAGATGAAGGGCATGATATATGAAATGTATCGGGAATGGAATAAGTCTAGAAAAGGAAGATTCTCACTCTCCTCATTATCTTGGTGATTTTGAGAAATAATCTCAAGGTGTTGGAGTGAGGTTGTTAACCAAGATGATCTATGAGGGAAAGGGCCTTGTAATTTGTGTCAAAGGTATAACTAACTTCGCTATGTAGGATTGGGGTATGGGGAAGGGGAATGCTCCAAAGAAGTGTATGCAAAGAATTCTCCAAAGGAAGAACCCTTACGATAAAAACCCATGAGAGGCAATGGAACATCACTTTTGGGTAGTGGTAAAGCATGCAAGATGTCCAAGAGAAGAAAAAAGAAAAATTATCCTCGACATGTGTGCACCAAAGACAAACATTGAAGGTATAGTAAGGCTAAATATTCCAATGTTTTTGCTGATTATAAGAAAATTGGCAATGTAAGAAATTTGTGGTATAGGAAACCATGCACATTTTGTGGGTTGAAAAACCATATTGTTTCCAAGTGTTGGAAATGAATGGCTTTGTACAGGAAAGTTATGTCAACCAGGAAGGGGTCACGACATGAAGACCCATCTCCATAGTGGAAGAAAGATGAGGAAAGAAAGGCTATGTAACACCCTCTTCCCACATCTACCCAAGTAACAGGCCAACTAGGGTAAACATACATCGAGAGGTTACTATAATGAGATTCAACCTCATTTATGACCTTAAGGAAGTGGAAACAATGTAAAACACAACATATAGACCTTACACAAAAACAACAACACCCCCAGGAGGTAACCTAACCATTCGGGCCTATTACCCCTAGGTCACACTGACCTTTTGACCTCTTTAATCCATAGACATAGGCACAAGCTTACAAGCTAGCATCCAAGAGGCTATATCCATAGGAATAACACTACATGCCAGTGTCTTGGGCCCCAATTACTCGTTTTGGTGCCATCATCCCCGAGATTTGAGCCACCTTTTCAGGCCTAGAACCAAGTGCTCTACCTAGAACTTCATAAAAATTTCAGAGATGATAAATAAGAACAAGATAGTGATATGAAGTAATAACATCAATAAGAAATAATTTGTTCCCCTCATAGCCATGACAGGCATTTTGTCAAACGTGTCACAAACATTGAAACTGCAGGTGTAAACAACAGATCTAAGCATAGGGGTCTCATATTTATCTAAGAATAATTAAGAAGCATTACTCTATTACATCATTAGCTGCAATAAAATCGATTTGACCATAGATACATTGTGCAATCATTTACAAATAAAAACATGGAGAGAGCCATACATCACTACTGTAAAAATGCATGCTTATAACCAACATAATAATAACATAAATATCATGGATACAACAACAATAGAATCGACATATAAACTAGTGAATTCATACATCAAATACCAATGGAATGATATTTTCATTAATGAATTCAAAAACCAACCAGAGATGGGACTTCCGCATTCCACTTGACCATATATTGGCTGAGCCAAGTCTCACTTCAACTAATCACCCACATGCCATATTCCAAGCATAAATGTGGAATCTCATCAAGCACATCAATCAAAACCAATCCAGAGCTTCTAGAGGCCACACCTCTCAACCCTCAACCCTCATACATCACAACCATCATGGATTGGTCTCTATCCAAGTTGTTCTATGTTAGGTCCCTATATTACTAGTGTAGTCATTTATTATTGTTAGTGTATCCCCCGTATTGTTATTATTATACCCCTGTAGCCCCCATATTATTATTATTGTGCACCTTAAAATCCACTATTTTTATTTTTGTGCCCTTACATTATTATTGTTAGGTCATCTAGGATTATATTGTGACCGCATGGACTCCTATATATACAAAGGAGGCTTTGTCATTTGTATCATCCAATAATTGTTCATTTATGTAATGTAAAGGAGGTTTCCCCCTCGAAGTGGCAAATTTTTAAGGTGTTGATCTATGTTTTCTTCTATTTTTGGAGTTGATTTCATAACATTTGGAATCAGAGATTTGGATTCTAGGGTTTCGCTGCTTCAAACAGGTTATAGTTGAATTTGTTATAAAAAAATTGTACTTGATTGGCTATTGATCAGACAATTTGATGTAACTGTTTCAAACTAGATTTTGACTGAAGCTTAGCCTCTTCATTGTGAGAGGGCTCTCTCAAAGGGGTTTATGATATTAGATAATGATAGTATTAGATGGCTAACTCTATTTGAAAATTAACTTGATTTTTGTGTATGTAGGTTGAAAAGAATGCAGGCTTACTACCATTGGGCCTATGGAGTCAAAAAATCAGTAGATTCAGTGGCAAGGTTTCTTGACATGGAATCTGAGGCAGATAAGGGTCTTTAACAAAGGCAAATCACACATAGAACATAGGTCAACACAGTCATTTCATCAATAAATGAAGTTAGAGCATAAACATATGAATTCTGAGTAATATAGATGAAATATACTGCAAGTGGTAAACACAGAGATGTAGATTAGAAAAACATTAGACACCCCATGAGAATCTCAGGTCTGTCAAAATGAAAACCCTGTGTATTACTGATATAAGTCAAATTACATATAGTAGCAGTATGGTGCAAAAAATCTCCAACCCTTTACTACTTCGATGATTTTCATTTAAATAGACATTCTTACAGCAGGGATGATCTGCCTCTTGGCTAGATTCATCGAATTCTTCTTATGACACCTCATAAAATAGAAAAACATGTCTTTTAAGAAAAAAATGACAGTTATACCCTAAAGATAATTTTTCCTAATAGGACTCAAACTCTTATTTATTACATCATTCTACCTTATCTTTGAAACAGTTACATGTCAGTTAAAAATAAGCCTCACATGCTTGAATAAGCTATGACATAGTTCATCACCACTTTTCATATTAAAAATCTTCCAAGCCATGTGGAACAAAACCCTATTTTTCAGGAATACAAGACATTATCTTCAACGAGAACTTTAGCTGATGAGTTGTCTCCACAACACTTTCTTCAAGTCATAAATGTTTTATGGTAAGGTCCCTTGACCCGTTGGAAGAGTCCAATTTTCCAACACTACCTTTAAACTGCTCCAAAACCTTCAAAAAAAACTCGCTATGAAAACATGACAGTTTCGTAGCGAGCTTTCGTAACGTCCAAAAAATAGCTTTTGCACCCAAAATTTTTGCTCCTTTGTTGTTCCATGGTGTCCACCAAGACATGAAATATCATCACCACCATTCTCCCTCCTTAAAAGCTGGAAAAAATGATTTTAGAGGAAAAAAGAGAACTACATAAATTTTCGTAGCATTTTCCTGAAATTAAGCCTAGGAAACGCTACGAAACTATGAAAAACTGCAGAATTTCCAGATTTCAAAATTTTATCAAAATGGTGACCTCTAGCTGTAAAAACTTGATCTTCAGCATGCCACAAACCTTCTAAAACACATTCAAACTTAACTTAGTACCCCTATAGTATTTCATCTTCATTAATGATCAATTAAGCTATGGGCTCCTCTACTATAGTCATATTTAAGCCCTTCTTCTCCAGCTCTTCATGAAGAAATTATAATTTCTCTTGAAGGTCTTTAACTATATCCTTCAATTTCATGTTCTTAGACCATAGGTGCAGGTTCATTTTTCTGATATGTTTCACCTCTCCTCTTAATGGCTTAGTCCATTTGATCAATTTTTCTGTGTTGTCCAAGGTCTTAGAGACAGTTGTGACTTGATCCTCCCAAATCTCTTTCATTTTCTCAAATTGTACCTTCTGAACCTTGTTCTTCCTTACCTCCTTAAGGACCTCAATCTTTTTTTTCTCAATGATTTTTTCTTTTCCTTTCCTTTGTTTGATGACTGATTCTTCTATTGCAGGTGAGGAAAGGTCAATGATGCTTGGTGGTGGCTAGACAGTTTCAGTGACCTTTGTTGGTGTCCAGATATGAACATAATTCAACCCTTTTTCCACATTAATTATCAACCCGAGGGCATTAGTTATTTCAAGACTAACGGCAAAGTATATGCATGTACAAGCACATGGTCCGTTGTAGATCACAGGTTTAGTCTATAACAAAAATATCACTGTAACAGCAATGAAATGAATTGCAGAAATAAAAGGCATCCACAACAATGAACACAACTGTAACAGAAAATAAAGAATCACACCAAACTCAACACTGCAATGAAAAGAAAGAAGAACGCAGCACCTGATCACAAGAGTGGGCCCAACTCTTGGATCATGGATGCGGAAACTCAAGGATTACAGAAGAAACAATGAGCTGTTGTATATTCAATTAATGATAAAAATATTAATTACAAATTCTGTGTATCCAAAAAAAGGGTCTCCTAATTCACAGCCCGTAGGCCTCTTTATACAATAGTCCTGAAACCCCCAATTCCTCAAAATGACTCCATTGTTACAACGGCAACCAGATTTCCCAGCAAGAAACCATCAAAAATCCTAAGATAGTGCTGATATACCCATGGATGTCACACTGTACCAGCAAATAAGGAAGATGCTAGAAATGATGAGTTGTGCCTTGACTTGCGGCCACAACGCTCCTGTTGTAGCCAGATCTGAATAAATATTGGAGTTAATATGTGGAAAGCTAAAACCTCCATGACAATTACATCATTAATCAAATGTCCCATAAAATATAGGAATAAGGGTTTTACCTCATGCTTTTAAGATAAATAATGGCACAAAGAGATAGAAAGACAGGGTAAAAATGGGAGAGGAAATTATACAAATCCTGTACCCAACATCTCCCCCCAACTAGTCTATCTACATGTCCTCATGCAGTTTTTCGTCTCCTCAGATCTGGATTGGACTGACTATGATCAGCATGAAGCTATGTGAGGTCATATTCTATAGCCATTTCTATTCCTGGTGGCTTATATCCTTCTGTCAAAACAACGTCTTTCCACCAGTCGAGTTCAACATTATAAGCAAGAGTATATTGCGCAGCTGGCAGCCATAAAAGGGGAAATTGAAATCTTAATCCCATCCATCTGACCCCATAGGTATGAATGCATGCCACATAACGCAGCATTCTCTCTAAGGCATGTGCAAAGTTAGGTGCCCCAAATGGTTCTCTTTCCCAGACGGCTGAAGAAGACAACATCCATCTTTTCTAACAACTGTCCAGTGCTTCCTTGCGAAATTTCGTAATATGGCTAATGCACAGGTCAGCACACCATTTCTAAGTTTCTGAAACGTGTTCTTTATAGCCCTCAATCTGTAGAAAGGTATAATGCTTGTTATAAATGTTCGAGGACTGACCATGCTCTCTTCTCACCATTAATGTCTTTCCGGCTTGATTTTCTTAAAATGTATCCCAAGCCTTTCTCCATTTAATCTAATTGATGGTATAGGAGGTGAACTCCCTTAAGTGGATGTCCCCCATGAATGGAATGGGGTTAAAGGACTAATCATGCTTTAAATAATACCCATGCATGTAGAGCTCGCACATTAAGTGTTGTCCTATAACATCATGAATTTTTAAAATACAGAGAAATTGAATGGGGTCCTCAATTTCGTACCAAATCTCCTTATATATACTTTCAAGACAAAAGAAAAGAAAATTTTCATGAAGGAATAAGGCATAGCTATGTGCAGGAGGTCTACAGGCCATTACCTGCTATGCTAGGGAGAACATCTTCTCCCTATCTATGTTTATCAACTGAACTTGTTCTTCCAAATCTTCTATCCTGGCCTTTTGTTTGGCCTGTTTCAGCCGTGCCTTGTATAACTGATCTATGTACCCTGTAACGACTCCAGTAGCCTGTTCTTGAACCCTAGCGGTTTCTTTCTTGTGGTCACTCACCGCAGGCTGCCACTTTTGAATTTCAGCGGCTAATACAAATTCTCGACCTTCAAACAACTCTTCGATTGGGCCAGTCTAGGTAGCTACAGTGGAGACTTCAATCTTTGGCTTTATTGCCCTCCATTTGTAGATTTTTACCTTCCTTTTTAAACGTGAAACCTTCTTCTTCAAATCCCGAACCTCCCTTTTCAGTCTCATGGTTTCACTGAACTGCAGCTGATACCTCTTTTTGAGAGGTAACCTTATTTTCTTACACTATTCGATCCATACCTGTTTAACGATGAATTCAAGTTCTAGACGTACGATAGGCTCATAAGGTGGCAGAATGTTGCCAGTATCCTCTACAGATTCTTTTGTCAAGCCCTTCTGGTCGGGCCCCCTATCCACAGGGCCTTCTTCTTCTACATTTCTTCCGGAAACTCCTGCTATTTGGTTGGAAATTTCATTGATCCCTCTATGTTCCGATGTTTCTATAGGAACTTTGTCTTCCTGGTGAACCTCCAATTGTTCTAGTTTAGTAGTGTCTAGGCCAATCTTGGTCGTGTCAACAAATTTTAGTACCGGGGGAACAACCACTTCTTCCATTAACCATTTGGGTGAGCGAAATCCCCTCGCCCCTCTCGACATCAAGGACTGGAATGGAGAACAGGGAACAGACCCATCATCATCATTTCTAGTTTGGACTGGGACTTCATGTATTACTACCTCAACCAGAGTTGATGCTGGTTCTTGTGGAGCAGCATTGATTCTGTGGCTCAATTCCCTTCTTTAGCCTCCTTTTCCTCGGGAATCACCTTTGTTTTCATAGTTGGTACCGATTCTTGAGGTCCAGCATCGATTTCGCGGGTTGACTCCTCCTGTTCTAGCCAAATTGGGGGTGGTTCTTGTGTAACACCCCCGCCTGTATCAACCTCCATATCTGTCTGGGCATGTGATGTTGTTTCTTGTGAAACAGCATCACTTGCCATTCCTCTGTCCACAATTCCATTCCTTTTTTCTTCATTGATGAAGATTTATGATTGTATAACAATATCGATTTCCTGCACAATGTCCATAATTCCTTCCTCTGTGGGTTCTTCAAGCGAGACTGGTTCTTGTGTGGCAGCCTTGTCTGTGTAGCCGACTACTTCCTCCATATTCATCTCTTCTTCCTCTGGTTCCTCCTGAACAATTTCCTTTTCCATTTCCTCGAGTTCCTCTTAATCAATTTCCTCTAAATATTCTTCTTCCACCTGACCAGCCGGAGAGGCTGGTTCTTCTTCTCTAGTAGCAATTTGTTGTGAAACTAGCTCCAAAAAGAGAAGAAAAGAGATATCAACGCCTTAGAAATAAGCCACTTCGAGGGGGAAACCTCCAATACATTACATGAATGAACAATTCTTGGATGATTCAAATTACAAAACCTCCTTTCTATATATAGGATTCCATGGGGCCACAATGTAATCCTAGTGGGGCCAAAATGTAATCCTAGCTGACCTAACAATAATAGTTTAAGGGCACAATAATAACAATATGGGGGTTAAAATGGTACAATAATAACAATAAGGGGGTTACACTAACAACATTAAGGGACTATACTAGTAGTATAGGGACCTAACATGCCCCTCTCCTTCAAAAAAGTGTTGTCCTCAACGCTTGAGTAGCTCTGGGTGCTTCTGTATAAAATTCTCATCCTACCATGTAGAATCTTCAGTGAGTAAGTTCTTCCACTTGATGAGATACTCTAAAATTGATCGATTCCATAGCTGTCGAGTTCTTGTTTCCGTGACTGCTTCAGGTTCCAATATGATTTTTCCTTCCTCATCAAGTTCTGGAAAGATTGTCTAAACTGGAATATTTTCACCTATAACCTTCTTTAAGCATGAAACATGGAAAATTGATGCACTTGTGAAGAAGCAGGAAGCTCCAATTTGTATGCCATAGTACCAATATTTTGCAACACCTTGTAAGTACCATAGTACTTTGGAAATAATTTATTATCCTTCTTAGCTTGCTTGAGGGACATTTTTTTGTATGGTTGTAGCTCTAAAAATACCTATTCTCTTACATAAAAACTTCTCTCGCTGCGATGTTGATCTGCCTGTTGTTTCATTCAATTTTGTGCCAAATTCAGGTTGTCCTTTAAGAGTTGGAGAACTTCTTGTTGATGCTCGATGTGATCTTCCACTGCTTGAACCTTTGAATTTTCTCTTAAATATGATGTGATGGATGGTGGATGATATCCGTAAAGTGCCATAAATGGGGTCATTTTTGCTGCAGTATGGAAGGAAGTGTTATACCACCATTCAGCAAGAGGTAACCACTTGACCCATTGTGTTTGTTTATCAGATACAAAACAACGAATATATCCTTCCAAACATTTATTTACCATCTCAGTTTGACCATCAGATTGAGGATGATAAGATGAGCTATGAGCTAATTGAGTACCCAAACAAGAAAATAACTCCGTCCAAAAATTTCCAGTAAAAAAGGGATCTCTGTCGCTCACAATAACCCTTGGGCTTCCATGTAGCTTTTGAATTCTGTCCATAAATGTAGTAGCAACTGTACTTGCTTTAAATGGATGAGATAATGCACAAAGTGTGCATACTTGGTAAGTCTATCAACTACCACCATGATGACACTCTTTCCTTCGGACTTAGGTAAACCTGTGATAAAATCCATTGAAATATCCTCCCAACATTGACTTGGAATGGATAAAGGTTGTAGAAGACCCGGGGTCTTAATTGTCTCAACTTTATTCTATTGGAAAACCAAACATTCCGCCACAAACTTTTGAATATCAGATTTAAGGCCATCCCAAAAAAATTCTTTCTTCACCCTGTGGTAAGTTTTTAAAAATCCTGAGTGTCCTCCTAAAGGAGAAGTGTGCAATTCCAGAAGAATATTTTGTTTTAGTAGGGAATTCTTACAAAGATATAAGCGATCTTTGTACCATAAGGAATCATTTTTCCAACTAAATGTATCAGATGTACTAGGATCTTGCTGCAACTTTTGAATGAGTTTCCATACATCTTTGTCCTTATTCCATTCATCTCTTGCTTCAATTATCCAATCTGGTTGAATAATAGAAATGGCACAAAGCAATGCTTCCACCTCTTCATTCTTTCTTGAAAGTGCATCTGCAACAACATTAAGCTTTCCTTTTTTTGTATATTATTTCAAAGTCATAACCCAACATCCTTGTGACCCATTTTTGCTGCTCTTCTGAAGATAGTCTTTGCTCCAAAAAGTGTTTAAGACTATCATGATCAGTTTTTACCTTGAAGTGTCTTCCCATTAGGTAAGTTCACCATTTCTTTAGTGCATGCAGTATTGCTAACATTTCCTTCTCATAAATAGGTTTACGTAAATACTTTCCTTTGATTGGACGAATTTCGAAAGAAATGGGTCTTCCTTCCTACATTAAAACCACACCAATTCCATTTCCTGAGGCATCACATTCCACAATAAATGTTTTTGTGAAGTCTGGCGTAGCTAAGACCGGTGCTAGGCACATTGCCTCTTTAAGATGTTCAAAGGCCTTAGTTGCTTCAGGAGTCCATGAAAATACATCTTTCTTCAATAATGTTGTTAGAGGTGCTGCTATTCTCCCATAATTCTTAACAAACTTGCGATAATACCCTGTTAGTCCGAGAAATCCTCGCAACTACTTTATGGTTGTGGGGACTTTCCATTCCTTAATAGATTTAATTTTGTTAGGGTCTACCTTAACACCCTCGTGAGATACAATATGACCCAGATATTCCACCTCTTGTACTCCAAAGAAACATTTGGATGTTTTTGCATATAATTATTTCTCCTACAATAGTTTGAGCACCCTGTCAACATGTTGAACATGATCCTTCCAAGACCTGCTGTAGATTAGTATATCATCAAAAAACACTAGCACAAATTTTCTAAGGAAGGTTTTGAAAATGGAATTCATCAACCCTTGAAATGTAGAAGGTGCATTGGTAAGGCCAAAAGGCATGACCAAAAATTCATAATGACCCTCATGAGTTCGAAATGTTGTTTTCGGAATATCTTCAGTGTTCATTCTTATTTGATGATACCCTGAACGAAGATCCAATTTGGTAAAATAAATTGCTCCATGTAATTCATCCAATAATTCATCAATCACAGGAATGGGAAATTTATCTTTAATAGTGAGATTATTGAACTCCCTATAATCCGAACACATGCACCATGATCCATCCTTCTTTTGTACCAATACTACAGGAGCAGAGAAAGAACTTTGACTAGGTTGAATTATACCCGCCTCTAACATTTCTGCAATCATACGTTCAATTTTTCTCTTTTGGACATAAGGATATCTATAAGGCCTGATGTTTGGAGTAACACTTCCTGGAATCAAATGAATAGCATGATCATGATCACGAATAGGTGGGAGTCCTTTTTTAGTTTCAAAAACCTTGGAATGATTGTCCAAGACTTTTTGGAGATCTGCAGAAATAAATGATTTTGATGTTGGAACTTTTAGTGAGCATAATTGTGCAATTATGCCTCGTTGTTCTTTCTTTAGAAGCTTTTTCATGACATTAGAGCTTATTATCTTTCCCGTCTTCCCTGCAATACCTCGTAATTCAAATTCCTTTCCTTTTGAAAAAAAATTCAAGAAAAGTTCTTGAAAAGTAAAAGCTACCGTCCCCAAAGATTGTAACCATTGTACTCCTGGTACAACATCAACACCTCCCATAGGAATGGAAAGCATTGGACTATTAAATACATATTCCCCCATGGTTAGCTTGATATTATGGCATTTTCTAGAGCAATTTATAGTTCCTCCATTTGCAACCATCACTTGACATTCTGGTGTTGGGTATAGGAAATAATTCAATTCCTTGGCTACCTTACAATGAATAAAATTATGGGTACTACCTGAATCAATCAACACTATTTCCTTTTTCTTCTTGATATGTCCTTCTATCTTGAGAGTTTGAGGAGTGGTAATTCCTGCCAATGCATTACAAGATATAGTCAAACTCATTTCTTCCTCTTCTAGGGTTGGTTCCTGGTGTATATCCTCTTCTTGTTCATTTTCTTCTTCCTCTTCACAATCTATCTAAAATAATTTCTTCTTAGCACACTTATGACCTTTAGTGTATTTGCTATCACAACTGTAGGAAATCCCTTTTGCTCTTTTTTCTTCCAATTTTTGTGGTGTCAACCTTGTAGGTTGTGGAAATCTAGGAGTAGCAACACTTCCCTCTTTATAGAAGTGAGTGGTAGGCTTCCTTGTCACCATAATTTTACATTCAATTTTTCTTGCCAGCCTGAATGCATTCTTCAATGAATCAGGTTCCAAAACATGAACTTCATGCTGGATGCTATCCTTTAAAGTACATATGAAGAGATCAATCATGTGGTCCTCTGGAATATCAGTTACCCTTATATTCAATTTTTGGAAGTCATCAATGTGCTCCCCCATTAAACCTTTTTGTTTTAGTTTTATCAATTGGCTAAAGAAGGTGTTTCTCTTTGAATCCTCATAATGTGCTATCATTTCCTCTTTAAAAATTAACCAAGTGAAAATTTTTTTACGGGAGCAAAGCCATCGATACCATACAAATGCATTTTTTTATAAATGTAAATTTGCAATGCATACTTTTTGTGTTTTTCACATTATGGAGATCAAAATATTGCTCCATCTGTAGTATCCATGTTACAGGATCCTTTCCATCAAACTTCCTCATATCCATTTTTGGAATATGGTGGTTCTTCCCACCAACATTAGATTTTATGAAATCACGATTAACATTTATTTTTTTCTCATCATGAGTTTCCTCTACTATTTTTTCACCGTTAGGAAACATTTCTTGTATCAACTTTTTCAAACCTTCCATGTCTGCTTTTATATCATTCTTCATGTTTTCCATTTTCTCATCGATCTTAGCTTCCATGTCATCCATCTTAAATTCCATGCCAGCTTCCATGCCATCTATCTTAGATTCCATTTCATTCTTCAAACCATCCATCTTACATTCCATGCCTTTCTTCAAACCATCCATCTTATTTTCCATGCCTTTCTTCAAAACTTCCATGTCATTTTTTGTTGCTCTTTGCGAGAGCGAAATTTGTTGCACTTTCTCTTGTAATTTTGATATGTCATGTTGCCATTCTTTGTCTTCATGAGTCATAGTAGAGCTTTCTAAAGGCTTACTGGGTGTTGAATTATTTTTAGGAGCCATTTTAGAATCCAATACTGATATCTATTCTACAATATGCCCTTGGAATCAATTCAACTTGATTCTTCAAACAAGACTTATGCAATTCAGAGAAAAAAAAAAAAAAAAAAAAAACCACACCTTTTACTTGCTTTTGAGGAGCTAGATATTGAAATTGAATTATCTCTATAATTGTAGATCCTCAATATCTGAAATTGAACCCTATAGTAGCCCTTTGAAGCTTCTTTCAAATTCCACAGGTCTGATCTGATTTAAATTCTTCAAGGAAAATTTATGTCCAATCTCCCACAATGACCCAATTTTGGACTAGTTCAGTAAAACAAACTTGTATGACTTGCCACGTGTCACTGTTTCTTCCTTTGGCTCGAAAATTGATAGACCAAAAACTAAAATCTGTGTACTTGTGGCCACTTTTTACATCATTCCAATCCGATGCTCAGGGAGAGAGCTATGAATATTTTCCCATGATCACCTCTTTGAGATGAAATTCAAAAGCCTAAAAAATCCCTAACTTCCACAGATCATATCTCCGAAAATTTTGTAAAAAAATATCTGAAATTTTGTGATGATGTTCCTAAATATTGTGGCTTCTCACTCTAAAAATTTCAGCTTCTGAACCTTTGTAGAAAAAAATTTATTACTAAAATACCACGATGACCTGTTTAGGTTAAAACCAGGAGCCTGCAAAATGACCTAACTTACACAGATCATATCTCCGAAAATATTGCGAACCAAGCTCTAAAATTTTGCGAAAAATGTTCCTCAGGATTTTGGCTTCGCACTCTAAAAATTTTTGATTCTGAACCTTCGTAGAAAAAAATTTATAGCGAAAATTCCACGATGACCTGTTTGGAGCAGCGAAACCCTAGAATCTCAAAGCTCTGATACCAAATGTTGTGAAACCAGCTCCAAAAAGAGAATAAAAGAGATATCAACACCTTAGAAATAAGCCACTTCGAGGGGGAAACCTCCAGTACATTACATGAATGAACAATTCTTGGATGATTCAAATTACAAAACCTCCTTTCTATATATAGAAGTCCATGGGGCCACAATGTAATCCTAGCCGACCTAACTGTAATAATTTAAGGGCACAATAATAACAATATGTGGGTTAAAAGGGTACAATAATAACAATGAGGGGGTTACATTGACAACAATAAGGGATTATAGTAGTAATATAGGGACCTAACACAATCATAGCTGTTATCGCTTCTTCTGAGGATCCGCGGAGTTCCACCCAGGAAACCCGTAGCCTTCCTATTGCATGCATGACCAATAATCGCACCAATCCATGGTTATAAATTACTGCCATCATCCGGAGAGAGTTCCAAGAAGACTGTGCCATATGCTACAGTTGTTTCAATAGGAAAAATGGCATATTTAGGGCATGCACCTGACTCTGTGGAAATCAGAGGTGTGTTAGAATTTTAAGTGAAACTTGAATAGAGCTGAGGCGCGACCCTCGCAGGTAATGTATTTTATTACAAAACCTATAACTTTGTTCCAAGGATACGACACAGTTCTACGCTCTTATCCTCTTCCCAATTGCACAACACTTTCACCTGCCCAGAGGAACAATTCAGGAAATTATGGGAGAGAAATTTTTCGAGAAAACCATTGTTTCCCTTACAGTCTCAACTCGCTAACCTCTACAATTACTTCCTTTATGATAGGAACTTCCAGACCTCTAACCCGCGAATGATTCTCCTCTAAATTGAGTGTGAATTCCATTGTGATACCTTCATCAAATCCCTGTGATCTGTCAAAGTAGATATCCCATCCTGCGTCGACAAAAACTTGCAAAACCTATGGATTACTGTGAACTGAAATTATGTTTTCAAGCTCATGCCACACAGCCATCCCACCCATACTGTGGAGACTTTTAGCAGAACTTCCTCTAGCAGCAGACTATTGGGCAAGGTGGTGGGTACCAAATTCGAAGGAACGGCATAGTGAAAATGGAAAGGTGGCAACGGTAAATACGGTTGGTAACTCTCAAAAATCGAGAAAAATCATGAAAGAATATGGTAATTGTGGTAAAATAAAAATAATAATTATTCGTACAGGGTGGACGAGACATATTACGAATCCCAATACGATTTAATGATGATACCACATATTGATGGGAATCGTATGAGCGGAATTTCACACTTAAATTATGAGGAAATTATTAGACCGTCCTTGATATGATGATACCTCCCCCCCCCCCCCCCCCACTTAAATTTTTGTCATCTGCGGCATTAAAATCTTCACATGGGATATTTAATTAAATAATTAAAAGTCACGTGGAGGCGTACCTGATGCCCTACCTGGATGATGTGATGGTTGGTGGGATGACATCGCAGTAATGATGTGGATGGTGTAACAGCATCGGTGTAACAACATCCGATGTAACAGCAGCAGAGTGACAGCATCGGAGTAACAACATCCAGTGTAACAGCATCGGAGTAACAACATCGGTGTAACAACAACATGACTAGTAGCAACCGAGTAATATCAACATGAGTAACAGCACCTAGTGTAGCAGCATTGATCAAGGAGTAACAACATCTAGTAACAGCACTTGGTGTAACAACATCATGAGTAGCAGCAACAATAAAATTCCTTGATTTCCACTCCTTAGCCGTAGCTGTTGCAAAAAGACAAGAAAATAGAACATAATTATAAATATATATATATATATATATATATATATATATATATATATATTACAACTAGGGTGCAGAGGAAGGATTCTCTGCGTTGATAACCTTCAAACCAGATTTCTCAGAGAGTTGTTTAATACAAGCATCCTTAGAGGTCAGTTTACGGTATAGTCTTAGGCGATGTCCAATGACTATAAAGGTAGTATGTGTATTGTCAATTGTGACTAGCCTAACTATTCCATTATCAAATACAATGTCCACCTCATAAGGTCCCATCCAATGAGTGCAAAGCTTTCCTTGAAATCCTTAAAACAAGAGTCATAAAGTAGTGCCCAATCTCCATTTTGAAACACCTTATTTTTAATAAACTTATCGTGCCATTTCGTTCTCTGCTGCTGGATAGCAGTAGTTCACTAGACAGCCATTGAACTTATTTCATCAAGTTCATTAAGCTAAGCCAATTGGTGTTTTTGGGAATCTGATAGATCTAAACCAACTTCCAAAGCTGGTCTGAGTGTGCTTATTTCAAATTCTATTGGAAAAAACGGGGATTTCCCATAAACCAACTCGAATGGTGAAAACCTGGTTATATTATGCCATGTTGTTTTTTACGCCCATAGAGCCTCTGGAAGTTTTTGAGCCCAATCCCGACGATGGTATGCCACAATTTTTATCAAAATATTTTCTAATGTCTTATTTTTGCTTTCCACTTGTCCATTCGCTTGGGGATGGTATGGAGATGTAACTCTGTGCTTGACCCCATATTTTTGCATGAGCTTTGCTATCTTGTGTGATGTGAATTTTTCTCCTCCATCTGAAACAACCTATCTTGGAGTACCATATTGAGCAAAAATTTCTTCAAATAGAAAATCTAAGACTACATGTTCTGTTGCTTTTGCCACAGCTTTGGCTTCCACCCACTTAGTCACGTAATCAGTACAAACCAAGATGTGGAATTTCTGCTGGGAGGGTAGGTTAAAGGGTCCAGTGAAGTCAATAGCCCATTTCTCGAAAGGCTCGAGGACTACCTTTGCCTGCAAAAGAATTTCATCAGCTCTACTGAGCTGCCCCATACATTGGCAACTATCACACCTCCTGACATAATTATGAGCATCATGAAAAATGGAAGGCCAGTAATATCCCATTTGTAGCACCTTATGGCATGTTCTTTTGTCCGCAAAATGCCCTCCACAACAGACATCATGGGAAGCTTTCAATACTTCATAAATATCATCTTCAGACACACAGCGCTGGATCTTCTTATCTGCTCCTATATGAAAAAGGTACCCTGCCATCCAAGAATATCGAGCACTATGATGAATAATCTTTCATTGTTCCCTATACGAAAAATGAGGAGGCACTTTCCTTGTAGCAATATAGTTAGCAATATCTGCATACCACGGAGGTTTAGTAGAAACTAAAAAAATATGTTCATCGGGAAAATTGTCTTCTATTAGTGTGCATTCATCATTGTTATCCATTATATATAGGAAATCAGCTACTACATTATCTTTTCCTGGCTTATCTACTATTGTAATATCAAATACTTGAAGCAATAGTAACCATATTGTAATACGGTTAGGAGTAATAGGTCTATTCATTAAATACCTGATTTTTGTGTGATCAGTCTGGATAATAGTAGAGTACTCGGTGATGTAGTGTCGAAACTTATTGATAGCGTAAATGACAGCTAAGAATTCTTTTTCAGTCACAGTATAGTTTAGTTTAGCAGGAATTAAATTCTTGTTGATGTAATAAATTGCATACGGTGTTTTGTCTACCTGCTTTCCTAAAACATCCCCTATTGTTGTCTAAGAAGCATCAGTATGTATATGAAACGGTAATTCCCAATCAGGTCCTCGGAGGATTGGAGCCATGCACACCAGCCCCTTAATTTTCGTGAAGGTTGTCTCACAATCTTCAGTCCACAAAATTTTTTCATCTTTTGTTAGCAATTGAAATAGTGGATGTGCTATTTTAGCAAAATTTTCTATAAAACCCCTGTAATAACCAGCACAACCAATAAAGCTATGTATCTGTGTGGGTGTTTTGGGTACCAGGAAATGTAATATTACCTCTACTTTAGCTGGATCAACCTGAATTCCAGTGGCTGAGAGTAAATGTCCCAATACTACTCCTTTTTCCCTCATCATATGGCATTTGACTGTACTCAACGATACATGGGTATGTTTACATATTTTGAGTACCTTCTCCAAATTTTCCAATCCTTCCTCAAATGAGTTCCCATATGGAGTAAAATCATCCATATATAATTCTACACTATCAGGAAAATCAGAAAAAAAATTCCCAAGATTGTCCTCTGGAAGGTAGCAGGAGCATTACACAAGCTGAATGGAAGGACCATATATGCAAAGGTTACCCACAAGCATGTGAAAGTTGTCTTGTCCTAGTCTTTCGGGGCTATCTGGATCTGGTTATATCCACTGAATCCATCTAGGAAGGAAAAAAACTTCTTTCCAGCCAAGGTGTCCAGGAATTGGTCAATGAATGGCAAAGGAAAATGGTCTTTTTGTGTTGTCTTATTTAGTTCCCTGTAATCTACATAGATCCACCATTTACCATTCTTTTTGGGAACGATAACTAGCGGAGATACCCATTAGCTATCTGAGATGGGATAAATGAATCCTACATCCAACAATTTTTGTAATTCTTCTTTAACAATGTTTTTGAGAGCAGGATTCATCCTCCGTTGAGGCTGTCTTATAGGGCAGTAATCTTCCTTAATGTAAATATGATGAGTGCGTAGGTTGGAAGGAATACCCCTCATGTCGGTATAATCCCAGGAAAAAGCTTCCTGATGATTTTGAAGGACTTTCAGAAGTTGTTTAGTTTGAGATTCAGACAGGTTCGAGTTGATATTAAGTGTTTTCCCTGGTTCAATATCTATTGGAGTACAATCCTGAAATGGGGTTACAGGAATGTCCTCAATATCGTCTTCTGGTTCAATGTTTTCCTATGTTTCACAACTCATAGCAGATTCTAGAATATGTTGAGTTTGATCGGAAACAGAACTAGAATCATTAATGAAGGCGTTAATTGCATCATCTTCATTTTCTACTTTAAATTGAAGGGCCTAACCAATAGCGAGAACTAGTCTAACACCTTCATTTTTAGGCTCAGGCTCTTTTGCAGGTAAATATTTCTTACTGGGTAATGATTTTTCAGATGGGCTTGGTTCCGCAGGAGAATAGAGCTTGAGAGTCTTCGTAACTGTCCCATTTGATATGATCATGTGTCCAGACCGGCATCCTATGTAGGCATATGCAGTTTCCAACCAGGGCCTTCCTAGGATCAATGGGTGGCCACCTACTGAAGATCGAGTCTGCAATATAAGGAGTTCCACGGGGTAATGCCATGAGTCTACTGAAATGATGACATCCTCTAATTTCCCTACTAGTTTAATTGTGGATCTGTCTGCAAGTTCCAAGATAGTAGGGGTTGGTTTAATGTTTCCAAGTCCTAATTTGTTCATTGTTTCAGCAATGATAATGTTAATGGCCGCTCCCAAATCCACCAGTACATTTGGGATTTCAATCCCATTAATTTGTACTATTAGAATTGGGTTCCCGGGGTCTCTGTATTTTACAGGCATGACCTTTCCTAACATGATATCGGATAGTCTGCCCATTACATGAATAGTTAATGGATCCTTAAGTTTCCTCCCTGGTTTCTTTGAGCAGTATTCCTTCAAATTTTTTTCATAAATAAGTACTCCCTCATAGCGTGTAAAAGGGGTATTTTAACAAAAATATTCTGCAGTTCCCCTAGGAAGTCAAATTCTGCTTGAAGGTTTTGTTTTCTCAAGGTCAATATTTCGGGGTATGGGGGAGATATCAAATGAATTTGATTGGGAGAAACTTGGGGAGGTGTCTGATTTATTACTTTTTGATCTGAATTATCCCTCACTGTTCTTTGTTCTGGTTCTATATCTTCACCATCAAATTTTTCTATAATAATGGGTGAAGTAGGCACATTTACTACCTGGCCAAACTGTAGATTTATCTCATTGAGTCCTGCGGTATAAATGTTGTAGGATGGAAGGTTTAGAGTGTCTGTTTGTTGAACCCCTTTATTATTCGGATTTGGGTTGGGTTGGATAGGAAGCTGGGGTCTAATGGTTGGGTTTCCTGGGGGCACATTGGAAGGCAACTGAAGTTGTTGCTAGTCATAGGCTGAGGAAACTGCCCAGTGGGAGAGGATCCACGCCAAGTCTGATTCCATGAAGGATTCGGACTAGATTGAGGAACCCATTGTTGCCAAGGAGGATACTAGTATTGAGGCCACATGGCTAAAAATGGTGCAAATTTTTAGAAAATGATATATTACAGAGCAATGCGAAACTTAAAATATGCGGAAAACAAAAGCACACAAAACACATAAAACCAGAGAGAAACAGATATACGTGGTTCACCCAGTTTAGCCTTCGTCCACCCCAAACAGCTAGTCCTTCCTTTCTATTATCCAGCAAATTAAAGAGAGACACAACCTATAGCATATCCGCTTTAATATCCTCTGTTCTCTCTCACAGTCTCCCTATATGTTTTTCACTCTGAGAATACACATACAATACATAGCCGCAATATAATACCCTCATAAAAGTGAGGGGTTCCCTTCTAGGGCAAAAAACCCTAAACTAAACATAACTTCTACTGTTAGATCATCTGCCTAATGAATGGCCCAAATTGACTAAAAATTACTATACTTTTACAAGGCAAATTTACATTTGTTCTTAGCTTCAGGGGCACTGCCCCCGAAACCCCCTGCCAGGGGGGGACTCCATAAAGTCGTAGCTACCCCCCCTAGACCCCCCAGGCAGCGTTTAATTATGGGCAGTGTTGCCGCCCCATTAAGGTGCGGGGGTCCAACTCTATGATACAAAATAAACAAGATAATCAGGCTCCACACCCAACAATCTCCCACTTGGAGACTGATTGTAGCAATTGCACCACTGCTTCATTTGCTGGAAAATAACTCCTCTTTGGACCTGGTTGTTTCTCATCTTCATTTTCATCCTTGAAGACCAATTGAAACTGTTCATAATCTCAGTTTCTCCCTGGTTACAACTTTTGTTAGCATATCTGCAGGATTCTGGCAAGTGTGTATCTTTTCCAGCTTCAACTGTCCATCTTCCAATACTGACCGTATGAAATGGTACTTGAGTTGTATGTGTTTAGTCCTGGAATGAAATTCTAAGTTCTTTGCAAGATGAATGGCACTTTGGCTATCACTTTATAACGTGCCCATATCATGCTTCTTACCCAATTCATCCATAAACCTTTGTAACCAAATCATTTCTTTACTAGCCTCTCTAGCAGCAACATACTCTACTTCTGTTGTTGAAAGTGCAACAACACTTTGGATTTTTGAAACCCAACTGACAACTATTCCACCTACAGTAAATACATATCCTGTAGTGCTTCTCATGTTATCTCTGTCACCTGCCATATCGGCATCAACATATCCCTGTAGAGCAATGTTTGAACCACCAAAGCATAATGCTTGATTTGTGGTACCTCTCAAATATCTGAGAATCCATTTCACTGCCATCCAATGTTATTTTCCTGGATTGTTCATGTACCTGCTTACAACTCCCATTGCATGTGAAATATTAGGCCTTGTGTAGACCATTGAATACATTAAGCTTCCAAATGTTGATGCATATGGAACTTTAGACATATAATCCATTTCTTCTTGGGTCTTGGGGCACATCTCCTTACTAAGTTTGAAATAGCTAGCAAAAGGTGTACTAACTGGTTTTTCATTCTGCATATTAAATATTTTCAACACCTTTTGTATGTACTCATTCTTAGACAGTGTTAATTTGCGATTTTTCCTGTCTCTAGTTATTCTCATACCAGGGATTTGTTTTGCAGCTCCAAAATCCTTCATTGCAAATGAATTTGCCAATTTTATTTTGAGCATATTTATTTCCTGCAAGTTAGACCCTGCAACAAGCATGTCATCTACAAACAATAACAATATAATATAGTTGCCATCATTTTGCCTTTTCAGATAAACACAATGATCAGAGTGACATCTAGTATAACCTTGTTCAGACATAAACTTGTCAAATTTTAGATACCACTGTCCTGGAGCCTGTTTTAAGCCATACAAGCTCTTCTTTAGCCTACACACTAATTTTTCTTTCCCTTTGACCTCATTTCCTTCTGGTTTCTCCATATAGATCTCTTCCTCCAAATCTCGATGGAGAAATGTTGTATTTACATCTAATTGTTCAAGATGTAAATCTTCCACTGCCACAAGACTTAAAATAGTTCTGATTGAAGTCATCTTAACAACAAGAGAAAATATTTCATCAAAATCAATACCTTTCTTTTGTGCAAACCCCTTCATCATAAGTCTATCTTTGTACCTCTGTTTTCCTCCATCTTCTTCCTTCAGCCTGTAAACCCATTTATTCTGCAATGCAGTTTTACCTGCAGGCAACCTGACTAAGTCCCAAGTTTGGTTATGCATTATGGAGTCCATCTCTTCTTCCATGGCTAGCTCCCACTTCTTCCTGCTTTCAACCTGCATTGCTTCTTCATAACATTCGGGTTCACCAGAATCAGTCAACAATAAATAATATAATGACAGAGAGTATCGTTCAAGGGGTCTACTTATCCTGGTAGATCTTCTAACACCACTTTCAGGTGTTTGAGGTTCCTGTTGTTATTTTGGTGTTTGAGGTTCCTGTTGTTATTGTGGTGGTTGCTGTTGTTGTTGATTATTATTATTTTCAAGCACATTTACTTTTTCTGTGATCTCATTAAGAACAGTGTATTATTTGTTTTCTTTTTCCTGTTTCTTTTCCTACAACTGATTCTTATACAAGACCTTTTCATTGAATATTGCATCTCTGCTCCTAATGATTTTGTGATTTTCATAATCATATAAGCGATAACCAAAATCATTAATACCATATCCAATAAAGGTACATTTCTTTGATTTTTCCTCCAGCTTTGTTTTGTTTTCTTTATTAATATGGACATGTTGACGGGAAAGTTTGTCCGGCCAACAGTAGGGGATCTCCCCGGTTAAAAGTCCCAACTAGACTCTAAACCGTTTGGAATAGCGATCCCGTCCGGGGTGTGGGTCCGGCTATCGCTTAAGTCTCCTTTCCTTTGGTCTCAAAATAACTCAATGAAACTGCAGACACACACTTCTTAAAATGATACAAGATACATGATTGATGAGTTAAACTAATATATAACACTATGTGTAGCGAGATGAACAATAAAGCATAAACGCCAAAGGAAGTGTTGTTAACAACACATCATTGGGGTCATGCTTGTAGGCTGTTCTAACCATAAAAGAAAAAATTATTTATGGCGAAAAACGCCCTTCACTTCCTGAAAGATTTAATTAATAACACAAATGCTAATAAGAAAAGTCATTAACATCCATTAAGAAAGCGAAATGAACTGAACATCATTAACACAAGTACAGAGAACTGTAATGCATAAATGATGCCATTAAAAGCGCAGATTCATTAATCAAAATATGTTTGAAACTGTATAAGAAATACTCATAGTGTTCGCACAGCAAAACACATCAGATCCAAAAGGAGTTTTGAAAAGTATATGTATTCATGTGAAAAAGAGTGTTATTCTTCAATACAATGCTCTCTAACTCTTGAGTGCCAAAAAAAAATATCCTTTACAATCTTCCCAGAGGGAGTTTTATAGACCAAAATTTTCCCTTTGGGATTCCTGACTTTTCGCCTGCCCAACTTTTGAGCTACCCTGCAACCTCAATGAGAGTTGCGACCTGCGACCAAGCTGCGAAGTGAAACCTGCAACCCAGCTGGGAATTGCGACCTGTGACCAGTTGCCAAATGCGGCCAGTGATCTACTGCCACCTGATCATGAGGATGTGCGCGCGATTGTGAGGTCAGGGGCATCAACTTGTTGTTCTTTGAGGAAGTTCTGCCAAGCATGATAATATGCCTCTATGGGGGAAATCAAAGGAAATTCTTCTCTCAACCGATGGAGACACTCCAAGGCATTTGGGATTAGAGTCTCTATTTTCTACGTGACCAGGTTGGACAGGGAGGCGAGCTTGGTGTAGATCCAGACTGGTGTGACAAGAAACTTGCCCAGGTTCTCCTGTGATGTTGCGAGATTGGAAGTGGCAGCGGCTTGCTTAATGGGCTGCAAAAATGCCTAGATCTCTTGATCCACCTGTTCCCATGTCTTCTCCTCGTCTAATGCACCCAGCGATGGAATGTGATGTAGGACGTGCATTGAATCGATGCCGCTGATCAGATGCTCGTATACGGACATCACCTTATCTAGGTCCCTGGATAGCTTATCTTTAGACCACATTTTAATCTGGATCTGGACCTTGGCATATTTTGTGTGGATCCAGTCTTTCTTTGGCAGGTTTTCGGGAGCTTGGGGATACCAGACCGTCCAATCTATCATTCTGTCCAAGGCAGCTGAGGCTTCCTTCAACTTCTCTTTCCTCTGCTTTGTTTCTGTTTGGGCTCTCACCAATGGGGGAAACTGTTTGTTTTATAGTAAACATTTCCCCATAGACTTGTCTCATGGTGGCCTCTATTATATCCAACTCCCTTTGGATGGTGAGAGGTACCTCATTGATAGGGGCAGTTTTGTCTTGGAGTTGTTGAATCTCTTCTCTCAATGCTATATTTTCCTGCTCTGCCCTTGTCTCCCTCTGCTCTACTTCTCGTAACCTATTTTGTAGAGAGAATATCTCTCTACTAATTCTATTTACATTCTCCTCCGTGGCTGCGATGAAAGTTGTGCCAACTAATGCTCTCATCACAAGGTTAGTCCTAGTGTCTAAGACTATGTCTTTCTCCGTTGTGACTGTCGATGAGGTAGAAGGATTTCGTGCCAGGCCTCTTCTTTTCTCCTGTCGCATCTTGAAATAGAACTGATTGTATGTGAGCCTGGTCAAATCGAATACCTCCTCCTCTTGCCCTTCGTAGGAACTCACATCGGAGAGTGTAGCACATGTACTAACTACAGGTACCTCGAGGGGTGGTAGCTCTGTTTGTGATCCTACGCCCTGGGGGGATGCCTCGATGTTCTATAGCATTCTATCCTCCTCCTTCCGAAGGCGTTCGGCTTCTGCCTTTTCATGTTCTATTTTCTGTCTGCGCTCTACGTTCGGCTACTGTTGTTTCTTCCTGTTCTTCTTTCTTCTGGCGTTCGGCTTCCACTTGATCTAACTCTTTCTTGAGTTGTCGTTCCACTGCAGCCTCCGCCTCTTGTTCCTCCTTTTTTCTCTTGGACTCTTCTGCCTACTTCTTCTTCTGCTCTGACCTCATACTCCTTTTGTGCTTGTCTTCATCTTCTTTCATCTTCTTTTCCATTTCTTGCTAGGCTTTGGCTTCTAGTTCTTTCTGTTGGATAGAAGTGTTGTGCCCTGTACTAGTTCGAGGCTTTTTAGCCATAGAAGAAGAAGTGCCTCCTAATTCACGGCTTTTTTCCTCCAATGTCTGGTCATTTGGGTCTTCTTGATCAGACCACACCCCCGGAGAAAGCTTCCTATCTACATTATACCAATTCCTTCTTTCATCTTCTCTCAGGCATTTCGTGTGCTGGTAGTTCCATTTGAACTTAGCCCATTTGCAGTGATCAAGGACTATCCTTTCCAGGTCATATGTCCGGTGGTCTAATGCCCCAAGGTGGTAACTTTTCATCTATTCCGCTTCTACCTCTACCGCCCTGAAATCTTTGACCGTGCAGGTACAGATAGTGAGGGGTAGCGTAGGCCACGGCTTCTTCTCACCCTTGGTCAGGACCTAGAGAAACCGGAAGACATCTGGAAACAGACCTCTTGAATGAGAATTTTATCTGTAACATATCGGGGCATAGCATGGGGAGCCTTGTACGAGCCAAAAACTTGAATGAATGTGTACTCGGAAAGTGGGAACCAATGCACCACCTTGCCTAGCGTCTCCATGGCTCGCCAAGACATGCAAGGAGTATCTTGGCCGAACAATTTTCTGTAGAGAGCTGGGATGAAAACCTAAGAGATCGGCTCTATGTCTTGCTTATATCTGGAATCCCAAAATACTTTGGTCTGTAAGTGGATTGGACGGGTCTGTTTTGGATCCCAGTTGTGCACCCACCCCTCAAAATGGCACCTCGAACAAACAACATCCAACAAGTAAGAGGCCATGTAGAATTCAGAAGGAAATCCATCATCTGGTACCAATGTCGAGGATATGTTTGTATGAAGAGAGGCCACCAGTATGTTGGCCCAGTTGAAACGGACGTCGTGCACCATGACATATTCCATGAGGGTTGCCCATGTGTCGCTGAAGGTGGTAGCATCAGGGTGCTCATACAATCTGCATAGCATAGTAGCCACTAATTTATACACTTTCCTAAGGCCTGCCACAAGATATTTTTTATCCTTATTGGCCTTGAATTTCTCAGGATCCTCCCACCACTTTTTAGAGTATCTATTATGGGGACTGCATGGGCGATGGCCCAATCTTCTGTAAAGTCCTTCTCTCTTTTAGGCAATGAATAGTAAACTTGAGCGTCTGAGCCTTTGAGAGCCGCGAAAGCTTTGCCTTCGCTGTCCCTGATTACCCACTTTTTGGCGTTAGTGTTTGGTATAATCCATTCTATAACCTCCGCGCATGGGAATATAGCTGGATAGGCACCTGTGAGATGGAGCTTTGACCTTTTGACCTGTATGTATACTTCCCGATCAGGGAGGTCCTCTGGGAATTCCTATCGAGTGAACTCCTGGTACACTTGGTACCAACGCATGCTATCCCCTTTGGCAAATGTGCATAGGGTATCTCTATACATCGAGGGCGGGGACATTGGTATATCCATCTCTACGTCCTCTGCTTCCAGGCTCTTGTCCTTTCTCCGAGATACTGGAGGTCCCATGTCGCTTGAATCTGAGGGGACATGGATACACTCTAAGTCTGCTTCGAATTCACCTGTCATGTTCATGAAA
The DNA here is from genome assembly GCA_034641835.2 of Pinus albicaulis. NCBI lineage: Eukaryota > Viridiplantae > Streptophyta > Pinopsida > Pinales > Pinaceae > Pinus > Pinus albicaulis. The sequence continues at coordinate 1,210,272,095 of CM076581.1, forward strand.
GAGTCCCAGGATAAGAAAGATGCCATGATAATACAAACCTAGGTACAACTATTAATCATTTCAACTGGGGGCACAGGCAGAGTTAAATTAGCGACCTGCGACTGGGTCGCAGGGTCGCAAAGGTCACGATGTTGATATTTTCGAAGATTTTGCGACTTTGCGACCTTGTGACTAGGTCATGAGGTCGCTGGGTCGTTGGTTGTGGAAAATCGACGGAAGTGCGACCTTGCGACTTTGCGACCAGGTCGCGGGGTCGCTGGCTCGCAAATGCTAGAAAAATCGATGGGAGAGCGACTCGACGACCTGCGACCGGATCGCAAGGTCGGTAAGTCGTGAAGTTGCGAGAAAACAAACTGAAGAGCGATTTGCGACCTGGCGACTCAGCGACTAGGTCGTAGGGTCGCACAGGTCGCAAGTCGCACTAGGGCTTGCTGGGGTTTTGGCGCGCGCCGCGTGAAGTTTTATTTTTCTCTAACTTGAAAAATACAAGGCTAAATAAGCCAAGACAGAGCAAGAGGAGAGATTTTGGAGCAGAATACAGGCCATGAGAGTCTGGATGGGAACTGTGATAAGGTTATGCAAGCAGGGTAAATTTCAGAGCCAAAAGGGGAAAGCCCTAAGTGTCAAATGAAAACAATGGCCAAGACAGGGGGCAATTTAAAGGCTGAGGAAAGTAAAATTAGGCAAGAAAACCATAAAAGGAAACAACAGGAGGAAAATGGCAACTTACCCGGGAAAATCGCGCTCCAGTCGACCTGTCAGAGGCGTTTTTTTCCTATCCGCTGAATGTGTATAATGCGACCTAGCAACCTTTTATTAATAAAAAGGTCGCACGTGCGAGCATTTAATGAGGTCACAGGGTTGCATTGTCAGGTGGTATAAAGGAGATGCAACCTCGCGACCTTGTGACCTTGCGACCTTGGGGTCGCGGGGTCGCGGTTTTCCATAAATTCAAAAATATGCGACTCAGCGACTTAACCCTCCCTGATCTTAACTTAACTTTTCTTTATGCTCAAGGGGCTCCATGAAAATTTTTTAAAGTGTGAATTTTTTGGAGGGTGTTGTAGAGGCTACAACAAATGGCGATTCACTGGTCGGACTCAGAGTCTTTGCCGATGGTTTGCCTTGGTGGGGGGAGGGAGGGACCTTCACTAGCTGTCCTTTTCACCTTAAGGTACTCACTACCTTGCCTTTGGCACCCTGCGAGGTTGCTTGGCTAGATAGCCTATTTAGGTGCTGGTTGACTGAGTTTCATTGCTTCAGGTTTCTAGACTGAAAGGGTTGGAGAAATTTAGGTGGCCACAGGGTCCAGTACGATTATTTTGTCCTCATCGTGTTGCTCCACTGCCTGCGAACCTCGCGGTCCCGGTGGAGTCACTGCCTAGGAGTCATGAACGTTGCTCCGCTGCCAGTGAGCTTGGTTAGTACCCCGGTGGAGTCGTCACATCACCTCTCTGCGCAGGAATCCTTTCTCAATCCTTTACCTTTTATTGGTGTGCTATTGCACTTATTTTTGAATGTGCCTAAGGCACTTATTTAGATGTGCTCATGGCACTTATTTGAGAGGGGAAATTTTTTTGCCTGGGCGGATGAGGGATCCCGACTTATTTTACTTGAAGAGAGGTTGCTCCTGGTTTGATATGAGGACTTTGGTTTTTCCCGGATGTCTTGACTTCACCTGAAGTTAACTCTGTTCCCTTTCGATCTAGTTGCTGCTGTATCGAACTTTCTTCTCGCAGACACCGTTTCAAACTCGCTAGGTGAGCTCCCCCCGCTTGCTGGCTTGAGCTAGGTCATTTACTACCTTTGGGTGCCAATTACAAGAAAGCTTTCTCCACCTTCGTGTCTTTCAAGAAAGGCTTCCCATCAGCATAGAACCTGGTGCAGTGTGCCCATTGCGTAGCTCTGACAAGGCCTTCCGTCTTTTGCAATTTTTTTTTTTTTTTAATGAAACTAAATCAGACAACTGTGGTATAGGGGTAGGACAACCCTCTGAGGGCTACTAAGTGAAGTAATGTTTAAGGTCATGCCCGTTCACCAGGAGGACCTCGACTCTTCCCTCAAGAGTTTGTAGTCTAAACGTGTGGGAACCCAATTTCTCCTTGACCTAGAATGGACCTGTCCACAGTGCTTGGAATTTGGAATGTTTTCCCTTTTCTTTGTGAGCTTTATTCCACTTAAGGACTAGGTCTCCTACCTCAAAATTTTTACTCCCTGTGGATTTGTTATCAAACCATCTCTTGATCTGACTTTGGTGGATGGCGAACTTTTCCCGGGTTTTTTGCCTCTCTTCCTCCAACTTCAGTAGTGTATCGATCCGGGTCTGCAAGGTGGGGCATGGGGTACCATGGCTTTCTTGGGACAACTGAAGGGTAGGGAGAGATAAGTGGGGAGGCAGAACTGCTTCTTTTACATACAAAATAAAATACAGGGAGGTGCCGAGTGAGGATTTGGGTGTGACATGGTCGGCCCAAAGAGCGTTGTGAAGGGCATTATGCCAGTTTCGCTGGTGGGACAGCAGAGTCTTCTTAATGATGCGGATAAGATTTTTATTAGTCGACTCAGCTAAATCGTTTCCTTGGGGATAATAATTTTCAGAATATTTAAGCACAATACCATTTTCTAGAGCAAAATCAAACAATTTAAAAGATGAAAAGTAAGTTGCATTATCAAAAACCAAGGAAGTTGGAACGCCAAACCTAGTGATGATAAAATGAGTGACGAATTATATTACCTCTTGATCATTGATTTGGTGTAAAGTTATGCTTCGACCCACCTGGTGAAATAATCGGTGCAGTGAGAATATACCGGTGTTGCTTGGAGGAGTGAGGTATGATTTCACCAATCATGTCGAAACCCCACTATTGAAAGGGTTCCTCCACTGCCACTGACTGTAGGGGGGTGACTGGTCGCGCTTCCCGGTCTGCGAACTTCTGGAATTGAGTGCACTTCCGTACATACAAATGTGCATCTTTGAAAAGGGTTGGCCAATAGTATCTCGTGCGCGTTATCTTCTGGGCAGTGGTATCGCCTACAAAGTGCCCTCCAGCTGGTCCGTCGTGTAGTTCGGTCAAGATTTTCTGTGCTTCATCATGTTCCAGGTAGCGTAACAGAACTCCATCGTGATGTTTCTTGAAAATATTACCCTGGATCAACTGGTAAGATGCAACCTTAAGCCTTATTGCACGTTTCTGCCGGGCAGTCAAAGCAGGGTCCAAGATGCCATGGGCTAAATATCCCAAAATTTCAGAGTACCAAGAAGGGTTTCTCTGCTGAGGTGCGTGGTCACTCTGATAAATGTTGATTTCCTGTTCCCAACACTCTTCTTCAACTTCGTGTGAGCTTTCAGCCTCCGCAGCCATTTGGCAGAGTCCTTGTCCTTTGACAGTGTGTGTTGGTTTAAACTCCAAGTCATACTCTTGAAGACATGCTACCCAGTTGCCTCGTCTCTCACTTAGCTCCTGTTGCACGAACAGTGAGCGGACAACTGGATGGGGGACGAAAACTGTGACATGGTTTTTCAAGATGTATGGCCTGAAATTCTTGACTGCTTTTTAGACTGCATAAGCCTGCTTCTCGATTTCAGGGTAATTTAATTCAGCTCCCTGTAAACTAGTACTCATCAAGGATATAGGTCGTTCATCATTGTTGCTGTCTTTTTGCATGAGGACAGCTGCAAGTGATGAATCCGAAGCGAAAGTATATAGGATAAAGCTCCTTCTAAAATCTGGAATTTGGAGGGATGGTGCTTCAGCTATAGCCTGCTTGATTTTGTTGAAAGCCTCCCTCTCTGGCAGATTCCATTTGAAAATCTCATTCTTCTTGATCATCCCCTGAAAAGGCGTGACTATTTGGGCGAAATCCGATATGAATTTACGTACAAAATTGATTTTCCCAAGGAAATATTGCACAACCTTTTTACTGATAGGGGGTGGAATCTGGGCAATGGCTTTTTCCTGCTCGGGATCTACAACAATGCCCTGCTTAGTTATAATGTGGCCCAACAAATTCCCTTCTGCCACGGCGAAAACACTCTTCTTTGGGTTGAGTGAGATCCCGTACTTCCTGCACCTTTCAAAACTTTGCTTGAGGTGGCGTAAATGATCGCCCCGGTGTTTTGAAAACACTGTGAAATCGTCCAAATAGACTACCATGCTTCGTCCTATCAAACCACGGAAAGATATATCCATGGCTAGTTGGAAAGTTGTCCCCGCGTTTATTAATCCGAAGGGCATGCGTTTGGAAGCGAACGTTCCCCATTTGTTCCGAAAAGTAGTTTTCAATCTATCTGGCTTAGCTACCAGCACTTGGTTGTAACCGGAGAACCCATCCAATAAGGAGAAAATCTTGAATCCGGACACAACTTGCAATATTTGTTCCATAGGAGGCACTGGGTAATTGTCTTTGTTTGAGGCCCGATTTAAATTCCAGAAATCCACGCACAAACAGATCTTGCCAGACTTCTTTCGCACTGGGACCAAATTTGACACCCAAGTGGAGTGGCGAACTTTGAAGATGATGCGTGCATCCAAGAGCTTCTTAAGTTCTTTTTGAATCATCGTTTCCAATGTAGAATGCACTTTTCTGAGCTTTTGTTGGAAAGGTTTCACTCCTTCCTTCATGGGTATCACGTGCTGAATAATCCGAGTATCGTAAGTAGGTAAATCATCGTATGTCCAAGCAAATAAATCTCGATACTTCCTAAATAGCTGGGTGAAAGCCTGCGTCTCCTAGTCGGAACAGTCTTTCCCAAGGTTGATGAACTTCGGGTCCTCATATGATCCTAAGTTCACCTGCCGATGTGCCAAGGTGGAACTTTGTACTTTGGTGTTTGGGGGCCCGCAGAAATGGTTTTGCAGATCAAAGAGCTTTTCAAGTGACACTATCCCCTTTGGCATGGGATTTTCCTTGCGTTTATCATGCTCTTCCTGCAAATCTTGATCGTGATCCACCTCATCTATTACCGCGTCTTTGAATACTTCGGTGCCGAGCATGAATTCCAATATCTGTTGGTCATCATCAAAGACGCGTAAGTTAGTAATATTATCTGGCACGAAGGGTTTATACATAACTTCAATAGAAAATCCATCCCTCAGAGGGGTAAATCTAGCAGCAGCATTAGCCAGAGTATCAGCTATTGCATTATGCATTCTAAGGAAAGATTTGATTCCAAACACATCAAAAGCAGAAATAAGATGCCATACCTCTTGTTTATATGCTTTTAAGTGCGGAGACAAACAATGAATGGTATTGCGTACCTACCGAGTGATGATCTCAGAGTCTCTGATGACCTGTAAGCATATTACCTTTAAGTCCAGTGTCTTCTTTAGTCTGAGAACTAAAGCTTCATATTCGACTGTATTTTTGGTGCACTGGACCTCTAGTCAACACGAAATCAAGAACTTGTTCTTCTAAGGGTCTAGCAGGATGCATCCCGCGCTAGCTCTGTCATGGGTCTTGGAACCGTCATAATACAGGGTCCACACATCGTTTTTTGGCTCCTCCATGGTTGTAGGTTGGGGAGGGGTTTTGGCTTGGTGTGAGACGGGGGTGGTTTGGTCTTTTGTGATAAGTGTTAGTTCTAAATGGATCTCGGGGTCTACCGGAGACTAAGGAGGATGGTAACATCTGAAAATGGCCTCCAAGAAACACATGCCAAGCTTTTCCTGGGAAAAACTGATAGGTTCGTTAGTAGCCTCCGAATCAGTCACAATATATTTCATATAAGGTTCTCTTTCGACCTTGATTTGGTTGTTCTGGCGCTTGTAAGGAAGCCACAGGTGGGACGAGTCGGTGGAAAAATACCCTTGCAGCTTGCTGGACCAGTCTCTACTACGCAATAGGCTGTAGGCTTCTGGGATGTCTACAACTACAATGTATATACATTGGTGGACTCTAGAGTCGGACGAAAGGCGGATGATGACATTATTCAGTTCTCCTACAGTTGGCACCTGTGATTTGTCAAGTTGGATGATTCTCACGTCGGTTTCTCCAGGCGGATGTTCAACTTCTTACAAACAGACAGGGGCATGACGTTTGTGGATGCGCCGGAGTCAGCTAGATAGTTATGGACGTTGAAGTTAAAGATCTTTAATGATAAGAGGAAGGGAGGAGTGGATCCCTTGGAATTTGCATTGATGGCATTTACAATAGACTGAACACTTGGACTAGCTTGCGCAGATGTATTGATCACAGGCTTAGTAGTTGAGGTATTGGCAAAGGCTTTGAGAATAAGTTCTCGTTGATTAGTGATGCGGGCAAGCTCGTAGAGGGAGATGTTGGCTCTGGTTTTTTTCATGTCCTCAACAATGTTATAACCAGAATCAGATTGAGGACTAGGCTCGGTAGTGGCTTTGGGGGACCCCACCAAGAGCTTGCTCTTTTGATTTACTCGGGTGTTGTTATTCGTGGGCTTCTCAGGGACTACCTATTGTTCACTCCCAGGGGGAAGAATTTTCCTTAAGAAAGCCCTTTTCTTCTCTTCAAAGGACTGTTCGGGGACCGGTCCTTTGCTTCTAAGGCTATAATTTCGTACGGGTTTGAGCTTAGGATTGTCTGCCATATTGATATCAGTGATGGTAAGATTTCTCTCCCCGTGGATTATGTCAAACGCAAGAACAAAGGACCCCGGTTCTTCATTAGGGGGTAAATATTCTTCATGGTCAGAAACATCATCCTCCCCTACATCCCCTGGGGTTTGATCATCCAGAAGCTGATTTAATACTGCGGTCATGCTACCAATCCATTGTGGGAAAGTTTTTTCAGAGTGGGCAGCCTGGTGGAAAGAACAAAAGTTATCTTTTCCTATTTCTTCCACGTTGAGAACAGTGTTTGGGTTAGACAGAGGTCGGCTAGTGTTGGGGTTACTCTTTCTGAAAAAGGGCTTTTGCACCTTAGTGCTAGTCGTAGGTTCTATGCCCTTTCTCTTCAGGTCAGAGACTTCATTTTTCAATAGCTTAAGGGTCTTTGCTATACTCTCGAAGTCAAAAGCATCCTTATCCTTATCCGCGGTCTTAGGTGTGGAGGAATGATTTTTCTTTGTGGTGGGTTTGTGGTCGTCTCTCCCTTCGTGATCTATGGCTCCTATTGAAAGCATGTCCGTCTCTATAGGGAGGGCGGCCACGTAATTTGCTGCAAGGGTGGCCCTAGATTCGCATTTTACGAAGACGGAAATATCCCTGGGGAGATCTTTTGTATAGTAGTCTATGGTAATGGAGTCATCCAACGCCAAGTTTGGGGGAAAATTTTGCAGAATGGTAGCAAATTTCTGATTGAAATCCATGAAATTTTCTTTCTTATGGCATTTGATGGTGCTTAACTCAGTGAGGAGCATGGAAGGGGTTTTTTCCTCTGAAAATTTCTGTAGGAACGCGCGACGGAATTGGTCCCATGATGTTATGGAGGCACTTGGGAGGGAGCGATACGAGGTGGCCGCTTTGTTTTCAAGAGTGTGCGGAAAAAGGTGACAAGAAATGTCATCTGTTTGAACTCTCATAATTTGCAGAGAAAGATAGAATCTACTTATATGATCCTCGGCCAACGTGCCTTTCTCGGGGTCAAACTTGGGGAGATGCTTCTTAGGGTGCCTAGGCATGTCATGGAGGGGCCCAAAAGATCTAATGGGGACTGGGCCATCCAGGCAAGTGGTTGCACCCTCCTAGCACGCTCGTGGTGCCTTATCTCAAGTTCAGATTCACTCCCCATGCCTGACGCAAATGCTTCTCCCCCATGGCTCGAGTGTTCATCTTGATATCCCTCACGGTTGGCCATATTTCCGAGATATCCCCACTCGTAGACAGGTAGCCTATTTTGGTTTTGAAGGTGGTGGGCGGCATGGTGTCTTTGGCCATGACCTCTATCTCCCCTACCTCCATTCCCTCGGCCTCTATTGTCCTCGCCTTCATTTCTGCAGGCTCTATTTCCCTCGCCTTCATTCCCTCGGCCTCTATTTCCCTCGCCTCCCCCAGGCGGGGGTCAGACTTGGTTGTTGTTATGTTGGGTTGGGTTAGGCTGAGGGTCAGGGCGGGTTTCACTCATGCCAGGTTCCTCCTCTTCGCCCACTTGAAGCTCAGGAATCAGTTCGTCATTCTGGACAGCAGTGGCGAGGTCTTCAGCCATCAAATTTACCAACTGAGGTATGGAACTCACCAGAGCACCGTTACGAGTGAGGTTATCAACAGGGGTCCTAGTGCGGGTCAAGAAATTCATGATTGGGGCATGTCGCAAATCCCTGATGAGATTGCGAGCAACTGGGTGCAGGGCTCTCAACTGCGCTCTGGTGATTTCATTATATGGAGCCTTCTCCCCTTGAAAATATTCCAAAGGGGGAGGAATAGTATCATCGTTTATGACCTCCCCTTGGGGAGTTTGTGACAGAATATTGCTTATGTGCTGGGAGGATGCCATCAGGCCCTCCTTCTAGTGCCAATTCTGTTGACGAGAAAATCTTTCTGGCCAACAACAGGGAATCTCCCCGGTTAAAATTCCCAACTAGAATCTAAACCATTTGGAGTAGGGATCCCGTCCAGGGTGTGGGTCCGGCTACCGCTTAGGTCTCCTTTCCTTTGGTCTCAAAAGAGCTCAATGAACCTGTGGACACACACTTATTCAAATGATACAAGATACATGATTGATGAGTTAAACACGTATATAACACTATGCGTAGCGAGGCGAATAATAAAGCATAAGCACCAAAGGAAGTGTTGTTAACAACACATCATCAGGGTCCTGCTTGTAGGCTGTTATGACCATAAAAAAAACAATTTTTTATGGCGAAAAATGCCCTTCACTTCCTGAGAGATTTAAATGATAATACAAATGCTAATAAACAAAGTCATTAACATCCATTAGGAAAGCGAAATGAACTGAACATCATTAACACAAGTACAGAGAAATATAATGCATAAATGATGCCATTAAAGCGCAGCTTCATTAATCAAAAGGTGTTTGAAACTGTATAAGAAATAATCATAGTTTCCGCACAACAAAACATATCAGATCCAAAAGGAGTTTTGACAAGTATTTGTATTCATGTGCAAAAGTATCTGTATTCAGGTCCACCTTCTAGTGCCACTTCTGTTGACGGGAAAAACTGTCCGGCCAACAACAGGGGATCTCCTCGGTTAAAAGTCCCAACTAGACTCTAAACCGTTTGGAGTAGGGATTCCGTCCGGGGTGTGGGTTCGGCTACCACTTAAGTCTCCTTTCCTTTGGTCTCAAAAGATCTCAATGAACCTGTGGACACAAACTTATTCAAATGATACAAGATACATGATTGATGAGTTAAACACGTATATAGCACTATGTGTAGCGAGATGAATAATAAAGCATAAACACCAAAGGAAGTGTTGTTAACAACACATAACGAGGTCATGCTTGTAGGTTGTTCTGACCATAAAAGAAACAATTCTTTATGGCGAAAAATTCCCTTCACTTCCTGAGAGATTTAAATGATAATACAAATGCTAATAAAAAAAGTCATTAACATCCATTAGGAAAGAGAAATGAACTGAACATCATTAACACAAGTACAGAGAAATATAATGCATAAATGATGCTATTAAAGCGCAGCTTCATTAATCAAAAGGTGTTTGAAATTGTATAAGAAATACTCATAGTGTCCGCATAGCAAAACACATCAGATCCAAAAGGAGTTTTGACAAGTATCTGTATTCATGTGTTATCCTTCGATACAATGCTCTCTAACTCTTGAGTCCCCAAAAAAAGGATCCCTTTTACAATCTTCCCGGAGGGAGTTTTATAGAGCAAAATTTTCCCTTTGGGCTTCCTGACTTTTCGCCTGCCCAATTGTTGAGCTGCCCTGCGACTTGACTGAGAGTTGCGACCTGCGACCAAGCTGTGAAGTGCGACTTGCGACCCAGCTGGGAAATGCGACTTGCGACCTACTGCCACTCGATCATGAGAATGTGCACATGATCGTGAGGTCAGGGGCATTAACTTGTTTTCCTTTGAGGAAGTTATGCCAAGCATGATAATCTGCCACTATGGGAGAAGTCAAAGGAACTTCCTCTCTCAATCGATGCAGACACTCCAAGGCGTTTGAGATTAGAGTCTCTCTTTTCTGCGTGACCAGGTTGGACAGGGAGGCGAGCTTGGTGTAGATCCAGACTGGCGTGAAAAGAAACTTGCCTAGGTTCTCCTGTGATGCTGCAAGATCGAAAGTGGCAGCGGCTTGCTTAATGGGCTGCAAAAATGCCTAGATCTCCTGATCCACCTGTTCTGATGTCTTCTCCTTGTCCAATGCACCCAGCGATGGAATGTGATGTAAGATGTGAATTGAATCGATGCCGCTAATCAGATGCTTGTATGCGAACATCACCTTATCTAGGTCCTTGGATAGCTTATCCTCGGACTGCATTTTAATCCGGATCTGGACCTTGGCATCTTGTGTGTGGATCCAGTCTTTCTTTGGCAGGTTTTCGAGAGCCTGGGGGTACCGGAACATCCAATCTATCATTCTGTCCAAGGCGGCTGAGGCTTCCTTTAGCTGCTCGTTCCTCTGCTTGGTTTTTGTTTGGGCTCTCACCAAGGGGGAAACTGTTTGTTTTATAGTAAACATTTCCCCATAGAATTGTCTCATGGTGGCCTCTAATATATCTAACTGCCTTTGGCCGGTGAGCGATACTTCATTGATAGGGGTAGTTTTGTCTTGGAGTTGCTGAATCTCTTCTCTTAATGCTATCTTTTCCTGCTCTGCCCTTGCTTCCCTCTGATCTACTTCTTGTAACCTATTCTGTAGAGAGAGGATTTCTTTGCTCATTCTGTTTACATTATCCTCCGTGGCCGTGGTGAAAGCTGTGCCGACCGATGCTATCATCACAGGGTTAGTCCTAGTGTCTAAGACTGTGTATTTCTCCGTTGCAACTGTGGATGAGGCAGAAGGATTTCGTGCCAGGAATCTTCTTTTCTCCTATCGGATCTTGAAGGAGAACTGATTGTATGTGAGCCTGGTAAGATAGAATACCCCCTCCTCTTGCCCTTTGTAGGAACTCAAATCAGAGAGTGTAGTGCGTGTACTGACTACAGGTACCTCGAGGGGTGGTAGCTCTGTTTGTGATCCTGCACCTTAGGGAGATGCCTCGTTGTTCTCTAGCATTCTATCCTCCTCTTCTTTTATTTTCTTTTCTTCTTCCTCTTTCTGAAGGCATTCGGATTCTGCCTTTTCATGTTCTCTTTTCTGTCTGCGCTCTGCTTCTGCCGTTGCTTCTAGTTTGACTTTCCTTTTATGTTTGCCTGTTGCTGCTGCCTGTTCTGATTTCTTCTGGTGTTCGACTTCTACTTGATCTAATTATTTCTTAAGTTGCCGTTCCGCTGCAGCCTCCGCCTCCTGTTCCTCCTTTTTCTCCTGGCCTCTTCTACCTGCTTCTTCTTCTGCTCTGACCTCAGACTCCTTTTTTTCTTATCTTCCTCTTCTTTCATCTTCTTTTCCATTTCTTGTTGGGCTTCTAGTTCTTTCTGCTGGGTAGAAGTGCTGTGCCCTGTACTAGTTCGAGGCATTTTAGCCAGAGAAGAAGAAGCGCCTCCTAATTTACGGCTCCTGTCCTCCAATGTCTGGTCATCTGGGTCTTCTTGATCAGACCATGCCCCCGGAGCAAGCTACCTGTCAACATTATACCAATTTCTTCTTTCGTCTTTTCCCAAGCATTCTGTGTGCTGATAGTTCCATTTTAACTTAGCCCTCTTGCAGTGATCAGGGACTATCCTTTCTAGGTCATATGTTCGGTGGTCTAATGACCCAAGGTGGTAACTTTTCATCTCTTCTGCTTCTGCCTCTACCTCCCTAAAATCTTTGACCGTGTAGGTACCGATAGTGAGGGGTAGCGTAGGCCACAGCTTCTTCTTACCCTTGGTCAGGACCTTGGAGAAACTGGAAGACATCTGGAAACAGACCTCTTGAATGAGAATTTTATCAGTAACATATCGGGGCATAGCATGGGGGGCCTTTTATGAGCCAAAAATTTGAATGAATGTGTACTCTTCAAACGGGAACCAATGCACCACCTTGCCTATCATCTCCTTGGCTCGCCAAGACATGCAAGGAGTGTCTTGGCCGAACAATTTTCTGTAGAGAGCTGGGATGAAAACTTGAGAAATCGGCTCTATGTCCTGATTATATCTGGAATCCAAAAATACTTTGGTCTGTAAGTGGATTGGACGGGTCTGTTTCGGATCTCAGTTGTGCACCCACCCCTCAAAGTGGCACCTCGAACAAACAACATCCAACAAGTAAGAGGCCATGTAGAATTCATAAGGAAATCCATCATCTGGTACCAATGCCGAGGATAAGTTTGTATGAAGAGAGGTCACCAGTATGCTGGCCCAGTTGAAATGGACACCTTACACCGTGACATACTCCATGAGGGTTGCCCATGTGCCACTGAAGGTGGTAGCATCGGGGCGCCCGTACAATCTGCAAAGCATAACGACCACCAATTTATACACCTTCCTAAGGCTTTCCACTGGATATTCTTGATCCTTCTTGACCTTGAATTTATTGGGCTCCTCCCACCATCCTTTTAGAGTATCTATTATGGGGATTGCATGGGTGATGGCCCAATCTTCTGTAAAGTCCTCCTCTCTTTCAGGCAATGAATAGTAAACTTGAGCGTCTGAGCCTTTGAGAGCCGCGAAAGCTTTGCCTTCACTGTCCCTGATTACCCACTTTTTGGGGTCAGTGTTCTGTATAATCCATTCTATAACCTCCGCGCATGGGAATATAACCGGATGGGCACCTGCGAGATGGAGCTTTGACCTTTTGACTTGTATGTGTACTTCCCGATCAGGGAGGTCCTCTGGGAATTCCTGTCGAGCGAACTCTTGGTACACTTGGTACCAACGCATGCTGTCCCCTTTGGCAAATGTGCATAGGGTATCTCTGTAGATCGGGGGTGGGAACATTGGTATATCCATCTCTATGTCCTCTGCTTCCAGGCTCTTGTCCTTTCTCTAAGATAGTGGAGGTCCCATGTCGCTTGAATTGGAGGGGACAGGGATACATTCTAAGTCTGCTTCGAATTCACCTGTCATGTTCATGAAAGAAACCTAGGATAAGAAAGATGCCATGATAATACAAACCTAGGTACAACTATTAATCATTTCAACTGGGGGCACAGGCAGAGCTGAATTAGCAACTTGCGACTGTGTTGCAGGGTCGCAAAGGTCGCGATGTTGATATTTTCGAAGATTTTTCGACTTTGCGACCAGGTCGCGGCGTTGCTTGGTCGCAAATGCTAGAAAAACTGACGGGAGAGTGACTTGGCGACCTGCGACCGAGTCGCAAGGTCGCTATGTCGCGAAGTCACAAGAAAATAGACTGAAGAGCGATTTGCGACCTGGCCACTCAACGACTGGGTCGCAGGGTCGTACAGGTCGCAAGTCACGCTGGGGCTTACTGGTGTTTTGGAGCACGCCGCGTGAAGTTTTCTTTTTCTCTAACTTGAAAACTACAGGGCTAAATGGGCCAAGACAGAGAAAGAGGAGAGCTTTTGGAGAAGAATATAGACCATGAGAGTCTAGATGGGAACTGTGATAAGGTTATGCAAGCAGGGTAAATGCCAGAGCCAAAAAGGGGAAAGCCCTAAGTGTCAAATGAAAACAATCGCCAAGACAGGGGGAAATTTAAAGGCTGAGGAAAGGAAAATTAGGCAAGAAAACCATAAAAGGAAACAACAGGAGGAAAACGACAACTTACCTGGGAAAATCGCGCTCCAGTCGACTTGTCAGAGGCGTTTTTTTCCTATCCGCTAAATGTGTATAATGCGACCTAGCGACCTTCTATTAATAAAAAGGTCGCACATGCGGGCATTTAATGAGGTCGTGGGGTCGCATTGTGTAGTGGTATAAAGGAGATGCGACCTCACGACCTTGTGACCTTGCGACCTCGGGGTCGCAAGGTCGCGGGGGCGTGATTTTCCGTAAATTCAGAAATATGCGACTCAGCAACTTAACCCTCCCAGATCTTAACTTAACTTTTCTTTATGCTCAAGGGGCTCCAAGAAATTTTTTGAAAGTGTGAATTTTTTGGAGGGTGTTGTAGAGGCTACAACAGATTACTAGGAGACTGATAACATAAGTAAAATCCTAAGAGGAGTTATAGCTTGAAACTTAGGAAAATTTGATGCAAGGGTTAAGATCAATGATATTGCTTACTTCATATGAGCATGTATAATATTCTTTAAGAGAAGAAAACCCTTTGGAAGTGGTTGTTCTTAATCCCAAAAAAATGTATGTTTCACCTAGATGCGTAGCATAGTTTTCCTGTGCGCAGCGTGGAGCTCCTTTGCGTGGCATTTTCGGCCAGATGCGTAGTGTATTTTTCTTGTGCGCAGTGTAGTCTTCCTATGCATAATGCCTTGTCTAGATGTGCAACAAAATGATGAAAATTGCCAATGAGAGGCAAAACATCAAATTTATTGGAAATGGGAGAGGGGAGCTCAATTGTAGGAGGATAGGTAAGTGCAAATGAAATATCTCCTTTATCTTGTTTGCCTTTTATAAACTGAGTTGACCTCTTTGGAGTGGGGATGGGACCCACTTGTCCTTTTCCAAGAATTATTTTCATTTTTGAACATTGTAACTTTGGAACTTTGTAACTTTTGGAAACTTGTAGCTATTGGAACCTTCAATTGCAACTTTAGGAAAATGATGAAATTATTACATATTAGAA